>JZKD02S1999896.1:3804555-3814636 GCA_000966675.3 Picea glauca
CGCTGGTGCTCTCACGTACCGGGAAGGGAACTCAACTATCATACCGATGCTCTCACTGACCCGCTGTTGAGCTGTGCATTATATTTTAGTAAAATGTATAATTGGCTGCCGATCCTTGTGAGTAGTTGTCCCGATGTGAATAGCAGCAGTTGTTTCTTGTGCTTTGACCATGTTGTAAGGAGTGGATGGTAGCCCGATGGTAGCACTGGTAAAGAGTCAATGGTAGTACGAATAGCTGCTTTAGTTGTTAGTAGCCGTCTTTTCCCAGCTCTGTTTCATGTTTGTAAGTATTCCCTGCAATGAAAGAGTAGTTGTTAGCACCCTACCCTACCTGTCAATGTGGATGGAGGAGTGTACCTTTGTAGCTGTATGTCTGAGTGTACCTATGCTCTAGTGCAGGTATTCCCCCAACAGGAGTTTCAGTGTTTCCATAGCCTATGTTCTAGTTGATTCTTCAACTGCCAATGGAACAGGATCTTTTGTTGGCTTTGTTGCGGGTTAATATGCGGGTGAGGCTAGGTAAACAGGAATTGGAACGGATTCTTCTACTGTGTCTGGAACTGTCATTGATGCTAATGCTATTGAAATTGGTGCTTAAACTATTGGGTCGAAGGTAAAGGTGTAGGGCTAAGGACCAACTAAGCACTGAAACTGGTGAATATGAGACAAGGTCAATTGCTTATGCAACGGATGCTTCAACATGTGCTTCAACCGGATCTATAACTAGGATATCCGAAACCGGGTCATCTGCTAGGGGTTACCTTGCTATTGACGGTGGTGGATTCGTACTTGGCTTTGTCCCTTCCTTTCTCGCATAAAATGCTACTGTTGGGTGGTAAAACACTCGAAAAAGTCAAAGTAAGCAACGAAATCTGCTTGAACTTAAACTGGCTCTGCTACTAACGCTATTCAAATTGGTATTGATTCAACTGCTTTTTAAGCTGATGACTCAGATGCGCGCTTAGATGCTACTGAAATCGCTACTAGTAGGTCTCAATATCGAGCAGATGGAAGGAATTCTAGGCGAGTTGCTAGTGGATCTACTGTTCGATTTCGATCTATAACTGGAGGTGAAGTCTCTTCCCCTGTCTTTGCCCCCGCTACCTTAACCCCAGAGGTGTGCTCTCCTTCCTATGGTTCAGACTCTGCAACAAGCTATCGATCTGGAAGGTATAAGTGGATATTTTATCTACACTGATGCGGGTGAATAAACAAGCTCTGGTACTTAAACTTATAGGATCCATTACACCAGTTAAGCACATCAGCAATCCATAATGCATGGAGCGAGCACGCTGGAACTGTCGTAAATGCTCCCCATTGGTGTACTTACTGATGCTACGACATGGTACTGCTTCCAAAGGACAACTGTGCCCTCATACCTAGGCCTTTCTTTGCTACTGGTGCTGCTTGTCCGGATGCTCTCGTAGGTGCCGAGGGTGCCTTTTAGTTTTTATGCTTGGCTGGCTTTGATGCCGATACCTATGCTATTGCTCTTTCCTTTACCACTGCTTTGACCTATGCAGGATCAACTGATTCAAGGTCAACTGGCTTTCGAATTAGAGGATCTGGTAAAAATGCAACTACTAGTATTGGTGTTGATTCCTCTACCTCGAGAGGCCTACACCTATGCTGATGGCGGTTATTCAACCGATGAAACAACTGGGTAAACTGCTCTAGCCACCTATGCTCCTGCTTCGGGTGCTGCTTAAACCACAAATGGACCTTCTACAGAGTAAAGGGAAGTGCGAAGGGAAGCTACAGACTCTGGATCTCGCTTCCAGACATAAGAATATTGTATATAAATAACATCAGCGTAAGGATCTCGCTCTCTATATGGATCTCATCCTGGAACCGCGCTAAAGGCCACCTTTATGCCTGCCCCTGCCTTTGCTTCTAGGTATCGATCTCAATCTCCAACAGGTGGGTTATGGCCCTGGAACTGGACCAACTAGTCCAAGTTCATTAGCTTAGTAAACTACAGAATCAGTAGGATCAAAATAATAAACAACAGAAACTACCGGCAAACTAGGTCAACTTGGGAATTATAGATTTGTTATGGGTCTGCGCGGGTTCATAGCTTATATCTTGACTCAGACTATCACCTACCTTCGGACTACTCACTATACATTAAAAAACTAAAGTCAAATCGATTGGTACGCATCCCATAAGGCCCCACCCACAGACTTTCTCTACTTCCTAGGCGTCGGGACAGTCAAGGGCGATCCAACTAAGTCTACCCAATCTAAGCGTTAATTTGAGGACTTAGAGCCTCGTAGTCCTATATTTCTAATATGGTATCAGAGCCTGGACAATAGGCTGGAGGAGCTGCAGAGAAGCTGAAGACCTTAGGTTCTGGGGAAACATTTTCCCGCTCAGGTGATTGCTAGAGATCTGAAGACTGGGAGCTGTGGTTACGTTGGAAAGAGGAGATATCTGGAAGAGTGGTCTGACGAAGAAGTATGAGTTCTGGGCCTGGTTTATTGTGCAGATTGCACAGGGTCCATTTCTATTGTTGGTACGAGATCAGTATACTTGGTTATATAAACCCACTTACATTTCACAATATTCCTCCATTGGGGGATAGGGAGTAAATCTTAGATATCTTTCACCAATCTAATAAGGAACGATACTCTTAATTCATTTCTTCATCCCATCATGGATGATTAGATGCTTTGTTGGCTCGAAATGCAGACCAAGGTCCACTTAGGTGTCCAACATAGGCGTTGTAGTCGCTGGCATATAAATTCCTGGGTTACAGGGAAGGTCTCATTCAAGGCGCATTGCTAGAACCTTAAGATGGCGCAAGACCATTTAATAGAACAGAGGATGCAACTCAAACTACTCCAACATCCATACCATAACTAGCATAACCATCTCAATAAGCATTATACTATCATAACATCTATCTACTGTATTCTTTAAAGATGCAACCGATTAAACTCATGCAAGTTCATTCATTAACATCATAAGATGTATCCAATAGGAAATAAACGTCATCCACATAAAATAGAAATACAACCAAAATTTGAAGGGATGCCACCATTCCATTCATCTCTATCACAATTAGATACATTGTTCAGCAGAAGATAAGCATGAAAGTCGCGGCTCAACAGCCTACTAAGCTGGACAATACTCTCAGACAACCAGAACCCCCAAAACCCATTACATGCACTAACAGTCCAGACAACACTCACAACAATCCTTTTCAAAACATTCCCAACTTTCACAACCTCAGCAATACCAACTAACGAACCCGAATCTAGGCATTAGTCTTTACATTTGATAGTCGCGCCTTTAGGCAGTTTGCGGATCGTTAAGATGCTCTGCTATTGGCTACCCGATGGTGGAATTGACTCTCTGCCGCCCATTCCTTTTGACACGTCCATGACACATTTACCTTTCCACCGCTTTTTTTCCTTGGTGTGAGGAATCGCTTTCCTCGATGTCTGCCATCTCCTGCTCCATCTGCGTTTCCTTCTGTCTGCCTGCGGACTGTCCTCAAACTCCCCCAAATAGGTGTCATATTCCTATCTTCTGCTAACCTGGCTCCACTCTGCCGACGAAGTGCCCCCACGAACTTGACTCAGAATGAAGGGGCCAATAGGCCACGACCACAACTGTTGACTCTCCCTCTAGTCAACTCTGGCTTGCCTCTCCCTTCTGTTCATTACTGGCACTTGCGTCCGGCTGTGGCCCTTCAAACGAAGGGGCCAACTCTGGAACGATCCGGAGCGCTTGCTCCTTTACCATATCTGGCCTGCTTGTTCGGGTCTGGTGCAATGTGGAGATGTTCAGGTAAGCTACAACATTTATTTTCTGTAGTGCCTGGTACCTTTCTATTGCAACCGACCGAAACTGTTTGATCCGTGCCTGTGTTGCCCTAGATGCCTAAAACAATGCATCTAGTTGTTTGTCCTCCCTCTCAATTGATTCTTGGAACTTTTACCTCTGTGATGGATCAATGGCTAGATCCGCTTGCTGCTGTAACTACTGCATCTCCTCCTGAAGGTCGTGTGCAGGTTGCTCACTGTTTTTTACAATGCTCATCCAATTCTGAACAGTCGAGTGGATTCACTTTGTCTGCTCTATTGCAACCTGAAGTTGCACCTTGGACTGTTCTATTTGTATGGCCAGGGGGAAAAGCTGTTCTATAAGCTCTTGTGTTTTGTAGTCCCCATGGTGTATCCTCCCGAACAGTTGTTTAAGTACCCTCCTTTGCCGTATCCTCCTCTGAATCAACAGTAGGGTCATGCCATCTCTTTGCGTTTCGTCTGATCTCTTAGTGCCACTACCATTGCTATAGATGCATCTTCACTCCAATTCACTACCTGCTTCAGAGAACCATCTTCTTGGGGGAGCATAAAGAGTACCTCGTCGGGTGTTTACTGCTTCGTAATGCCTGTCCAGGGATAGATTTTCCGCATGATGATATAATCAGAAACTATAAACGAAAGTGGGTAAGGTAAATGGCCATCTCTTTTATTTTTTAATAATAATAAGAAGAGGGCATCTTTTACCTGATGTAGCAGTAGTTGCGGTCCATACTGAACTTCAATACATGCTCATACTGATTAAGAATCTATTTGGGGATGCAGATGGCATCCCGAGTGGCGACCACCATACTGTTATGCCAGGCTTGGAAAGAGCGGTCATTGAGGGCAATTTTGTCGTCGTCTTTGGCGACCTTCCAAGGTGAATATGCCATGGACACTAAGTCCTTGCTCTCTGGGGAACGAGGGTTGCGGCCCACTAGGGGCTTCCAATGGAGCATGTAGAATGAGACCAAGAGATACCCATATTTGAACTCGTAGCTCGAAGTCTGGGTGTCCCGCACAGCACCCACGAGTTAATTCATAAGATATTGGCACCAGTTGAGCTTGGTGCCCTACATGCAAGCCTCTGCAACCGATAGGATGTTCGAAGTGCAGTTGCCAGACCGGGTCGTCCTAATTATGTGGCAATTCATGATCTGACAGGCCATTTTTGATAACCGGGTGGTTTATATGTTTGATCTCGACACCTTTGCTACCCCGGTTAGTGGCGTATTTTATATACAACTTCTTTTTCGACGTCTTCTTGGCTACCCCTTTTCTTGTCTTGGAAAGCTGTAGTGACATCCGGGCCAGTATCTGAAAGTCCTGTGAAGTCCTTGATGGCCTGAATGTTGAAAGGGAGGGGGTGTTCCAACCAAAGGTGACCATTGTGTATGCGGCTAATCAAAAACTTGAAACACCTGGCCACTTTTCTTGTTCTACCGAAGGCTGGAGCCTTCATGACATTCATCAATGTAGAATTATACAACCCCTGGAACTCTGTCCTAATCTCCGTCTTCATCTGTCCGGTGCGGGTTCTTAATATGAGCTGGTAGAGTTTTTACAACAATTCTACAAAGAACTCTGGGTCTGAGAGGCCGTGTTGAATGAGCTTCGTGGATTCGACCTGCCCCTTGAGGTCACCAATCGATGTCACTCGGTGGTCCACAACTTCGTTCAAAACGACTTCTTTCTTTCTTTCTGGCTTCGACTCTGAACGTTGGTTTCCCCGTTTGGTTTTCCATGGTCAATCTCTATGCCCAATGTGGTTTTAACGCTATGTGATCATGGTTCTTATGTATGTTTGCTTCAGCACTGCCGTTAATTAATCCTAATCATTAGTGTGTTAGGTTTTCGGGTTAAATAATGCTTGTATTGCACACTCTGTACAATGCTTGCAAGTCACTAATTTGAGAATTATCAACAGAATTCTTCCAGTTCATTTCCAAATTGACCACACTAGGGTCTAAGTTTATGTCTGTTTGAGTTGTAAATGGATGTTTGCCCCAATTTCCTTGTGGTTTAGCGGATCCCAATGAAGACCACAAGGGTGAAGGCGACCAACGTAAGAAGGAAGTTTACTACTCATCGAGAATAAAGTTGATTGCTCACTATGAGATAATAAAATAAATTATTAGCTCAGAAAATGTAGAGATCCAATCTAGGTGACAGAGAAACGATTCAATTAAAGGGGAATCGATCTGCCCAAGGGAAAAAAGTAATTACCAGATGAATTTCACATAGTAGTAGTGATGGAATTGGACTTAGCTAAGAGATACTCGAACCAGCTTAAAGAGGATTCGAGCAACTAAGATGAATTTTCAATTACCATGTGAAAAATTGACTTGTCTACTCTCTAATTTGCTAGAGAAGAATTGACTCATGACTGATATTTAAGCCAGTTAGTAAAAAAAATTGATTCACCTCCATCGACTTGCTAAGGAGACAATGATAATCTGAAGAGAATGGTCTAATTTTTGGGGAATGGAATTGGCATTCTGGTAGAATTCACCTCCAGCATCCTCATTCAAACTTTTTCATTCTCTAGTTAATATATGCTTATGGTCGTGGTGTTGGTTATGGCTAGATCAATGTGCCACGTAGATGTATGAATGGAAAAATGTATAATGTGAAGAGTGTTGTGTATGCACATTGAACAGCTGATTACCTTTTATTTTGGCATTGCAACGAAGTATAGTATCCCCTTTGGGCACCGAATTGCAAAGACAAAGTGCACTGATATTTTGGCACAATCAATTCCTTATTGTTTGAATGTGGTTTTTTTTAATTTACTATTCACCACAAGCAAGTAACCACAACATTGAATCTAGATTTGAACAGAGCCAAGCATTCATTGACAACTGATTGTTGAATTGCAGAGGCTTCTTTATTGTTATTTTTACAGAAGTCTTCATGTTGGTTAGACAGACAGGCCATAGGCCCACCGTCTACAGATCACTTTAAGATCCAAAGAACCCATCTAACTTCCCTTGTTACACCTTGGATAACACTGGGAACTTCCTTCTCAGTTATGAATTATCCCCTATAGAGGGATGCTCTAATTTGGTCTGCAAAGAAGAAAAACTTGATCCTTCTAGCCTCTGGACATTAAAGTTTGATGGAGCATGTAATACCAATGGAAACAGAGTAGGGGTATTCTTGGTCTACCCGGAAGGGAAATCATTCCCCCGTGGTTTCAAGCTAGAATTTGAATGCACCAACAATGTGGCAGAATATGAAGCATTGGTCTTGGGGTTGGACACTGCAAGGAAGATGGACATAAGACTTTCAAAAATCTTTGGAAACTTCAATCTGATAATGAACCAGGTGAAAGAGGTGTGCCAAACCATGCATCCAAGGCTGAGACAATACAAACATGAGGTCCAGAATATGTTTGATAACTTCTTTGATGTTGTTAACATTATTGTTATTCCTAGGGAAGTGAACCACCGAGCTAACAATCTGTCCAAGTCTGGTGTTTATTTAATGCCCCCAATCTCGACCATTTTCTCTACTCCATTAAAGTTATGCATTGAATTGTTATCCCTGATAATATCAAATGATGGAAAGTCTTTGAGGACAATGCCCAGATTGATAGATTCTTGAACATGGTGGATGAATATACAAACATGAACATTGATTCATATGGGGAAGAAGAAGACGGTGAATTGGACACAGACCAATCCTCTAACCATGATGCACCTGATATAATTGAGGGGAAAAAACTCATTCAGCTCAAACAAATTTCATCCCTAGGGGTTCCTTTAGAGAGATTATTTGATTCAATTGATGTACCTTTAAAGCCTTCCCTAAAGCTAGAATTATCAGAGGTGGAAGATTGCAATCTGGGCACTAAAGACGACCCTAAATTTGTCAAGCTATCTAATACCCTATCTCATATAGAAAATAAATAATATTTCAAGTTGTCTAGTTCAAGGATGTTTTTTCCTGGAAGTATGAGGACCTGAGGACTTACGACCATTCTCTTTTTAAGCACTAGATTCCTCTAAAGGATGATATCAATCCCTTAAGGTAGAAGCAGAGATAGCTAAATCCTATGTTGTTCCCTCTTGTACATAAAGAAGTAAACAAGCACTACGATGCCAAGATAATTATCCCTGTCAAATACTCGGATTGGGTCGCCTAATTGGTGCCTGTTAGAAAAAATAATGGGGAGATAAGGCGTTGATTTCATAAACTTTTTAAAATACTCCCTCAAAGATAATTACCCCTTGCCCAAAATGGATCACATTATACAAAAGGTGGTAGGGTCTAAGAGGATGTCTATGCTTGATGGTTTATCAGGCTACAATCAAGTCAGGGTGAACCCAAAAGACGTGCTGAAGACAACTTTGACAACTCTATGGGGCACATTTGCATATGTAAGATTCCTTTTGGGTTAATGAATGTTGGGGACACTTTCCAAAGAGCCATAGACTATGACCTTGCTTACATAAAAGACATATTATTGTAACATACCTAGATGATTTGGTTGTTTTCTCCAAGAAAGAAGTTTCTCATGTTGGCCATTTGAGGCAAGTTTTCGAGCGATGTAGGAAATTTTTTATATCCCTCAATCAAAAGAAATAATTCTTTGGGATGGTGGAAGGCAAGATTCCAGGTCGCATTGTGTCTACCCAAGGAGTAAAGATGAATCCAGAAAGAGTAGAGGCTATAAACACCATCTCCTTGCCTAAGCACAAGAAATCCATCCAGTCCTTCTTTGGGAAGAGAAACTTCCTTCGGAGGAGCGAAGCCGCTTTCCTGACATAGGAGGGGAAGGTTTCTCAAAAAAATTTATGAACTCACCAAGTACAAGTATATGACTGGGATTTTGAAAAAGGACAGTGGGATAATATGGGATGGTCCTGCTAGGGAATAATTCTCAGCAATAAAGAAAGCTATGGGAGAGACTCCGGTGTTGATAATCCCTGACTACAATATTTTATGATCTTCCCCTTTGTCTCTGAGCATACTATAGCTACATTTTTATTGCAGAAGAATAATGAGGGCCATGAACATCCCATTTCCTTTTGAAACAAGGCCCTCAGGGATGCAGAACTATATTACAACATCATGGAAAAGCGGGCCTATGCTTTAGGCCTTTCAATATTTTAGAGAATATGTACTACATGCCCAAATAATTGTCTATGCGCCTTATATTTAAGTCAAGGACATTATATCCAGATTTTGATGGCAGAAGAGGGAAATGGATCACCAAAATTCAAGATATGACATGGTGATCTGGCCAACCAAGTTTATAAAAGGGCAGGGACTAGCAAAACTAATGGCGGAAGCAAATCTGTAGGAAGTCGGCATCAACACAATTGAAGGCTACATGGAAAAAGATTAGGGGGAGGAAGGATGGCTCCCCCGACAATGGAGGGGGAGGAAGAGGAAGTTCATATCAAGCCATGCAGGATGAATGCGCTTTTTTTTTGGTAAGTAATGCCAGAGACAGAGATGAAGTATACCAAATCCTAATTTCTGATATGCTTACATATATAATAAGGATAACCCATAGAAAAGATTCGTCAATGAAGTAATTACTATTATACTATGCTAACTTAGGTATGAGTGAAGCCAGCGATCAGCGAGCAATTGCTGATCGGGCACCTTAACCTAAAGTATTACTCAAAAAATCCCAATCACTTAGTATTTAGGCATTACTTACACTTAGTATTTAGTTGAGGCATTACTTACTAAAAATATGGGGGATTCTTTCTTATAGAAGATTCCACCTTGGCATACTATACCCCACAGGCCCTTTTTTGCGCATTATTTTATATAAAATAGAGAATAGAGCCTCTCATCAGATGCTTTGTCTATGTCTGCCTTGACTGATGCCAGCCCCCTACGCAACCCATCTTGTGCTTGACCTAGCGGGGTTGGTCCTTACCTTTATGACTCTGGCCCCACTGAATTCGGGATACCAGCCAGGATAAAGCTTCCTTTTTTTACCATTTGACCATTTCTTGGATCCTCTTTCCTTGGAATTCCATAGGGGAAAGACTATAATATATTATATAGGGTTATACATTCTATAGGGTTACGTCCAATCTTTTACGATGGTTCGTAACTGACCTTACTTACTGAGCCAACCCACTTCTTTTCTTTTGGCCCTTACCCTTATTTGTTGCTGTGGGGAATGGGTACTTGGGATGAAGGAGCCCTTCTGTTTCCCATTTCTGTTATCCTCTTTACGGGGAATTCGAATTCTCTCTAGGAGTTACTGTTGGACAACTGAGAGGGGGGGGGGTGAATTAGTT
>JZKD02S1999896.1:3861744-3887068 GCA_000966675.3 Picea glauca
TAGCCCACACTGGGTGAACCACGTAAATCTGTGTCTCTCTTGTATTGTGTGTCTTCTGTGTTTTGTTTCTGCATTTGTTTTATTTTATTGCTCCGCGGTCATGTTTTTCTAACAGGTCACTTGGTGTTGCTTACTACTTTCTTATTTTTGTTGATGATAGATCTATATATACATGGGTCTATTTCATAAGGATAAAGAGTAATGTATTTGAGTACTTTAAAGAATTCAGAACTATGTCTGAAAAACAGACAGACAAATGTATTAAAGGTCTCAAATCTGATCAGGATGGTGAATATACATCAGGTGCATTTAAAAGTTATTGTAAATTTCATGTGATCCAACAACAATTTCTAGTACCTCATACACCTCAGCAAAATGGTCTTGTTGAGAGAAGGAACAAAACACTGGTGGAGTGTGCTCGCAGTATGCTTCAAGGTAAAAAAAATTATAATGGTTTTTGGGAAGAAGTTGTTAATACTTCAGTTGTTTTAAAGAATCAAAGTCCAACTAAGAAATTAGATTTCCAAACTCCTTTCGATATTCTTTATGGTTATAAACCTAATGTCAGTCATTTAAGAGTATTTGGATCCACTTCCTTTGCACATATTCCAGAGGATGAGAGAAGACAACTTGATGCAAATTCAATCAAGTGTGTTTTTATTGGGTATTGTACTGATCAACAAGCATACAAATTGTTTGATCCCAGTTCACATAAATTGTTTGCAAGTAGAGATGTGATGTTTCATGAGAATGCAGATAGAGTTGATGCAATGAATTATGTAGATGCTTGGAATAATGATAGTGATAAACATGTCAAAATAGATTCAATGGTTAAACAAGAGAAAGAATAGGTACAGGTTCAAGAACAGAATGAACATAGTATGGACACTTCAAGAAGTCATGATACATCAAGTGGAGAAGAGTCACCATAGAGTAGGAGATGAGATGAAAGTAGTGAAGGAACAAGAGGGTCATCACGACAAACTCAGCCGCTTAGAAGGTATAAAGACTATGCATTGATGTCTCATGTCATGAATATTGTAGAACCTGTAAACTATGATCAAGCTAAAGAACATGAAGAGTGGAGAAATGATATGAATGATGAATATGATTCCCTTATGAAAAATCAAACATGAGAATTAGTTGAATTTCCTGAAAACAAAGTCCCTATTGGAAGAAAATGGTTGTATAAATCTAAATTTAAAGCAGATGGTAGCATTGAAAAATACAAGGCAAGATTAGTTGCAAAAGGATATTCACAAAATGATGGAATTGATTATGAAGATACTTTTTCACAATAGCTAAATTGAATACAATTAGAGTACTGATTTCCTTAGCTACAAAACATAATTGGAAAATACATCAGTTAGATTTCAAATCTTCTTTTCTAAATGGTAATTTAAAGGAAGAGGTTTATTTGGTTCAACCTAAAGGGTTTGTCAAGAAGGGACAACAACATCTAGTTTGCAGGTTAAGGAAAGCATTAAATGGTTTGAAACACACACCAAGATCATGGTATGTAAAGATAGATACCTTCTTTTATCAGAATGGGTTTGTGAAAAGAAAAAATGATCCTAACCTGTATGTTAAGAAATATGAAGAAGGAAATGTTTCTTTAATATCTTTATATGTGGATGATCTCATTATTACAGGAAGTGCATGCAAGTTAATTGAAGAGATTAAAATTCACTTGTCTCAAGAATTTGAAATGAAAGATCTTGGCGAATTTCATTACTGTTTAGGAATTGAGGTTTGGAGAGATCCTGATAAAACATTGATCACTCAAAGTAAATATACAAAATAAATTCTTAGAAATTTCAACAAGAGTGAATGTAAATCTATGTCAACTCCCTTAGAAAAGAATGCAAAGTTGTACAGTGAAGATGGATCTAAAGAGGCATATGGTACTTTATATTGTCAGTTGGTGGGAAGTTGAAACTACCTCACCACTACGAGACTAGACATTGCATACTCGGTTAGCATCTTTAGTCAGTTCATGGCTAAGACTTCATAGAGTAAATGGAAAGCTGCAAACAAAGTACTCTGATACTTGAAAGGAAAAATAAATTTTGGTATTATGTATACTGATGAATTTGATGTTGATTTAAAAGATTTTTCTGGTTCAGATTGGTCATGAAATCTTGATGATAGAAGATCTATCTTAGGCTATGCATTTCATATAGGATCATGGGTTGTATCGTGGAGTGGAAAGAAACAACCTATTGTTTCTTTGTCGTCAGCATAATCTGAGTATAAACCCTTGACCAGTGCCACCTATTGTAACACCACGTTTCCCCCAGTTTGTAAATATAACTATATTGGCCAAGGAACTATGGAAAACTCAAATGTGTGAATGTTTGATTTGATGGACCTTTGTATAAAAGGTCAATGAATGTAAATTATGTTATTTTAATAGAAAATGGATATGTGTTGCATGAATTTTGGAAAGGGGATGTGATAAGAGAGACCACAGATGCTATGAAAAGGTGGTGGAGGGGACCAAGAATGGTTTCGTTAACTTCCACCGAACTAGTATTGTGCTAGATTTAATTGCTCAGGATCAAAACAACCCTCTGACCCAAAAATGAATTATAGTCAGGCCAGTAGGTGGGAAGACCTCCTCAATAGTTAATGAGGGGATGGGGTAGATCGCCCATCTGTAAGGCTTCCAGACAAGACCATGGACTGGGAATTCGGGCCACACACAATCTTGCTAGGAAATGAAAGAAAGAAAAGTGTGGGGGGACAGAGAGAAAGGATGTGAAGAGTCCAGAGATGAGTGTGGAAGCTCGGGGACTCGAAGAAGAATTGTGAAAAAGAGTGTATTATGATCGCAAGAAATAGAGACTGATACCCGAGAAGAGTAACCATTGTCCCTATCTATTTATGAGCCAGAAGAAGATATCTGATAAAAAAAGCATCATGGTTTAGCTCAGGGGTGGCTAGTGGTAAATCCGTTAAGAGTGACTGAGCCTATGGTTGGGTGGAAACTGACACCCTTTCTAGTAGTCACTTCACATTATCTGGTGTTGATAAGTGTTTCTTTACTATATGCATTGAATTGGGAATTAATAGTTGCATGCACGTATTTACTTATCTGTAAATGGTTCTAAACTGAAAAAGTTAAGTTATGAGTATGCATTTGTTCCCTTGAGAACTTAGGCTTCTGCTTGATTGTCCATATGCGCCAGCTTAATTCCTCGAATGTGTTTCCCCAGGTAATTACAACACAGTTCCAGAGTTGGAGTAGACCTATTAGCACTGCTATCGTTTCGGTAACCTCATGAGCTTACCTTGCCCTATTTTAGAGCTTAAATTTCTATGAGTTAGGGAGGCATTCCCTTCAGACCAGTATCCTAAGAGACTTTGAACTTGCGCCTAAGTCCTTAACCAAAAACCAAACTAATAGTAGGGATAATACCCCAAGATTCATCTGAAGGTCCATGTGACCTGGGTCTAGAAACCTTGTGCTAAAGGGTTAGCTCATTAAGGTTTAGGAACCTCGAGAGATCGAAGCTCTGAGATGTCAAATTTCAATATAGTCAAGTTACCTAAACTACTAGAGTAACAAGAACTATAGATAACTTAAGAATATGAAAATAGATATTGATGCGAGCCGTTTAATGAGAGGAGAAGCCAGCTCGGTCATCATATCAACTCAAATACCCACAAGATTTAATGAATCAAACACCAACCGCTCAATTAAATCGGTGGTTGGGAATCACTACGGAGTGAGAAGGTGAAATTAGCGGACATGCTAGTTCACGAACTGCAATCAACCCACGTCATTGGTCTCATTCAGAATGGAAGATCAACGACTGGGATTAGACTAGAGTCAAGAGAGTACTTCCCAGATTATGGAGGTTGGACCCCGCAACCACTGTGAACCATCGATCTGTGAACGAAGATTGATGGTGGGGAATTACTACAGAGCGCGAAGGTGGAATTAGAGGACACGCTAGTTCACGGTTCGCAATTCACCAACGTTGTTGATCTTGTCGGGATGGAAGATCAATGACTCCGGTTAGACCGAGTTGGGTGAGTACTTTTCATATTACAAAGGTTGAGATCTCTGAATAAGAGTGTGCACGTTGAGGCCCCGCAATCACTATAAACCGTCAATCATCAAACACATCGGTACTGTTCGGATCAAGACCGTCAGACTCAGAAAATTTTCTAGGTGGATACTTGTGAGTTCCTTTGGAAATCCGTGGAGTAACGAAGTCCTTATGTACCATCGATCTGATAGAAAGGACACATGTCGACAGATCGTCGACTTCGGGTGAAATCACTCTGGGAGAAAAGGGGATATGTGGAACAAGAAATCCTGAAGGCCAGAGAGTCAGAGTTCATCTAAGACGTCTGTTAGCTGAGGACAGGTGTCATTAGATATTCCATTTCGAGAGATAGCTACTTCAGAGGAGAAAGGTGTTGGAGTATTCGAAACTCCCGAAGCCCGAATAACCAAAGTGATTTGTAGTTGTCGACTCGTGGGAGACACGTGTTGATAGATCATTAACTTCAGGTGAAATCATTTCAGGAGAAAGCGAGTGTGGAGAGGTATAAACTCCCGAACGGAGAAGTCCCAAAGTAAATCGAGAACATTGATCTAGAAGGACTCATGGCGCACGATCCTTGACTTCGGAAGAAAATACTCTAGGAGAAAAAGGCTGCAGAAACATTTGAAGCTTCCGAATGTCAAAATCCTGGAATGAAACTAAGTCGTCGATTTAAAACATATGTGTGACGCTTGATATAGAACTCTGAGTACAGAGTACTTTGGGAGGAAAGGTTGTGTGAGGGATCGATACCCCCGAATGTCAAATTCCTAAAGTGAATCAGGAGCGTCGAAATCCCTGAGGACACACAACGTCGAATGGTACACTTCAAAGGATTAGTACTCCGGAGGTTTTGCGAGGAGCTGCTTCGAATTCCTCCGAAGAAATTGGCATGTGATAAATCAAAAAATCCCAAAGCCCAAAGTTTTGAAGCATCGGAATAGGCTCCCATGGCCTTGGAATTTGGTCATAGCCTGTGATCATATGTGATGGTCGCCGAAGAAGAAAAAGGGGCTAGGCCCTGATTTCCAAATTAGAGACCATGGATAGAGGATTTGATTCTTTAAGGAGAACAAAATTTTTTCACCCCACCATGGGTGTGTTACAAATTGGTATTAGAGCATGGTTACAACACTTGGCCTTCTTGGGTTCATGGATGAGTCGCTTAAAAACCATGTTTAAATAACTCTTAAGGGTGACACCTTATATTACTACTTCCCTAAAGACTTTGGTTAAAAAATTTATTGAGGGAAAGAATAAAACTTTCTGTTGTGTGTGTGTATTTAAGAAATTTGAATTGCATGATGTTCATAAACTAATAGATTGTTGGCTAACAATAATCATCTCTTCATCACTCCATCAATCAGTAAATCACGAGAAAACTTCAAGTCTAAAGGGTGGTGACATGTTATAAAATGGGGGATGACTCCCACAATAGAGATGACGAGTATGATGAGAGGAGGGTGATGGAGACCCCTCTGAATCTAGTTGATACTATAAAACGCATTATGGACGAATTACAGAGTTGCAAGGATGACAACAAGAGATTGATAAAGGAGAAAGAGAGACAAACAGAAATCAATGTAGTCTTGTTATAGATCTTATCCAATATACAGATGTAGCTGCAGCATGGACTTGCAACCATCCATGTGGACCAACGACATACAGATAAAAGTCAAAGTCCACCTGAAATATGAAAATGTGGTCCCATAAGTGGCCAGACAGGGAGAAGTACCTCAAGGAAGGCCCAACCTGGAGGCAGGGGACGCTCATTAGGAGAGTCCTTCAGAAAGGGGATGGACAACTTTGAGGGATCTTATAGTAGCAAAACTAGCTCATGTTCTCAGAAGAAAGGAAAGAAGATAAAGAAATCCAAAAGTTATGACCCTGCAGAGTTCAAGAGATCCAAACCACCCTCCTTCAATGGAGAGATCAAGAAGGGGGAAGAGGTAGAAGCTTGTCTACTTGTTTTAAAGAAGTAGTTTAGAGTTGATGACTATTCTAAAAACTTGAAGGCTTGAATAGCCATCTTCAACCTGAATGGAAAGTCTTCCATTTGGTGGGAGGATCTTAAGAATGTGAAAGGAATCCATGAAAAAGGCTTATCATGGAAACAATTTGAGAAACACTTCAAGGATAAGTGTTCATCAGAGAAATACTTCGATGGGAAGACTAAGGAGTTCTATGAACTCAAGCTGGGACAACTCAGCATAGAGGAGTATATCAATAAATTCCTAGAGTTGCTGAGGTATGTCCCCTACCTAAAAGATGAAAAGGAAAAAGTTCAATGATTTCTTAGTGGGTTAGATCAAACCTACCGGAACAAGATTGATTTTGATGAGCCAAATACCTTATAAGACACTATATGGAAGGCAAGGTATTGTTATGAACAGTTTGGGTGTCAGACAGAACCTTGGGAGCACTGGAAGAAGAAGAGTAGTTCAAGATTCAAGAAGAAGAGGTTTAAATCCTCAATATTTAAGAAATATAGGAAGGATTCAAGGATGAGCCTTCCTACCCAAAGTGTGTATCAATATAATTTCCCCTCTTAGAGTGGAACTAAACCTTTTTCATCAGCCCCAGGAAAGACCGATAACCCAAAGAGAGAACCCTTGAAATGTTGGGGTTGCGGAGAAGAACATCTGCTGAGGGATTGCCAACACAGGAAACAAAACAGTAGGAGAGTCTACAACATCCAGGAATTTACCACAGGCAATGATGTGGCTAGGAGTATGCCACATATTTATGCATATTTGGATAATAAACAAGCTGACCACCAAGCTTCAGTGGTGGAAATGGAAGGTATGATCGCCAATCGTCTAGTTTCTATTTTAATTGACCCTAGTTCTAACTTGAGTTATGTGGCCCCCCAGAATGTTGATAAGTGTAAACTACAACCAATTAGACATGTTAAGCCATGGTTGGTACAACTAGCCACTAGAACCAAGAAAAAATTAACCGAGGTCTTACCAACTTGCCAATTCATCATGGATGGGTTGGCCACCCAAGCGACCCTTAACATACTGCTCATAGGATCTTATGACTTGTTGATTGGTATGGATTGGTTGGCTACTTATAAAACTAAGTTGGAATGTTACCATAAAACTTTAGAATGTGTAAACGAAGAAGGGAGAAAGATAATCCTCCAAGGGATTCATAAGCCTGTCTCAGTGAGACAAATATCAACCCTTCAAATGAAAAAGTATTGTAGAAAGGGGTGTCCTTTATATGCAATACAGGTGTTGGAATCTGTTGAGGATGGAAAACTGAACTTAGAGGACCACCCCATATTAAGAGAATACAAATACGTGTTCCTAGAAGAGGTACCAGGGTTACCTCTGAGAAGGGACATTGACTTCTCGATAGAACTTGCACTAGGATCGGTTCCAACATCTAGAATGCCCTATAGGATGAGTACGCCAAAGTTGGTTCAGCTCAAGCTATAACTAAAGGAGATGAAGGAAAAAGGCTAAATCCAACCCAATGTATCTCTGTGGGGAGCACCCATCTTGTTTGTGAAAAAGAAAGATGGCACACTCCGACTGTGCATAGACTATAGGCAACTCAATAAGACATTCATAAAGAACAAGTACCCCTTACCAAGAATCGATGACTTGTTCGACCAACTGGGAGGTGATTCCATTTTCTCGAAGATTGAATTAAGGTCTAGATACCATCAAGTCTGAATTAAGGATGAAGAAATCATCAAAAAAACCTTCAGGACGAGGTATGGTCACTATGAATTTGTGGTGGTGCCATTTGGTTTAACCACTGCCCCGACCACTTTTATGTTCTTGATGAATAATGTACTAAGCAAATTTCTGGACAAATTTGTATTGGTTTTCATTGATGATATCCTAATCTACTCCAAGAACTAAGAGGAGCACAAAGAAGATATTAGAATTGTACTTCAAGTACTAAGAGAGCATCAGCTCTATGCTAAGTTTGGCAAGTGCGACCTTTTCCAGAAGTAAGTCCATTACTTAGGCCATGTTATTTCTAAAGAAGGGGTGGTAGTAGACCCTGACAAGATCAAATCTATTATGGAATGGCCTACCCCAAAGGATGTATCTGATATTAGATCCTTCATGGGCTTAGTAGGATACTATAGAAGGTTCATAAAAGGGTTTTCCAAGATTGGTTTTCCAATCACTACCCTTCAGAAAAAGGGGCTAAAATTCACTTGGACATCAAAATGTGAAGAAATATTTTAGGAATTGAAATACAGTCTGACCCATGCACCTATGCTAAAGATTGCAGACTTTGATAATGAATTCCTTGTGTGTATAGATGCCTACAAGGAAGGACTCAGAGGATTCCTTATGTAATAGGGACGTGTAATTTGCTATGCGTCCAGGAAATTGAATGAGCATGAAATTAATTATGTGACCTATTGGCCCTTGACCAAGTTTTGGGGAACCTTGGTCACGTTTGACCAGTTTATGGACTTTGACAGGTTGGTCGAAGGCGGAGCGCAAGGGGAAGTGGAGATCATGAGATCTCAGCCCCTTCTTAGGTATTTTTTGGGTTTAGGGTTTATGTAACTGGTATGGGATGTCGGCCCATGGGTTTACCCATGCCCTGGCCCCTTTTTGTAATGTATAAATAGAAAGCTAGGTGATGTAAGAAACACACTAGATCTAAGAGAGAGGTGGTTCTAAGTGATATATTGTGCTAAGTTAAAGTGATGTAAGTAGTTGGATCTATGTGATTGAGTTAGCTTTGTACATACTATGTGCATGATAACTTGCAAAGCTAAGTGCAAGTGACTGTAAAGAGGCTTTGTGTTGTAAATTGACTCGGAGAAGGAGGATTTGGCGAGGTGCATCCAAATATCTTGTCCTATGCGGAGTGGGTTCTTGTGGCTCTGTTCTTATAGAATATTGATAGAAGGCAATAAAGAAGAGAAGAGTCGGTGGACGTAGCCCCACACTGGGGTGAACCATGTATATTATGTGTTGTGGTTGCTTTGTGAATTATAGTTGTTATGTTATTGATGTGATTTATGCTTAGTGCAGTAATATATGTTAGTTGCACCTGATATAATAGTAGATTAGTGCTTAGTAATGGGAATTAATGCTAGATCTGATCTATTTCTATATGCTAAGTGCTTGGATGTATTAGATCTTGTGAATATTGTGTTGTTATGTAATTATGGTTTTTCCCCTACAAAGTGAATATTAATGAAGGTTAACTGCTAAGTGCTTTGTTAAGTGTCGTAATCACAGATCTGTGTCCCATATAGGTTGCATACACTTAAGTCCTGGAACTCCCCCTTCCTCTACCTCGGGTGAGACTTCATCTTCTTCGCAGGTGTTGCTGAAAGGGCTGATAGTTAGGGTTTTGTTGGTGTGTTGAACCACGGGTCTACCCCTGTGCCAACAAATGGTTCTGTTGCCGGGACCTAAAGCTGTGATTATTGGGAAATGAAGAAAAGAAAGATCTATGCATAGCTATTTTTATTTAGTGTGCGGTATTCTACTTGACTGTGAAGCTCTGTGCTAAGAAAGGAATCAGATCTGAAAAAAAGAGGTAAGATCTTAAAGATTTGTGCTCTGAGAAAGGTAAGATAAGTGAAACTTTTTATTTCGAAAGAATGGATCTAGGTATGTCTAACAGATTTTGTCCTAGTCTGATAAATAGGGAACATCTAGAAGAAAGAAGATTGGATATGAGTAGATCTGATAAAAATAATGAAAGATATGTTATTCCTATGCATAGAAAGAATTTTTGGACTAACAAGTGGATGCAGGATCCTAGAAAGAATTTTTTTCAAGTTAGTTACTGTGATCCCTGTGCGCAGTACAGGAAAGGTTGGGGGTCATTTAAAAGGAAGAGAGGATTAACTCTTTGTTATAGTTGCAGAAGACCGGGACATCTTGCTAAGGAATTCCCTGGCCGAGGTCCTATTTTCCTTTGTTGTAAGGCTACTGGACATGAAGTTTTGGATTTCCATAGAATGATTGCCAAAGTTGAAAACATGAACATGAGACAAGAAGACCATGAGGAAGGTCAAGATACTAAGAATATGCTCAAGAACTAAAAAGAATTAGAGATTGTATTACTACAGATAAAAGAAACCCTAAATGATCACAAAGATATCAACTTATCAGAGATTTTAAATGAGAAGGAGTGCATAGAAACATTAATATGAGACTTCGACATAGACTGTGTTCTAGATAAGGAAACACAAGTGAATATCGTGACAGAAAGAACTTGGGAAAACCTGCTATGGTTCATTGATTGGGAGGAATAGGATTGTTTAAAGGGAAGATGATAAACCTATGTGTAAGACTTACCCAGATATATATGAGTGCTCATGGAAATTTGATAGAAGAAGAATTTGAGATCGTTAAGTTTGTTGAAAACAACGCCCATTTGCTATTTTTCTAGGAAAAACCTGTATTGAGAAAGATCAGATACGAAGGAAACAAGAAGAGGAGGATCTAGAACAAAAAAATAAAGAACTAAGAGATTTCATGGCTAGGAGAATAATGCGCTTACTGAAAGAACAAGAGGACCAGTTGAAGCTACTGAGGACCAGAGATATGGACGTCAAAGTTAAAAGAACACAGAAAGACCTAAAACACCTGTCTGTACAAGAGAGTAGAGCACCTACCTCAGAAAGAGAATAAGTATTACCCTCGAACCCTATGAAAGACCCTCCATAGTGAAAAGTTATTATGCCAAGAGGAGATAATAAAAATAATGGAAAGAGGAAACCAGTGACTCAAATCACAGGAAAGAAATCCAGAAAGATCAGCAAGAAGAAAACAAAGTTAGAGAAATTGCAGGAAGTTCCAGAGAGGACCTCGTAGAAGGAAGGTTTGTTGAATTGAAACTTCGGCGGGATATCAGAACAACGTGGATTGACACTTCACCATGACAAAGAAATATGACCATTGGAGGCATCCCAACCATTATCTCGACACTCCATAATGGCTCGAACCACAGTTATGGCCAGAAAGATCGCCATTGGACCGTTGGGACCGTGCCATAACAGATCGAATTTCATTGATTGAGGCATTCATACCCATTGGAAGAATCCATTACGACGTTGTCTATTTATCCTATCGAGCATTGCACTGAGAACGCTTTTTCCAATTGCGATTATCCGAGTCCATAAAGAACTAGTTTATTTCACGTAGTGCCTATTGAGAGCTCCCCACCTGTTCTGTTACCGTGATTGTTTGTTCACCAACTTGAGATACCTTATCTTGAGCACCCATGTCGAGTGACTTCAGCGCAGTAGAGAAATCCATCGAAGATATCCTCATAGACCTCATGGATGAGAGGGTCATGTCTACAGGAGTCTAAGCCTCATCAATGAGAGGAGTGCAAGCATCCTCGTCGACTGCTCGTGGATCTGGACCATCCCGAGCTACGACAGAGAAATGAACCAAGCATCATGATGACTTGGTGAATGGGAAGCTCATCCCATATATCCTGCCTGACTATATCCTACCTCTAGTTGGCACGATGAGTCCTGACAGTGTCCCGAGGGACTTCAACTAAATATTGATTACTGCATACCTCCCAAAGGGGATACACACAGTAGGACCACAGTTAGGACAAATCATGACATTTAATATCAGTGACTTCAACTTAGGATATCACAAGAACCATGGAATGCTCACACCACATAAGTATTTAACTAATACCAAGTGGAAGAAGTTGAAGATCATCCCCCAGTCGTGGACTATGGACATCGCAAGGTCCACTATCCTGAACGTGATGAAGATACCACACTTTGGAAAGCATCAGGAGGTTAACGCATGTGTTAAACTCATGTTGTCTTTCTTCCATGGAGGTTATATGTGGCTGGACAGATGCATCACCGTAGATCCAGTGTCGATCCATCAGATCACCGGATTAAGCATGCAAGGACCAGACCCACAAGAAGTTTATCCAGGGAAGGCTGTAGATCGTTCCCTGGTGCAAAAAATTAAATATACCTATGGCAATGTGGAAAAGGGGAAGCGAGGCTACAAGGTAGCCTCCATTCGTAATGGTGCAGTGCACCTAACCTGCGAGTTGATCGTTGCTAATATAGTAAGGAAGAATAGATCCACCCAGGTCACAGGGTTCGTTGTTGACCTCGTGGGAAAATGCATTGAAGGACTACATATGAACTGGGAGATTTACCTCATCAACTAGTTAGAACAAGACTATCGTGAAGCTTAGGATCAGGGCTATGAGTTTCATTTTAGTTGGATATCGATCCTCATCACCTTCATTTCCTTGGAGATGCTAGAAGGAGCGACCTTCCCTGAGATTGAGCCATCCGAACCCCTAACTGTGAAGTTCACCACGCTTTGGTATTCGAGCGACATGGTGAAACAATGGTAGTCAAACGTGGTGTTCCAAACCTACTACTTATAGTTGAATAGGGCTATTGAGTATTTCCCTCGTATGATGCTGAACACCTTGCATAGGTTCAAACCATTTATGAAATTCCACGCAGACAGACATTTTATTGATAGCACTGCACGCAGAGATGAACACAAAGAAGAGCTCCAATCCTACTATAAGCTCACGGAGGAGGACATGGAAGAAATAACTAAGGAGTGGCCTGCATAGCTCCTTATACTAGTCGACTAGGCAGAATTGTCCAACCCTGACCTCATCAGAAGTCCTCTGGTTACTCGTGAAGAGTATGATGCACCCAATAGTAGTAGAAGGAATAAAAAGGAAGAGGTACAGGATCCGAACAGTGCCTTAGAAGAGATTTCTTCATACTCACCTAGAGGGGGAGGTGATGATGAAGTAGACACAGAAGAGGACAAAGGAGAAGAAGACAAGCATAAATAAGGCAAAGTAACACCGCCTAGGGATCTTATTGATGAAGCTGATACCTCCAAGAAAAGAAAGGTTTACCCCATGAAACCTACATCAAAGAAGATGTTTAAAGCTACTAAACCACAGATGCATACTATGTTAATGATGGATGACATAGATCTCATCATTGATGCTATCTCAGATACCTCAGAAGATATCTTATAGCACAGTGAAGCCAAACAAGATACCATGTATGATATAATTGCAACATATTTGAAAGGGGTACAAAAGCCCTCTACTCTAGCTACATAGTGTCTACTGCGCTCCCATCATCAGAAGGAACAGATTTAGGAGATGAGCCTGCCTAGCTATACCAAATAGCATATGCGACTGAAGCTCACCTTCGTCGTGCTCAGGAAGAAAAAGAACAAGCCACATAGGCCTTGAATAAATCCAAAGAGGAAGCCATAAAGAAACATTGGGTTGCGCAACAGGAAAAAGACGACATCCAAGCCAAGTTTGCAGAGGATAGAGAATAGATCCAGAAGGAGAAGGAACAACTGCTTGTAGAGAAGATTAGAGTTAAAGAAGCAGTCACTAGAGAAATTCGATCTATGATGGGATTAGAACAAATGGAAGAAGACCCAGTGGAAAGACAAGTAGGGAATCTTGCTGAATCCATTCAACAACTCCAACAGAGGGTAGCAGAAATGGAGTTACAAGAAGTGCCAAGGACTCCATAGGAAATGTGAGACCAGAGAGAAGAAACTGCCTGAAGCGTAGTCTAGAGAATCAAGGACTTGGCCTTAGAATGTAAATAGCTCAACAGTTGAAGTGTGTAGACTTACGAGCACCTTGCCGAGGACCCCGAACTAAGGACAATGTAGTCACAGCTTTAGGAGGCCAAGAAACAAGCAACAACAGTGCAAGTGCAGTTGAAGCCACTATTAGTGGTCGAGAGGATGAAACGATCCCAGGAAGAACGCACAGTTCAAAAACAAGTCCATTCCATACAGAGTGAAGTCATGGAAGCGACTCAGTGACTTCAGCCAATGCAGGATGAAGCTTGCATACTTTTTGAGGAGATTGAAGGATGAGGTGCAGAATAGGAACAAATGGTCACCAGAGTGGAACAACACTTGGAAGGACCTGTGATGGAGAAGGCTATTTAAGAGTTCACCGAGAAGGAGGCTTTGGCGAAGCAATAGGTTGTGGAATCTCAAGCCAATCTCAAGGTATTTGAGGTAGATTTACCTAGATTAGAGTGACTCGGGACGAGTCACAGGTGAGTGTTGGGGCCATGTTGTCCCTTGACCAGTTTTGGGACTTTGATAGGCTGGTCAAAGGTGGAGCGCAAGGTGAAGCAGAGATTGTGGGATCTTGGCCTCTTCTTAGGGAATTGTTGGGTTTAGGGTTTATGTAACAAGTATGTGATGTCATCCCATGGGTTTTCCCATGCCTTGGCCCATTTTTGTAATGTATAAATAGAAATCTAGGTGATGCAAGAAACACACTAGATCTAAGAGAGAAGTGGTGCTAAGAGCTATATTGTGCTAAGTGAAAGTGATGTAAGTTGTTGGATCTATGCGATTGAGTTATCTTTGTGCATATTGGGTGCATGAGAACTTACAGAGCTAAGTGCAAGTGACTGTAAAGAGGCTTTGTGTTGTAATTTGACTCAGGGAAGTACTATATGGCAAGGTGCGTGCAGATCTCATGTCCTATGTGGAGTGCGTTCTTGTGGCTCTGTTCCTGTAGAAGATTGACAGAAGACAATAAAGAAGAGAAGAGTTGGTGGACATAGCCCCACACTGGGGTGAACCACGTATATCCTATGTTGTGGTTTATTTGTGCATTATAGTTGTTATGTTATTGATGTGATTTATGCTCAGTGTAGTAATATATGTTAGATGCACTTGATATAATAGTAGCTTAGTGCTTAGTAATTAGAATGAATACTAGATATGATCTATTTATATATGTTAAGTGCTTGGATGTATTAGATTTTTTGAATACTGTGTTGTTCTGTAATTAGGGTTTTTCCCCTGCAAAATGAATATTAATCAAGATTAAATGCTAATTTCTCTGTTAAGTGTTGTAATCACAGATTGGTGTCCCAACTAGGTTGCAGACACTTAAGTCCTACAACCCCCCTACCTCTACCTTGGGTGAGATTTCATTTTCTTCACAGGTGTTGCCGAAAGGGCCAGTAGTTTGGGTTTTGTTGGTGCGTTGTTGAAGCATTGAACCCCTGGTCTGGCCTTGTGCCAACATGACCCATGATCTAGAGTTGGCCACTATAGTGCATGCTTTAAAAATGTGGAGGCATTTTCTCCTAGGTAGGAGATTTGTACTTATGACAGACCATTGTGGGTCGAGGCACCTGTTTGATCAACCAAGACTCAATGCTAGACAAGCTAGGTGGATGAATCTTTTTAGTGAGTTCAACTTCGAAATCAAACACATCAAAGGGAAGGAAAATAGGGTAACAAACACCCTTAGTAGAATTATGAAAACGATTCACCTGGCAGCAGTAAGCACCCATGAAATGAATGTCATAGAAAGGATCATGAATGAACAAGAAAAAAATGCATTCTTCAAGGCTGTGACCTCATACCTAAGGCAAGAGCCTACATGGATAAAGTATGAAGGATATCAGATGCTCGATGAAGGACTACTGAACTACAGAAATAGATTGTATATTCCAATCTATGATGACTTGAAGAGGTTCATAATTGATGAACTACACAAGAGACCATATACTGGTCACCCAGGGTATCAGAAAATGATCACGACCACTAGGAAACATTTCTATTGGCCTGGAATGAAAAAGTAAATATTCGAATATCTAGCTAAGTGCCTAGAATATTAGCAAGTTAAGGGAGAAAACCAACACCCAACATGGTTGTTTTATCCCCTACCAATTCCAAAATGGAAATGGGAAACCATTTCCATGGATTTCATCACCGGATTACCAAGATTGACTAAGAAGAATGATGGCATCATGGTAGTGGTGGAAACATTGAGTAATTCCGCTCACTTCATCCCTATCAAGTTGACTTGCAAGGCAATAGATATGGTCAACATATTCATGAAGGAGATATTTAGACTGCATGGCATGCCTAGAGACATTATATCTGACCGAGATAGAAAATTCACTTCAAGCTTTTGGAAATCCTTGATGGCTGGTCTTGAGACTAAATTGTTGTTTAGCACAACCTATCACACCCAAACTGATGGATAGATAGAAAGATTAAACCAAACATTAGAAGATATTTTAAGGATGCAAGTAATGCATCAGCCTAAGAAGTGTGAAGACTACCTACCATTGGTATAATTTTCCTACAAAAACAGTTATCAAGAGTCACTAAAGATGAACCCTTTTGAAGCCCTGTATGGTAGACAGTGCAAAATTTCCATCAGCTGGAGTAATCCAATGGATAGAATTTCAATCGGACTGGACATGCTGAAAGAAATGGAGCAAAAAGTGATTCTGATAAAGAAAAATATGAAAATTTCTCAGGATAGAAAGAAGATCTACGTCAACCAAAAGAGAACCCCCAGAGATTTCAAGATAGGAGACCATGTCTATCTCAGAGTTAGGCCTAGGAAGAGTTCCATGAGAATGGGAGCTTGTGCCAAGATGTTACCTCGGTATTGTGGACCCTTTGAAGTATTAGATAGAGTGGGACCTGTATCCTATAGGCTAGCACTTCCTCCCACAGTAAAGGCACATAATGTTTTCCATGTTTCATTATTCAAGAAATATGTACATGAATCTAATCATATAATTGAATGGTATGTGATCCAGGTGGAGCCAGAGGGAGAATTCCTGACAGAACCTCAATGCATACTAGATAGGAAGGAAACCTCACTCGGGAACTGAACCATTGCGTAGGTCAAGGTGTAGTGGAAACACTTTGGCCTAGATGAGGCTATGTGGGAAATGGAAGAGGCCATGAGACATGCATATCCGATTTTGTTTACTCATGTACATACATATCATGTTGACAGATAAAACATCAAGGATGATGTTCCTTTAAGGGGGAGGGAATTCTAACACCTTGTTTCCCCTAGTTTGTAAATATAACTATATTGGCCAAGGACCTATGGAGAACTTAAAGGTGTGAATGTTTGATTTGATGGACCTTTGTATGAAAGGTCGATGAATGTAAATTATGTTATTTTAATAGAAAATGGATACGTGTTGCATGACTGTTGGAAAGGCGATGTTATAAGAGAGACCATGAATGCTATGAAAAGGTGGTGGAGGGGACCAAAAATGGTTGCATTAACTTCCAAAAAACCAGTACTGTGTTGGATTTGATTGCTCAGGATCAGAACAACCCTCTGAGCCATGAATAAATTATAGTCAGGCTGGTAGGTGGTGAAACCTCCTCAAGAATTAATGAGGGGATGGGGCAGACCATCCATCTGTAAGGCTTCTAGACCTGACCACAGACTCGGAATTCGGGCCACACACAATCTTGTTTGGAAATGCAAGAAAGGAAAGCATGGGGGCATGGAGAGAATAGTTGTGAAGAGTGTAGAGACGAGTGTAGAATCTCGGGGACTCAAAGAAGAATTGTGAAAAAGAGTGTGTTCTGATCGCGGGAAATAGAAACTGAGATGGGAGAAGGAGAGTAACCTTCGTCCCTATCTATTTCTAAGCTAGAAGAAGATATTAGATAAAGAAAACATCGTTTTCTAGCTCAGGGGTGTGATGCAAATCCTACCTCAACAGGATCTGCTGACCTCCCGGTCTATGGATATTCGTATTCCTCTGAGCTGCAATGAATCCTTGGTCCCCATTGGAACCTTCAACACTTAAAAACCACAGGTCCTTTTTCAAAATCCACCTGCTCGAGCAAGAAATAGGCATAAGCTCCCCTCACGCAACCATTGACAGTGACCACAAGCCTAATCAAAGGTGCTTCGCATTTTGCGATTTTGGGAGTTCTATTGTGAGTCGCCCCGACCCCTCCAATTCCTAAACTCTGAAATAGGGATTAATGATCCCTAGCTCCTCCCTTTAATTCTTCATCGATGTGACCTCCGACTGCCACCCGGGATCCAGCTCTCAAGCATTTTGGGACTTCACAAAGTGGTTCTCTCCCCTTCTCGCAAAATGAAAACTCACAATGACCGCTATGCCATATCGACGGTCCTCATTCCCTGTGATCTGACACTCCATATTATTCCTTCACGAATAGAAATTTCATGACTCACGACTTCTGAAAGTAGCTTCCTCCACTCTTTCAATTCCTGACTTCTCGATATTCCATAGTTCCAAATCAATGGCTCACACTCCTTCAGATCTGACGGCTACTATCTCTCTTGATATTGAGAGTGTTGAAAGACTCTCACCCTTATCCACCCCATGGATCTACTGGATCCAACGGTCCACGAAAATCGGCGTTTCTCCCTTTAGGAATTCCAACTGTCCGTCAAGATTCTTGATGGTTTCTCTTCAAATGAGTCGGTGTCAACCCTCCTGACCTTGGTTCTGCAAGTTGAATTTAACCCTCATCTTCCATTTGAACTTATCCAAGTCTCTATCCCTCCTCAGCTTGATCCTAGCTGCAAACTCAAGGATTCTAAGGAATCATGCACACACTCCTTCCGACTATCAAAATAGCCTCTGGTTATTCAAACACTATAACTTTGCGCACTCCTTGTAGAAGAAGTTCTTCAACCACTCACTTGGGTTGGAAAAGTATAAGACTCTCCTCAGCCTGTGCACGCCTTGCACAGATCTCTGTTATACTTTCACTTCTACTAGTATAAGTTAACGTTATCTCACCTGAGATTTTCTGAGTTAAAACTCATAATCTTGTTGACGCACTCCTTGTGGACTTTCACTGCACTCCTTGCAGGAATTCTCAGGAATAGAAACAATCAAAACTCATACTCTCCTCACAGACTTCATACATTCAACATGAAATAACATACATATGGAATTGAAACAAATCCATAACAGAGACTGGAATTAAACTGTAAACATACCATTCAATAGATGCATACAGTAACCAAAATACACCAGACAATTTGGATCAAATCATTCTTATATTAATTCAAGTACTTTTGTACATGGTCTACAACAATATCTATATTCTCATACAACTTCTACAATCGTTTTTCTTCTTTTCTCTCCTATGCTCTCTTTTTTCTACAACTCCTATAATGATAATGACAGTAAAATACATCTAGGAGGGAGTCTTCTTGAGTTTTTCCCTCCTACAACCTTAAGATTTCTTATCGAATTAAAGACTACAACTACCTTACATTTATTCTAATAAATGTACTCAACCAACAGATGAAAAAAACGCTCAAGATCTGCATTACAATCCCCAGAACATTAAAAGCAAATACATTCTTCCATCTATTATAGTGATGTTCTTCTTTTGAAATTTAAAAATGTCTTCAAAATGCATGATGACATATCTAGTTGTCCTCCACTCGTGCTTTAGCTGGTGATGCTCCTGCATCATACTCCTCTTGCTAAAAAATTCATGGACTCCTGTCCATGAGCTCCTGCACCATCTATCCATGTTTCTGGATATCTGCTTCACCTTCCCAACTGGAATCTTCAATTGGGTGTCCTTTCCACTTTACCAAATATTCAAAATATGTCTTATTTTGGGTCTTCTTACCAACTCTTTGATCGATGATCTTTTCCATCTGCGGATTTTCAGCTACAGGCATCTGTTTGAGCCACTAAATTTCCTTTTGATTCTCTCTCCTCTCGCTTCATCTTCTCTGTAAGGATACATATATGCTACATTGAATATGGGTTATATGCCCACATCATCTGGCAATTCTATCTCATAAACATTTGCCTCAAATTTCTGTAAAATCTTACATGGCCCTATCTTCTTCATCTTCAACTTATTATATTTTTCCCTTGGGAACCTTTCTTTTTTGAGATGTGCCAAAAATAAATATCCCACTTCGAATTGAAGTTATCTCCTATGTTGATCTGCTTTGTGCTTGTATTCCTGGTTGGAACTCCGCAACTGCTCTTTAATCTTATTGTGGAGCTCCTACATCTCTGCTGCAAAATCTTTTGCTCCAGCACTCCTGAACTCACTATGTTCTAATTCTCTCAACTCAAATACTCATCTTGGATACATTCCATACATTATATTAAATGGGCTCTTTCCTGTACTCATATTAGGTGAGTCATTATATGAAAATTACGCTTGTGGCATAATTTGATCCCACTGACTGTGATGCTCAGTTACTAAACTCCTCAATAAATCCCCCAAACTTCAATTTACTACCTCAGTCTATCCATACGTCTGAGGGTGATATGATGATCTAAAAGATAAATTCATCCCCAAATTATTCCATAGTGTCCTCCAGAAATGACCAACAAATTTGGTATCTCTTTCTGAAACAATACTCTTGGGTAACCCATGAAGTTGAACAACTTCTTTGAAAAACAGATTCGCAATGTGTGTTGCATCACTGGTTTTTTGACATGGAATGAAATGTGTCATTTTGGAAAATCTATCGACTACCACAAATATGGAATCACAACCTCTATGTTTCATAGGCAGTCCCAACACAAAATCCATGCTTACCGTGTCCGACGACCTCTCTTGTATTGGCAATGGTTGATACAACCTAGTATTTTGTCTTTTCCCCTTTGGGTGTTGGCATATTCTACATTTTTTGACAAATATCCACACATTCATCCTCATTCCTAGCCAATAATACAAACTGTTCAGCTGTGCAAATGTTTTGTCATGGCCGAAATGTCCAGCCAATCCCCCACTATGCTTTTCCTTCAAAATGTTTTCTCTCATAGAACTCTTCGGGATACAAAATTGATTTCCTTTGAATAGCATTCCATTCTGAATTAAATATTCAATCCATTGGATCCTATCTCTTAAAATAGGATTCTCACATGCTTCATAAGCATCCTTGAAATCTGAAACATCTCTGTACATTTCCTTAAGGCTATCAAAACCTAAGGTCTTCACTTGAAACTCATGCAAAATCAAACATTTCTTGCTCAATGCATCAACAAACTTGTTAGCATTTCCATAAATGTGCTTTGTAACAAAATTAAATTTTTGCATGAAATCAACCCATTTTGCATGTTTCTAGTTCAGTTTCTCCTGTCTGCTTATAAACTATAAGGCCTGATTGTCGCTATACAAAACAAAATATTTTGGAACTAGGTAGTGCCTCCATTTCTTCAGTGCCTGTATGACTACATTAAACTCTTTATCATAAGTGGAGTAATTTATTTTGGCCTCTTTCAGTTTCTCACTGAAGCATGAAACTGGTCTATTGTCTTGACTTAAGACTGCTCCAATCGCAAATCTACTTGCGTCACATCTCACTTGAAATGTCTTGTTGAAATCTGGTAGAATCAGAACTGATTGAACAATTATCTTCTCTTTCAACAACTTGAATCTTTTCTCCGCTTCCTCTGTCCAATGAAAAGAGTTATGTCTTTTATTGACCGTGTCCATCATTGGTGCACAAATTCCACTAAAATTTCTGATAAACTTCCTTAAAAAACTGGCTAGTCCATGGAAGCTTCTGACTTCCATGATATTCCTTAGCGATGACCATTATTTTATTTCTTTTACCTTCTCCGAATCCATCTTCAACTCATTTGAAGAGATAAAAAAACCCAAATGAATGAGTTATGTCTTCATGAAAGATGACTTCTTTAGATTTATCAACAACTTCTCTTGCTACAACCTCCTCATCACTAGAGTTAAATGTCTCAAATGTTCTTCTTCAGTCTTACTAAAGATCAGTATATCATCAAGATACAAAATTACAAACTTCCCAATGAAATATTTCAAGGCTTCATTCATCAATCTCATGAAATTACTTGGTGCATTTGTCAAGACAAACAACATAACAAGCCATTCATGCAGCCCTTTATTCATCTTGAATGTTGTCTCCCATTCATCACCTTCCCTCATCCAAATCTACTGATATCCACTTTTCAAATCAATTTTTGAAAAAAAAATTGCTCTACTCAAGAAATCCATCATATCATCCATCCTAGGTAAAGGAAATCTATACCTAATGGTGATTTTTTTTATATCCCTCGAATCTTTACACATTCTCCATCCGCCATACTTTGTTGGACTTAACATTGTTGGCACAACACATGGACTCAAACTTTATCTAATCAACCCCTTGTCCATCAAATCCTGGACTTGCTTCTTAACCTCTTCATTCTCTTGCGGCGTCAATCTGTATGTTTCTTTGTTTGGCAAAATCACTCCTGGTATAAGTTCAATGTGATGGTTTATACTTCTAATGGGTGGAAATGAACAAGGAAAATCGTCCAACACTATATCAACGAAATTATCCAGCAGTTCCTGAATTTCCTCAGGTAAATCATTTATTGAGGTATTGGTCAAGATGACTCTAGGTTTTCTAACCACAACAAATTGCATTTCTTGATCTTTCTTCACTTCATCCAAAAGTTCCTTCCCACTCATGATAAGTATAGTATTTATTGCTTCTTCTTTTTTCTTCTTGTCTTCAATTGGTGGCAATATATGCGTCCTACCATTCTTCTCCAAGGTGTAAGTATTCTTTCTTCCATCGTGAATAAAAATTATGTCATATTGCCAATGCCTCCCCAACAAAAGATGACAAACATCCATGGTAATTACATCACATAAAATCTCATCTCTATATCCCCCTATCTTAAATTCAACTAAACATTGTTTAGTGACGGTTACCTGATGTCCTTTTTGCAACAACAAAACTTTATATGGGCTTGGATGTGAAACTGTCTCCAATTCCATCTTCTCCACCATCTCTGTGGATACTAAGTTATCCATGCTTCCATTGTCAATAATCACCTTGCATACCCTATATTTAGTCTTGCAAGAAGTCCTGAACAAATTGTTCCTCTAGATTGGATTCTCCATCTCTTTCTCTGGTTTCAAGAGAATTTTCCTCATCATCAAGGATCTTCCACCTTCTGCATCTTCTGCCTTGACATTTCGACTTTTCACTTTTGAAATGTGAACTTTTCCTCCTCCTTCCCTTTTTGTATCGATACATTCCCAAGATTTGTGTCCTATATTTCCACAGACAAAACACTTTACCTCACCTCCTCTACCTCTTCCTCTTCCTCTTGCTCAAGGAAAGGTGTTCCTATCCGCATATTGTCTTCCTAGTGAACTTCCTCCCCTCTCTGGGTGGTTATGAGGTTTCTTTTCTTCGTCCTTCAGCTTCTGTACTCTGTCCTGGGAAATTTATTTTCCTCTACTCTGACTTCTACCTCTTCCCCTTTGACCTTGCTTCCGGGATAATTTTTCTTCTGCCTTCAGAGAAACCTGATAAGCATATTCCACATTTATGATTGTCACCATGCTCATCTCATCCCGAATCTCATATCTTAGGCCATTCATATATTTGGTGACATTTTCATCATCACTCTCATGATGAAACACTATGATATTTAATCTGTAAAATTCCTCTGTATACTCCTTCACTGTCATCCCTTTTTGTCTCAATTTTTTCATTCTTCGAAACAGATTGATTTGATAATCTCTGGGTACGAACTTGGATTTCATCTTTGCTACCATTCTATCCTAGCTTTCAATTCTGTGTTTTCCCTTGCAACGCCTATCAACATGCAGTTCATCCCACCACAATGTTGCATGTCCCTTCAGTATAGTGACAACATGCTTTACATTCTTATCTTCTTCAACATCCTCATAGTTGAAGTATTTATCTAGAGCTCTAAACCAATCTAGCAACTCCTCAACGTCCAAGTTTCCTTCATACATCGGGATGTCCAACTTTGCTCTGGCACCTATTCTTGCAACAACTTTAAATAGATGTTCCTCTACAACATCTTCGGCTATAGATCCCTTGGCTCCTTCTTCTTTGTCATTTTCAACCTCACTGGTATCTCCAGTATCATGTGTTTGTCTCTCTATTGTCTCCATAGCATCTAATCAAGCAAGAATTTTTTTCATTTCCCTCTCCACGGCTGGATCAGGTAAAGTTCTTTCTGGACGTCTTCTTGGTGACATTGTTGCAATTTGTCCATGTAGAATTCAAATCACAATTGTCCTCTGTCTTCTCTTGCTTACAGAAAACAATAGATGTAAGCTCTGATACCACCTGATGCAGAGCCCTACCTCGCAGGGTTTGTTGACCTCCCAGTCTATGGATCTTCACATTCCTCTGAGCCACAATGACTCTTTGGTCCCCGTTGGAACCTTCAACACCTAAAAACCACAGGTCCTTTTTTGAACGTTGCCTGCACGAGCAACCACAAGGCACAAACTCCCCTCACGTGGCCATCGACAGTGACCACAAGCCTAATCAAAGGTGCTTTGCATTTTGTGATTTCGGGAGTTCTATTGTGAGTCTCCCTGACTCCTCCAATTCCTGAACTCCGAAATAGGGCTTAATGATCCCTAGCTCCTCCTCCTAATTCTTCGCTGATGTGACCTCCAGCTGCGACCTGGGGTCCAACTCTTGAGGGTTTCAGGACTTCACGTATCGGGAAATCGGGGAGTGGTTCTCTCCCCTTTTAATGAAATGCGAACTCACGAAGACCACTATGCCAGATCGATAGTCTTCATTCCCCGTGATCTGACGCTCCAGATTCTTCCTTCGCAAATAGAAATTTCATGACTTGTGACTTTCAAAAGTAGCTTCCTCCACTCTTTTGATTCCCGACTTCCTGATATTGCAGAGTGTCAAATCAATGGTTCACACTCCTTCAGATCTGACAGCTATTATCTCTCCTGAGCCTGCGAGTGTTTAAATACTCTCGCCCTTATCCTGCCCGTAGATTTATTAGATCCAACAGGCCACGAAAATAGGTGTTTCTCCATTCACGAATTCCAATCGTCCATTGAGATTCTTGATGGTTTCTCACCAAATGATTCGACGTCAACCCTCCCGAGCTTGGTTCCACGAGGTGACTTCAACCCTCGTCTTCCCTCTGAACTTCTCCAAGTATCTATCCCTCCTTAGCTTGATCCTCGCTGCAAACTCAAGCATTCTAAGGAATCATGCACGCATTCCTTGTGGCTTTTACAATAACCTCTGGTTATTCAAACACTACAACTTTGCGCACTCCTTGCAACAAAAGTTCTTCAACCACTCACCTGGGTTGGAAAAGTCTAAGAATCTCCTCAGCTTGTGCACACCTTGCATGACTCTATGCTATACTTGCACTTCTACTGGTATAAGTTAACACTATCTCTCCTGAGATTTTTTGAGATAAAACTCAGAATCGTGTCGACGCACTCCTTCCAAACTTTCACTGCACTCCTTGTAGGAATTCTCAGGAAGAGAAACAATTGAAACTCATTCTCTCCTCATAGAATTCATACATTTAGAATGAAATCACATACATATGGCATTGAAACAAATGCATAACAGAGACTAGAATTAAACTGAAAACATGCCATTCAAGAGATGCATACAGTAACCAAAATACACCAGACAATTTGGATCAAAGCATTCTTATA
>JZKD02S1999896.1:3891227-3902271 GCA_000966675.3 Picea glauca
CAAGGAGGAGATTAGTAAGGTTCTTCATCCGTCCCAGGGAAGAAGGTATACTTCCATGGATGTTGTTGTAAGAAATCTCAAGGTAATACAATGCGGAGAGCATAGAAATATTACTCGGTATGAAGCCCGTAAAGAGGTTGTTCTGCAGCCGGACGCGTTGTAGTGAGACACAGTCTTGTAGAAGGCTGGTGATGTTCCCCTCCAGTCGATTATCGAAGATGACAAGATGGGTAAACGAACTAGAGCTGCATAGCCCAGGAGGAATCGATCCGTTAAATCCGTTGAAATATGATTCAAGAAACTCGAGGTTGCTGAAGCTTCCAAGCCCAGCAGGCAGACGACCAACGAAATTGTTTTTACTCAGAGACAACATTATCAGATTGGGAAGAAGGCCGACTCCGTGAGGCAAAGTGCCTTCAAACTTATTGAATGATAAATCTAGGATCTTAAGGCTTGTAAGTTTGGAAAAAGATGAAGGGATCGACCCGGACATGTTATTGAAATCGAACTTCAAGAGAGTTAAATTCTTCAGATTTCCCATTTCATATGGAATAGCTCCAGCGAGATCGTTGTGAGATGCATCAAATGCCTCCAACTTCAACAGTTCGCTGAAAAAACCTGCAGGGATTGAACCTGTAAGATTATTCCCATAAACCCATACATTTCTCAGATTTTCCAACAGGGCTATCTCCCCTGGTATCGGACCATTTAATAAGTTGTTAAAAACAGAAATGGTTTCAAGGCTGCCGCAGTTGCCGATAGAAGAAGGGATAGTACCCGTCAAATGATTATTGAACAGAGACATCGTTAGAAGCCTTTTCAAATTCCCAATTTCCCATGGAATCTCTCCTTGCAATCCACAGGTTGCGAAGAACATATGTAGCAGCCTACTGCAATTGCCCAGTTCGGGCGGTAAAGAGCCATTGAAATAGTTGGAGAATGCCGTGATTGTTTTAACACTACCAAGCTTCCCGACGGAGGATGGAATGATACCAATAAGATTATTTGTATGTATAAGGAGGGTAGTCAATCTTACTAGATTACCCAGTTCAGGCGGAATAAAACCAGAAATATTGTTGCTACCAATATTCAGAACAGTAAGAAGGCTGCAGTTCCCGATATCCGGAGGGATGGATCCCGTGAAGAAATTGTTGGCGAGATTGAGTTCTCGAAGCTCTGTGCAGTTCGCTATCTGGCTGGGAATAGCGCCCGATAACTCATTGCCCGAGAGATCGAGCTTCTCCAGGGAAGCCATCTTGCCTATTGCGCTGGAAAGACGGCCAGACAGACCTCTGTATGGCAGGGAAATTGAAATGACTCGCCTTCCATAGGTGCTGCAGTGGACACCTTCCCAGMGACATGGAACGACATCGGAAGTACTGTCGTTTCTCCAGCTTGAAAGAACATTTGGAGGAATCTTAAAAGATGACTTTATTTCTAAAAGTGCCACTCCATCTGCGCACAGAGCGTTCACGCTGAAAACCAGTGCAGGTGATTGCCCAAAATAGTTGACATGAGTCTTGAAAACAATAAACATTAATAAACAAAGAAAATTATATCCTTTCATTCTCATTCTTCCTGCTCTGCTGTTTGGATCATGCAAATTGAAGAAGGTCGCCTGCACCTTTGGCTTGATATCACCTTGATTTTATTTCTCTTTCTCGGTAACAGCTTCAACCAGACCAGTTGCTTGTCGGTATGGATCCAGCCTAATAGCGGCACGAGAGGGATATATTTGCCGCATTACGACATTTGGTTATGTTGGATTGCATCACAATGTGATGTTGGTGAAAGGTTATGTTTGAATGTGATGTCAGAATATCTTCGTCACATCCTGATGTTAATCTTCGTCACATCTTGATGTTAGGTTATGTTCATCAGATTGCAACGTCAAGCTTCATCATAATGCCACATTGGGTTATGTTTATGACAATGCAACCTTGACACATTGCAAAATGGAAGTTTTTGGAAAAATATTCTAATGAAGTTTTTCCTTTATCACAAAGATAGGAATTTTGAATTGACATAATGTATCACATGGAAGGAAACTTCCCTACAATGTGATGTAACTTAAAATTTTATCATAGTTTATTGAATCAGAGGTAAATTAAAACTTTATCATAGTTTAATTGGATCGAAGGTTAATTAAATCTTTATCATAGCTTAAGATATTCAGATGAAATATTGTGTCAAAGTCACTTGCATATCAAGTACCCATGTTTATATATTCTAGTCAAACATGACTATATATGAAATCATATTTATTGTTGCTATGAAGATTCACATTCACTATTTCCTCAACCATTAAATTTATTGTTTCATGAATATAGATTAAAATAGATTTTCTATGAGTCTACCTATTCTTTGAGAGAAGTCACTTACATTACAATAATTAATAGATGTATCTCCCTCTTATTATTCAATAATCACCGATTTTCCCCATAAATGCTTGTATTCCTTTCATAAATGTTCAGATATGATTTATTCTTTCATAGATTAGGTTAGATCCAAGCTAGATCTAGGATTCTAATGTTAAAAAGAATAGTAGGAAGGCATTGTTTTGTCACTTGTGTGCAGGTAGTAGGTTGAAGAAGCTGGGAGATGGATCTCCGGGACTACACCAGCCAAGGATACATAAGGAAAACCTTCAATAAAAGGTATGTCATTCCACCAATTCTTGGCATAAGTATGAATACGATTGTTTGTTTCTAGGAGAACCATAGAAGTATAGCCCATTGTTTGTCTAGGATCAATAGGAAGATCCTAGGGAGATCTTACCATCCATCCATGAGATTTTCTCCATAAAAGAACTAGTGACTGCACTGGGGAAGAATCTTTAATTATTCTCTAGTTTGAGATCCCTCTCATATTTAACTATGTTTTATGTTTACGAGTCTCTTATTCTCTTCCCTATAAATCCCTCAAAGAGTAGATTAGTCAGATATGGTATATTTGAGTCAGATGCTTTTATTTTTCAAAAAACAAATTTAGAGTGTTGCTTGTCTGTTGTTGGAGACATGGAGACAAGTCACCTCTTACAATACTACTATCCAGCGACACCCCTGCAGATGGTTTCTTGGTGTAATCTAGATGACCTATGACATTCTTTGTAGGATTTAAAAATTGTAAAATTTTCAAATTTTTTTTGGTCAAATCTGGATGTGTTTGATATGAGGAGTATGTAATTGGCCAGCTTCCATAGATTCTCTCTCTATTTGATTCTCTTGTCAAACCTTTGGTCTTATATCTATATTTGAATTGCATTTGAGTATCTTTTTTGAATTGTTTGTTTTCATTTATTTGTTGTTTAGTGATCCACTGAGTTGGGATGTGTTCCCAAAATATCTAACCAGATCCGAAAGTGTCCTTTGTTTGGTTTCATTTGGTTCAGTTTTCCTTTTGCAATTAAATTTTACATTACGAGATCCCTTCTTTCCTTTTTAGTTTTGGGTTGTGATTTAGGTAGAGACATCAAAGTGTTCTTAGGGGAATCAATACAAATTTCCTATAGCCCTTTCTTGTGTTGTGAGAAATCTTACCCCACAGACAGGTTAAGCTCCCCTTAGTCGAATTTTCTTCGGATAAGATAGAATAAAGCAAGTGTACACTAACATCCCTTTCTCGTATCTATACACACATGAAAATGAGAAGGAAAAGGAAATAAGAGGAAATTTTTGTTAAGGTTGTCCTCACTACTCCTTTTTTCTCCAGCGTTGGACCCAGTCCTAGCTCAAAAACGATCTCGATGCACTTAGATAGAATGATCATCCTCTTCTACTACTTGCAAAAATTTAGATGAAAGAAAATCTAACTAAATGAAACCATCATAAAAATTCATGTGTAAAGTAAATGAGGCAAAAGTATGGGAATAGGCCAAGATTATATTCATGAGAAAAAAAAGACAACATATACAATCACTTGATGTTGAGCAAGCTTCCTCCAATGCTCCTATCCATCCCCTTTTGTGCACTTCCCGAATTCTACTGAAATATCTCTGAATTTCATAAGAACATAAGTTTGATACTCTTCAGAACTCCCTCTGTTACCTTTGAGTGGCCTCCTTATATAGGAAATGAAGGCCCAACCACCATGGAGTATTTTAGGAGTATGGTTGAGGATATGGCTCAACTCATTAGGATATTCATCTTAGGATCAAGTAGATAGATAGGACTCAAATCCCTTTGACGCAAACAAACTCCAACCTCCCAGAACCTTCCCTCCAAAAAAGGTGGAATTGGTTGTAACCAAACTGATGCTCCCAAAAGGCTTAGCAAAGACTGCCACTGACGCTCCCCCACAATTAATTAGGGAGTTTCACCAAGGGACTGACACTTCCTATGTATGGGTAGGGGGGCTTCAATCATATAAAATGGTCAAAAACTCAAGGGAAAAAGTCGTTTTTTGACCTTCAAATGATGAATTTTCTTCACCAATTTCTCTAGGAAACTTGATATACACTTCCCCATGATGGTAAAGTGTATTTAGGCCTCCATGTGATGGGTTTTCTCCCTCAATTTTCCTAGGGAACATAACCAACACTTTCACATGATGATATAGTTGCAACATTCATTTACAACACTTAGTAGAATATAAGTGAGACACTTAGGAATGTGGAAAATTGACACCTACATAAGTAATACTTAAATGTGACACTTAGTAGAATACGATACATAAGTGCGCCACTTAGTAGTGTGGAAATTTGGTGTGTAATAGATTCCCCCTAAAGTGTGAGGTCAGAACAAAAACTGATGGCCGAAACACTTTACAAAATTATGTGTGCCAAGAGGTGTTGGAATAGGATATTCAGATGGAGGTTACACACAAACATGAAACAACATATATATGAGTCATCCTGAGGTAGGAATACCCATGCTAGTTACAAAATGGACTTAAATCATGGTCACTGACCAATAAACTACAGATCCATGAAAGAACTGACTAAGGATATGGCCACCAAAAACACAATGTAGATCCATACCTCCAAGATTGAATCAAGTCGTAGCCACGAGAAAATAAAAAACAAATCTATGATATGACAACAAGATAGCCATAGAATAATACAAAGTGGATCTATGTGATAGTGTACATAAATAATATTATTCTCCATCACAAACTGAGTTAGGAACGTAACACTGGTAGGTGCCAAAAAGGTTCTCAAGGTCTTTATCTCGATTCCGAACCTGTACGATTCTAACTATGCAAATACATGTGCTGATTTCAAATATGGTAGAAATCACTTGATTATTGTTCATTAAAGTATATCGTTAGCAAGTGCGAGGGAAATCACCAGTGATGTCAATGTATCCCAAGGTACCTTAGTAGAATCCAATGAATGTGAATCAATGAGTTGAAGTCAAACATTCAATGAAATATTCCAATCAGAGGCTAATGATGTAAACCCACTGTCGAAAACGATGAGACTTTCCATTGAGGCATGAAGGATCTAAGGAAATAATTGGTTTCTAATTCTAACTCCTAGATAATGTGTTGAATTCAAAAAGAACTAAATTATTGGGGAGGGCCATGATGTTTCCCCCATCATCGACACAAAACTAATTAGGATAGTAATTTGAGATGATAGAGAAAATGTGGATAGACTGACTGGTAGAGGTTGATTGAAGCTAAGACTTCCCTTGAATATTGCATGACATGACAAGTGACTTGGTAGAATTGACTCGATGAGGTATAAATCCAAACATAATGTGATGAAAACCAAAGGTTCTCTTTGAAGGAGGAGAAAGAGTATGATGACACATAGAATTGGTATGACTCGGAGACAAGAAGATTAATCAACTATAAGCATAATGTAGACAAGGGCCATGTTTAAGGGATACTAATAACAATCTCCATAATGTTTCAAGATCTTGACCCGATTCCCAAATTCCCCCCCTACCCAAATAGATGAATACCTATTTATTTTTTAACAAGCTTGAGGAGGATAATAAATGCTCGGTATAACTCACCTTCGGTAAGTTCCTCTTCACAGTTTTTATGAACCTAAAGAAGTAAGGTTTCGGTCCTAGATGGGTCCTTCAATGTATAGTTTTATGAGTATAAAGAAGGAAAAATCGGTGGTCTTTTCATTTTTAAGGAGTTTGAAAAGAACATAAAGGAAACTCCAAAGTTGACTTTTTTGTAAATTTTAGTCCCTCGGCCCCGAAAAAGTATAAAATGATACGAGAGAGAACTCTTCTAACCAAAGTGGTTAGAGTATTCATTTTTCATAGTTAGTCTGACGAGACCAAAAAAGGGTTAAACTATCGTTTGATAGACACCCTTTCATATCATTTAACAAGTGTGAAAGGACATAGGCTCGCTCGACAATCTTTTCATATTTAGGGAGTCTGAAAAGAGCTTAAAGGAGACTCCATTTTTTTTTTTGTATAGATTTTATGAATTTGAAAAAGTGATAAAACTATACTTAATAACCTACTCTCATGTATTTATGAGCAAAGGAAAGAGAAAAGAGTAAGCTCGGTAACCTATTCTCATGTATTTATGAGCACAAAATAGAACAAAGACTAAGCTCGGTGTGGGTTTCATTTTTTGCAAGATTGAAACTAGAAAATATATTATGCTTGAGGTTGGTTTCATTTTTACGCGAGATTGAAACCAAAAATAAACTATTCTTGGTGTGAAAACCCATCAATGAGTTCCTTCCCAACGTAAATTTCAAAGGTTTAAGGTGATACCCATGGCTGGTTGGTACTTTTCCCCTAGCTAGAAAATCTAGCAGCTTAACTCCAACATCATGTCTAGAGGTTGGAGATATGCCCCCCAAGTTTTGTTTCGTCTTCTAACTCTTATGTTGTCACCAATTTCTTTACCCAACTAAACTCATAGTTACTATTGGGTAAAATTCACCAAAGGAAGAAAGAGGATCAATTGACATAGGTGGATGAAATGAAGGTTTAGTTATGAGATCTAGTGAAAGACTCAACTCAATGGAAGGGGGATTTGTTTCAATTTTTAACAAGCTTGACCCAGAAAAAGGAACTATTCTCATATACCTATGAAGCATTTTTTAATGAGATTGACACAAAAATGGTAAATTTTCTCGCAACTGGTTTCATTTTTACACAAGATTGAAATAGAGAAAAAGTATGCTTGGGGTAGGTTTCATTTTTACATAAGCTTTAAATAGAGAAAAACTATGCTTGTGGGTACTTGTTTCATTTTTTAACAAGCTAGACATAGAAATGGGAACTATGCTTGTGGATGGTTTCAATCTTTAACGATATTGAAACCATAAAATAAACCCTGCTTAGGGTTGGTTTCATTTTTTAACGAGATTGAAACTAGAAAATAAACTGTGCTCATCACTCTCTACCATGGATTTCAAGAGGTCTTCATCAGACAAAACAAAAACACTCTGGAAGGAATACATGGTAAGGGACTCACTTGAATGAATAGGGGGGAGAATATACTCCAAGGTCCCTAATGAGGGAGTTGCCATGTCAAAAATCGAATTTAAATCCAAAGAAGATGAGAATAAATTGAGAGGCTCCTTCTCATTGTCACATGAAAGTATGGGACATGTTTCCACATAATTAATGCGTGGTGGGGTGGATACTAATTTCATATAAGGAATGCTAAGAGAATTCAGAGGGTTGGCATTCATATGAAGGCCAATGAATGAAAGATGGTCAATGGTCACAATGTTTCCATTATGAGGGAAATGCATCACTCGAAAGAGTGTGAACACAACATCTTTCATACAATAAACATAGTTTCTCTTGAGGAACAAATTAAAATACAAGGTTCCTTGGACTACCATCACGTCAATATAGATAGTTTTCCCTCCTAAGGTGATAGGTAACCGAGGAAGGATTCCTAAAGGTTCACTGGCTCTTTTGTTAAAATCCAACAAATTCTGAGTATCAGAAACAAGTTGAGGGAAACATATATCTTGCCATGTGATTGAGGATAAAATTCTAACAAAATCACCTTCATCTATAATAGAGTGTCATTTATTTATATCGCGGACTTTCACAATTATTTGGAAAGGTAAGTAGGAAAGAAGGTGAGGTGTCATCAGTCTATTCCAATAAAAGGAAATGACCTCAATACTTGGAGAGGATTCCATGGAAACGGGTGAAATGCTCCCTAGTCCAAAGTTATATGTAGTGATAAGAAGAACCTGAGCAATATCTACTTCACTCTTCAAGGAAAGAGTGGGATCAACCAATGATGGAATTGGATCGACCACTTGAAATTCACTCTCCAAGGGAAGAGTGGCATCAACTGATGATTGAATTGGTTTAACCACTTTATCAATGAATTGTTGGTCGCTAGAAAGCTTACGGTAACTAGTCGGAAGTTGTTGCTAGGAAAAAACAATCTCTTCCAGCAAACGTGAAGCCTCATCCATACGAGGGAAAAGGTACGTTTGATGACTACCTTCATATAACATATAAGGAAACTTCACTCTTCCTTTCTTACTTCGAACCTTATGATTATTGGTTGATGGGTTTTCACCAGCATGACCAGAGGAAGATGGCGACATGGGGGGTTTTTGGTAACCCATATACCACACTTATAAGATCTTGTGAAGACTAAGGAAATCCCTAAGTAGGTGGCCACCCTTACAAATACTGCAAGGTAATTTTTTCTTGTGATTTGGATGGGTTGGTTTTTCAATACCATCAACACTTCCAACATTATTAACAATAGCTGGTTGATTATCTCCAACATGAACTGCAGTTGTTGAAAGCTTGTCCCCTTTCTTATTTTTCTTCTTCTCAATCTTCCTTTTCTTCTTCTTCTTATCCACCTGTACTAGATTCAAATATTTCACCAGGCGAGGAAGAAGAAAGGGAATAATACCTAATAGGTGAAGAAGGTGAAGGGTCAACATGAGGTTGATGTTCTTCGGGTGGAGGGTTTGCATACAAAGTAAAATGAACATTTGGGATCATCAGAGTGGAAAAAAACCATACCGGTAACCCGATACTGAATCCTGGAAGACTCAATGTAGCAATATAAGGAGGACCAATGTTTCCAAAAGAAGAGAAAACAAAAGGTTCTCTAGGAAAAGGGGTCCCTTCATTGGTAGTTCCATAAACTGATGCCATAGACATAGACTCGACCTAGGGTCTGATAAATCAAAGAACACACACTACCAAAGTTCCTATAAGATAAGAGAAAACAAACAAAGGAAGTAGAGATCTTTTAGAGATGGGAGATGAGGTTGTCAACGAAGATATGGGAAGCAATTATTTCGACCTCCACGTAACATCCCTTCTCGTTGCAAGTAACCCTCGCTTCATGGGGTCACCCTTAAGGGGTAATGAAAGTGTGATGTGAAATATTCCTTAGGTACCACAAGGAACCTTCTGAGGAAGAAACCCCCCTTGCAATCACCCATGTAGAATCCTAGGAAAATAAACTATGTTTACCAATTTCACAATGAACGGTCAGGAAGGTAAGCATTCAATAGTCAAGAGTGAGAAAATGGAATTGGGAATGATGGAAATAGATCCATGACCCAAATACTAAGAAGAAGTGGTTTCACCCCAAGGAGTTTCCACTCTTCAAAGGTCCAAACTTTCAACATTCCCACTAGGAAAACAAAAGAAGGATCTCAAACCATCACTTTAATTGATCTCGTTCTTAACTCTCGTGTAAGGGGATCTCTCCCAAAAAATGCTAGTTGTCACTACTTGGATTTCAACGCTCTATAGTATTCTACAATATCATTTAAGTGGCCTTGGAGAATTTACTCTCCACCCTGCAACCAAGGCCCTAAAATCCTAGACTTGAGATAATTTTCTAATAAAGAAAAGGTTTAGTTGATTTTAGATTAGGCTTGTGTTCCTCTTATGGATGTTTGTTACTAAAATGGGATTGCAAATGCAACTTGACTATGATGTGTGACACTTGACTCCAAGAAGACTTCAAAAGAAAATATGAATGCAATGCAATCTTTAATTTTCGATGAAGGCTATCTATAATAAGGAGAAAGAAGGTTCAAGCAAAGAAACGATTGTAACTTTCAAAGCAAGAAACATAAACTACACTTTGAATGCAATTTAATTTGATTTAAAATGAAAGCTCAAAAATGAACCACCCAAAAACTAGAATGCAAAATTCCTTTTCGTTTGGTTCTAAATAAAATGAAATGAAATCAATCAAATGCAATTCTTTTTGTTCTTCTTTACTTGCAATTGAAATTAAAGAGTTCAATTCTAAGATAGAAAATAACAACAAGAAAAAAGAAATTCCAAACAAATATGGACTCACAAGCTTAATATAGAAATTGAAAGAATCAAGTGTAGAAATGACTTCTAGCACTTCATCAATCAAACATTTTGAAATAAATCAATCATTCTTAAAATCCTTAAAAACAAAAATATTTCAGATCAATTGATATTCAACAAACCCCAAAAAAATCTAGAATTCACTCAATGGATCAACAATTGCCAAAAAAGAGAACTCAAATACAGGGTTTGATGCACTTTGTATTATCCCCAAGTTAATGGAAGAGACTTTCAAAATGGACAAGTAAAGGGATTGAAATATTTTCGAAAGTAAATGACATGAGTCTAATGATGTACAAAAATGAACTTGAGACTACTGACAATCAAAACTGTAGTCAAGGATAAGATCAATCTTGAACAATTTATGACCTTTTCATAACTTCATCATAGGTAACACTTTAAAAGAGGAAAAAAGTGTGATAAATACAATATTTACAATCAAACAAGGTCCTAACCAATCATACAAGACCTTGAGACAAAGTTCTGAGTCAAAAAACCTGAGAAACGGAGTTAAAAACGCCTAAAACTGACCGTGGAAGGAGACTAATGCCCCTTAGAAGACCAACATGGAGTGTCATTGTAAGAGGTGGCACTGACCCAAATATTGACAAGGATAATTAGTTTAGGAAACCAATTCTCTATAGGCCATTGTTGTAAGTTTTAAACCTGTGAAGTAAACCAATGCATATATATTCTTAAGCAATACATAAATTAATCAATGGCTCATACACAGAATACACAGAGATCTTTACCGGAAACCCTCAACCGGGAAAACCTTTCTTTTT
>JZKD02S1999896.1:3906173-3926579 GCA_000966675.3 Picea glauca
CATACAATATATACAATGTTTTTAGGTATTCAGTAGATACCAAAACCCTAATCCCTTAATCCAGGATTAATTTACAAATCAGCTAAAAATAGCAAAATCCGCTAAAAATAGCAAAAAAAGCCCCCCCCAAAAATTAATCCCTAGATGAAGGGATCGTCAGACGCAGTCATCGTATCTGATGCACCCACACACACACACATGCAAATAATATAACACATACCCAACAATTGTAGGGCAGTGTCATTGTCTCAAAATGACTCAAACAGACTAAAAATCATCCCAGATTCAATAGGGAATAGGCTATGGACTCTGTAAACTTCCTAATGAAGAGGAAAACAAAGAATATTTCAAAAACCAAAGCATACAATCAAGAAACATACAAAGAGAAAGGGGTAAAAACAAATGAAACACTCATCCCCAGTGGAGTTTCCAATTTCTATTGTGAGAAATATTACCGTGCGAACAAGTTAAGCTCCCCTTAGCTAGGTTTTCTTCGGCTAAGAAAAAATAGAGCAAGTGGATACTAACATCCTTTTCTCCTATATATACACACATGATAATGAGAAGAAGGGAAAGGAAATAAGAGGGAACCTTTTGTGAAGGTTGTCCTCACTGCTCCTTGTTTCTCCAGCATTGAATCTAGTCCTAGGTTGAATATGATCTCCCTACACTTAGACAAAATGATATTCCTCTTCTTCTACTTGCACAAAGTTATATGAAAGAAAATCTAACTAAATGAAACAAGCATAAACATTCATGTGTAAATTAAATGAGACAGAAGTATGGGAATAGGCCAAGATTATATTCATGAGAAACAAAGGACAACACTTAAAATCACTTGATATTGAGAAATCTTCCTCCAATTCTCCTTATATCCAATCCCTTTTGTGCATTGCCAGAATGCTATTGAAGTATCTCTGAATGTCATAATAATAGAGGTTTTATACTCTTCAGAACTCCCTCCTTTACTTTTGAGTGGCCTCCTTATATAGGAAATGAAGGCCTAACCACCATAGAGTATTTTAGGAGTATTGTTGAGGATATGTCTCAACTAATTAGGATATTTAGCCTAGGATCAAGTAGATAGATAGGACTCAAACCCTTTGACCCAAACAAACTCAAAACTCCGAAAACCTTCCCTCCGAAAAAGGTGGAATTGGTTGTAACCAAATTGACACTCCCTAAAGTCTTCGCATAGAGTGTCACTTATGCTCCCCCACAATTAAACATGGAGTGTCACCAAGGGACTGACACTCCCCATGTATAGGTAGGGGCACGTTAGTCATAAAAAATGGTAAAAAACACAAGGTAAAATGTGTTTTTTTTTACCTTCAAATGATGAGTTTTCTTCACCAATTTGTCTAGGGAACATGATAGACACTTCCACATGATGATATATTGTATTTAGGCCTCCATGTGATGGGTTTTCTCCCCCAATTTTCCTAGGGAACATGAACAACACTTCCACATGATGATAGAGTTGCAACATTCAATTACGACACTCAATATAATATAAGTGCAACACTTAGGAATTTGGAAAATCGACACCTACATAAGTGATACTTAAATGTGACACTTAGTAGAATATGATACATAACCGTGTCACTTATTAGTGTGGAAATTTCGTGTGTAACAACTTGTTGTTTACTAGGTTTTCAATTTGCAGATTTCTTTCTTGTCTAGATTAAGAAACTTTTTTGCATTTCATTGAAACTTTTTTGCTACTCCTTTTTTCTCCAGCATTGGACCCAGTCCTAGCTCAAAAACAATCTCCATGCACTTAGACAGAATGATCATCCTCTTCTACTACTTGCAAAAATTTATATGGAATCAAATCTAACTAAATGAAACAATCATAAACATTCATGTGTAAAGTAAATGAGACAAAAGTATGGGAATAGGCCAAGATTATATTCATGAGAAAAAAAAGAAAACATATACAATCACTTGATGTTGAGAAAGCTTCCTCCAATGCTCCTCCCATCCATCCCCTTTTGTGCATTGCCATAATTCTACTGAAATATCTCTAAATGTCATAAGAACATAAGTTTGATACTCTTCAGAACTCCCTCCTTTACCTTTGAGTGGCCTCCTTATATAGGAAATGAAGGCCCAACCACCATGGAGTATTTTAGGAGTATGGTTGAGGATATGGATCAACTCATTAGGATATTCATCTTAGGATCAAGTAGATAGATAGGACTCGAATCCCTTTGACCCAAACAAACTCCAACCTCCCAGAACCTTCCCTCCAAAAAAGGTGGAATTGGTTGTAACCAAACTGATGCTCCCAAAAGGCTTAGCAAATAGTACCACTGACACTCCACCATAGTTAATTAGGGATTTTCACCAAGGTACTGACATTCCCTATGTATGGGAAGGGGGCCGTCAATCATATAAAATGGTCAAAAACTCAAGGGAAAAAGTCATTTTTTGACTTTCAAATGATGAATTTGCTTCACCAATTTGCCTAGGGAACCTGATAGACACTTCCCCATGATGGTAAAGTGTGTTTAGGACTCCATGTGATGGGTTTTGTCCCCCAATTTTCCTAGGGAACATGACCAACACTTTCACATGATGATATAGTTGCGACATTCAATTACAACACTTAGTAGAATGTAAGTGAGACACTTAGGAATGTGGAAAATTGACACCTACATAAGTAATACTTAAATGCAACACTTATTATAATACGATACATAAGTGTGCCACTTAGTAGTGTGGAAATTTGGTGTGTAATAGATTCCCCCTAAAGCGTGAGGTCAGAAGATAAATTGATGGCCGAAACACTTTACAAAATGATGTGTGCCAAGAGGTATTGGAATAGGATATTCAGATGGAAGCTACACACAAACATGAAACAACATATATATGAATCATCCTGAGGTAGGAATACCCATGCTCGTTAAAAAATGGATTTAAATCATGGCCACTAACCAATAAACTACAGATCCATGAAAGAATTGACTAAGGATATGGCCACCAAAAACACAATGTAGATCCATACCTCCAAGACTGAATCAAGTCGTAGCCACGAGAAAATAAACAATGAATTTATGATATGACAACAACATAGCCATGGACTAATACAAAGTGGATCTATGTGACAGTGTACATCAATAATATTATTCTCCATCATAAACTAAGTTAGGCACGTAACACTGGTAGGTGCCAAAAAGGTTCTCAGGGTCTTTATCTCGATCCTGAACCGGTATGATTCTAACTATGCAAATACTTGTGTTGATTTCAAACATGGTAGAAACCACTTGATTATTGGTCATTAAAGTATATCGTTAACAAGTGCGATGGAAATCACCAATGATGTCAATGAATCCCATGGTACCTTAGTAGAATCCAGTGAATGTGAATCAATGAGATGAAGTCAAACATTCAATGAAATCTTCCAATTAGAGGCCAATGATGTAAGCCCACTATCGAAAGCGATGAAACTTTCCATTGAGGCATGCATGATCTAAGGAAATAATTGGTTTCTAATTCTAACTACTATATAATGTGTTGAATTCAAAAAGAACTAAATCATTGGGGAGGGCCATGATGTTTCCCCCATCATCGACACAAAACTAATTAGGATAGTGATTTGAGATGATAGAGAAAATGTGGATAGACTGACTGGTAGAGGTTGATTGAAGCTAAGACTTCCCTTGAATATTGTGTGACATGACAAGTGACTTGGTAGCATTGAATCGATGAGGCATAAATACAAACATAATGTGATGAAAACCAAAGGTTATCTTCGAAGGAGGAGAAAGAGTATGATGACACATAGAATTGGTATGACTTAGAGACAAACAAATTACCCAACTATAAGCATAATGTAGACAGGTGCCATATTTAAGGGAGACTAATAAAAATCTCCATAATGTTTCAATATCTTGACCCACTTCCCAAATTTCCCCCCTATCCAGATAGATGAATACCTATTTATTTTTTAACAAGCTTGAGGAGGATAATAAATGCTCAATTGTAACTCACCTTCGGTAAGTTCCTCTTCACATTTTTGACAAGCCTGAAGAAGTAAGGTTCCATTCCTAGATGGGTCCTTCAATGTATAGTTTTATGAGTATAAAGAAGGAAAACTTGGTGGTCTTTTCATTTTTAAGGAGTCTGAAAAGAACATAAAGGAAACTCCAAACTTGACTTTTTTGTAAATTTTAGTCCCTCAGGCCTGAAAAAGTATAAAATGATACGAGAGAGAACTCTTCTAACCAAAGTGGTTAGAGTATTCATTTTTCATAGTTAGTCCAACGAGACCAAAAAAGGGTTAAACTTTCATTTGATAGACACTCTTTCAAATCATTTAACAAGTGTGAAAGGACACAGGCTCGCTCGACAATCTTTTCATATTTAGGGAGTCTGAAAAGAGCTTAAAGGAGACTCCAATTTATTTTTTTTGTATAGCTTTTACGAGTTTGAAAAAGTGATAAAAGTATACTCGATAACCTATTCTCATGTATTTATGAGCAAAGGAAAGAGCAAAGAGTAAGCTCGGTAACCTATTATCATGTATTTATGAGCACAAAATAGAACAAAGACTAAGCTTGGTGTGGGTTTCATTTTTCACAAGATTGAAACTAGAAAATAAATTATGCTCGAGGTTGGTTTCATTTTTACGCAAGATTGAAACCAAAAATAAACTATTCTTTGTGTGAAACCCCATCAACGAGTTCCTTCCCAACGTAAATTCCAAAGGTTTCAGGTGATACCCATGGTTGGTTGGTACTTTTCCCCTAGCTAGAAAATCTAGTGGCTTAACTCCAACATGACATTGGAGACATGCCCCCCAAGTTTTGTTTTGTCTTCTAACTCTTATGTTCTAACCAATTTCTTTACCTGACTAAACTCATATTTACTAATAGGTACATTTCACCAAAGGAAGAAAGAGGATCAGTTGACATAGGTAGATGAAATGAAGGTTCAGTTATGAGATCTAGTGAAAGACTCGACTCAATGGAAGGGGGATTTGTTTCAATTTTTAACAAGCTTGACCCAGAAAAAGGAACTATTCTCATATACCTCTGAAGCATTTTTTAATGATATTGACACAAAAATGGTAACTTTGCTTGCAACTGGTTTCATTTTTACACAAGCTTGACATAGAGAAAAAGTATGCTTGGGGTAGGTTTCATTTTTACACAAGCTTTAAACAGAGAAAAACTATGCTTGTGGGTACTTGTTTCATTTTTTAACAAGCTATACATAGAAATGGGAACTATGCTTATGGTTGGTTTCATTTTTTAATGAACTTGAAACCAGAAAATAAACCCTGCTTAGGGTTGGTTTCATTTTTTAACGAGCTTGAAACTAGAAAATAAACTGTGCTCATCACTCTCTACCATAGCTTTCAAAAGGTCTTCATTAAACAAAAGAACAACATTTTGGAAGGAATAAATGGTAAGGGACTCACTTGAATGAATAGGGGGGAGAATATACTCCAAGGTCCCTAACGAGGGAGTCACCATGTCAACAATCGAATATACTCCAAGGTCCCTAACGAGGGAGTCACCATGTCCTTCTCATTGTCACTTGAAAGTATGGGACATGTTGCCACATAATTAATGCGTGGTGGGGTGGATACTACTTTTATATAAGGAACGTTAAGAGAATTTAGAGGGTTAGCATTCATATGAAGGCCAATTAATGAAATATGGTCAATGGTCACACTGTTTCTGTTATGAGGGAAAGGCATCACTCGAAAGAGTGTGAACACAACATCTTTCATAGCATAAACATAGTCTCTCTAGAGGAACAAATTAAAATCCAAGGTTCCTTGGACTACCATCACGTCAATATAGATAGTTTTCCCTCCTAAGGTGATAGGTAACTGAGGAAGGATTCCTAAAGGTTCACTGGCTCTTCTGTTAAAATCCAACAGATTCTAAGTATCGGAAACAAGTTGAGGGAAACATATATCTTGCCAAGCATTTGAGGATAAAAGTCTAATAGAATCACCTTCATCTATAATAGAGTGTCATTTATTTATATCACGAACTTTCACAATTATTTGGAAAGGTAAGTAGGAAGGAATGTGAGGTGTCATCAGTCTATTCCAATAAAAGTAAATGACCTCAATACATGGAGAGGGTTCCATGGAAATGGGTGAAATGCTCCCTAGTCCAAAGTTATATGTAGTGATAAGAAGAACCTGAGAAAAATCTACTTCACTCTTCAAGGGAAGAGTGGAATCAACCGATGATGGAATTGGGTAAACCACTTGAACTTCACTCTCTAAGGGAAGAGTGGGATCAACTAACGATTGAATTGGATCAACCACTTTATCAATGAATTGTTGGTCGCTAGAAAGATTACAGTAACTAGTTGGAAGTTGTTGCTGGGAAAACAAAATCTCTTCCAACAAACATGAAGCCTCATCCATACAAGGGAAAAGGTAATTTTGATGACTTCCTTCATATAACCTATAAGGAAAATTCACTCTACCTTTATTACTTTGAACCTTATGATTACTGGTTGATGGGTTTTCACCAGCGTGACCAGAGGAAGCTAGCAACATGGGTTTTTGGGAACCCATAGACCACACTTTTAAGATCTTGGGAAGACTAAGGAAATCCCTAAGAAGGTGGGCACCCTTACAAATACTGCAAGGTAATTTTTTCTTGCAATTTGGATGGGTTGGCTTGTCAATACCATCAACACTTCCAACATTATTAACAGTAGTTGGTTGATTGTCTCCAACATGAACTGCAGTTGCTGAAAGCTTGTTCCCTTGCTTATTTTTTTTCTTCCTAATCTTCCTTTTCTTCTTCTTCTTATCCACCTGTTTACTAGCTTCAAATATTTCACCAGGCGAGGAAGAAGAAAGGGAATAATACCTAACAGGTGAAGAATGCGAAGGGTCAACATGAGGTTGATGTTCTTCGGGTGGAGGGTTTTCATATGAAGTAAAATGAACATTTGGGATCATTGGAGTGGAAAAAAACCATACCGGTAACCCGATAGTGAATCTTGGAAGACTCAATGTAGCAATATAAGGAGGACCAATGTTTCCAAAAGAAGGGAAAACAAAAGGTTCTCTAGGAAAAGGGGTCCCTTCATTGGTAGTTCCAGAAATGGATGCCATAGACATAGACTCGACCTAGGGTCTGATAAATAAAAGAACACACACTACCAAAGTTCTTATAAGATAAGAGAAAACAAACAAAGGAAGTAGAGATATTTCATAGATGGGAGATGAGGTTGTCAATGAAGATATGAGAAGCAATTACCCTGACCTCCATGTAACATCCCTTCCTGGTGCAAGTAACCCTCGCTTCATGGGGTCACCCTTCAGGGTTAATGAGAGTGTGATGTGAAATATTCCTTAGGTACCAAAAAGAACCTTCTAAGGAAGGAACCCCCCTTGCAATCACCCATGTAGAATCCTAGAAAAATAAACTATGTTTACCAATTTTACAATGAATTGCCAGGAAGGTAGTCATTCAACATTCAAGAGTGAGAAAATGGAACTGGGAATGATGGACATAGATCCATGACCCAAATACTAAGAAGAAGTGGTTTCACCCCAAGGACTTTCCACTCTTCAAAGATCCAAACTTTCAGTAGTCCCACTACGAAAAAAAAAGAGGGATCTCAAACCATCACTTTACTTCACCTCATTCTTAACTCCCGTGTAAGGGAATCTCTCCCAAAAAATGCTAGTTGTCACTACTTGGATTTCAACGCTCTCTAGTATTCTACAATATCATTTAAGTGGCCTTGGAGAATTTACTCTCCACCCTGCAACCAAGGCCCTAAAATCCTAGACTTGAGATAATTTTCTAATAAAGAAAAGGTTTAGTTGATTTTATATTAGGCTCGTGTTCCTCTTATGGATGTTTGTTACTAAAAAGGGATTGCAGATGCAACTTGACTATGATGTGTGACACTTGACTCCAAGAAGACTTCAAAAGAAAATATGAATGCAATGCAATATTTAATTTTCGATGAAGACTATCTATAAGAAGGAGAAAGAATTTTCAAGCAAAGAAACAATTATAACTTTCAAAGCTAGAAACATAAACTACATTTTGAATGCAATTTAATTTGATTTAAAATGCAAGCTCAAAAATGCACCACCCAAAAACTAGAATGCAAAATTTACTTTTTCGTTTGGTTCTAAATGAAATGAAATCAATCAAATGCAATTCTTTTTGTTCTTCTTTACTTTCAATTGAAATGAAAGAGTTCGATTCTAAGATAGAAAATAACAAGAAGAAAAAAGAAATTCCAAACAAATATTCACTCACAAGCTTAATATAGAAATTGAAAGAATCAAGTGTAGAAATGACTTCTAGCACTTGGTCAATCAAACATTTTGAAATAAATCAATCGCTCTTAAAATCCTTAAAAACAAAAATATTTCAGATCAATTGATATTGCAACAGACCCAAAAAACTCTAGAATTCACTCAATGGATCAACAACTGCCAAAAAAGAGAACTCAAATACAGGGTTTGATGCACTTTGAATTATCCCCAAGTTAATGGAAGAGACTTTCAAAATGGACAAGTAAAGGGATTGAAATATTTTGGAAAGTAAATGACATGAGTCTAATGATGTACAAAAAAAAATTGAGACTATTGACAATCAAAACTGTAGTCAAGGATAAGATCAACCTTGAACAATTTATGACCTTTTCATAACTTCATCATAGGTAACACTTTAAAAGAGGAAAAAAAGAGATAAATACAATCTTTACAATCAAACAAGGTCCTAACCAATCATACAAGACCTTGAGACAAAATTTTGAGTCAAAAAACCTAAGAAATAGAGTTAAAAAGGCCTAAAACTGACCTTGGAAGGAGACTAATGCCCCTTAGAAGACCAACATGGAGTGTCATTGTAAGGGGTGGCATTGACCCAAATATTGACAAGGAGAATTAGTTTAGGAAACGAATGCTCTATAGGTCATTGTAGGGGAGTGTCATTGTCTCAAAATGACTCAAACATACTAAAAATCATCCCAGATTCAATAGAGAATAGGCTATGGAATCTGTAAACTTCCTAATGAAGACGAAAACAAAGAATATTTCAAAAACCAAAGCATACAATCAAGAAACATACAAAGAGAAAGGGGTAAAAACAAATGAAACACTCGTCCCCCGTGGAGTTTCCAATTTCTATTGTGAGAAATATTACCGTGCGAACAAGTTAAGCTCCCCTTAGCCAGGTTTTCTTTGACTAAGACAAAATAGAGAAAGTTGATACTAACATCCTTTTCCCATGTCTATAGACACATGATAATGAGAAGAAGGGAAAGGAAATAAGAGGGAACCTTTTGTGAAGGTTGTCCTCACTGCTCCTTGTTGCTCCAACATTGGATCTAGTCCTAGGTTGAATACGATCTCCTTGCACTTAGACAAAATGATCTTCCTCTTCTACTACTTGCACAAAGTTATATGAAAGAAAATCTAACTAAATGAAGCAAGCATAAACATTCATGTGTAAAGTAAATCAGACAAAGGTATGGGAATAGGCCAAGATTATATTCATGAGAAACAAAGGACAACACTTAAAATCACTTGATATTGAGCAATATTCCTCCAATGCTCCTCCTATCCAACTCCTTTTGTGCACTTCCAGAATGCTATTGAAGTATCTATGAATGTCATAATAACAGAGGTTTTATACTCTTCATAACTCCCTCCTTTACTTTTGAGTGGCCTCCTTATATAAGAAATGAAGGCCTAACCACCATAGAGTACTTTAGGAGTATTGTTGAGGATATGTCTCAACTAATTAGGATATTTATCCTAGGATCAAGTAGATAGATAGGACTCGAACCCTTTGGCCCAAAAAAACTCAAACCTCCCAAAAGCTTCCCTCTTAAAAAGGTGGAATTGGTTGTAACCAAATTGACACTCCCTAAAGTCTTAGCACAGAGCGTCACTTACGCTCCCCCGCAATTAAACATGGAGTGTCACCAAGGGACTAACACTCCCTATGTATAGGCAGGGGCACGTTAGTCATAAAAAATGGTAAAAAAATCAAGGTAAAATGTGGTTTTTTTACCTTCAAATGATGAGTTTTCTTCACCAATTTGTCTAGGGAACATGATAGACACTTCCACATGATGATATATTGTATTTAGGCCTCCATGTGATGGGTTTTCTCCCCCAATTTTCCTAGGGAACACGAAAAACACTTCCACATGATGAGAGAGTTGCAACATTCAATTACAACACTCAATATAATATAAGTGCAACACTTAGGAATTTGGAAAATTGACACCTACATAAGTGATACTTAAATGTAACACTTAGTAGAATATGATACATAACTGTGTCACTTATTAGTGTGGAAATTCGGTGTGTAACAACTTGTTGTTCACTAGGTTTTCAATTTGCAGATTTCTTTCTTGTCTAGGTTAAGAAACGTTTTTGCATTTCATTGAAAATTAAAACAAAAACTAAAATTTGCATGCATAAAATATTTTGATCATTTGAAACAATTTTTTTGTGTGTTTGGTGTTGATATCTTGTTGGTATTTCAGTCTTGAATTCCCTTGCATGGTTTCTTTGATATTGCGAGGTTGTATTATGAAATTTGGAAAAGAAAAAGGCATGTTTCCCTCCCATAGCTATAATTTATTGAATTCAATGATTTGCATTGCCATCTTTGCATTGATTTGGTTGGGTCAAAATTCATAACATAATTAAAGTCTCATTCATATTACCTTGAATTAAACAAAAATGATAAGAAAATATTTCATAACATAAAATCAACTATACTCCTTTCTTTGCTAGCAAACCAACATTAGATAGGCTTAGGGATTTGGAATGGGATTGGACAGTGAACTCTCCATGGACACTAAATGAAACCTGAATTCATTAATGAGAGTAAAACCATTTTTGAAAACAGTGTGTCAAGAGCCTCCTCTAACATAGGAGTTAAGAATGAGGTCACTTTGGGGAAATTAGGCGTATTGCCCCTCTCTCCTTGTCTTAGGGTTTGTTATATTTCTTTGATTACTACCTATACATGGGTTTTATTGGTCCCATGCCTCTATATGAGGTAAATCCTTCAAGGCTTCGATCTTAATTACTCTTCCCTTACGTATGCTCATACCTCTGACTATTCTCCCACTCATTTATTGTGAGGTGGTAGCCTTAGTAACCACTCCTAGGTATCCTACACAGGTGACTATAGGTGGGATGTACCTGTACTACCTGCGGTAGAAGTTTGATGACAATACCATTTCCCCTGGAGGGTTCCCACCTTAATAAAGGGTACTTGCACTAGTCAGGTCTATTTCACATAGGTCATCATAACTTCTCCTCATAACTTCGACAACCAATATTGTGGGAACTTCATCTCCCATAGAGTGTTGGTTTTCAGAAGGCCCCTTGATATATTGATATGCTTGTTGCTTCCTAGATTTATTAGGTGTGTGTACTATTTGGTTATGATTCTAAATAGACCTTAGGTTGAATTTTGTTTTATTTTCACATATTATATTCATTGTGGTTGAATCATCGCACGGGTCCCATCAATTATGAGGATTTGAACCCATCATGGAGGTACAAACACCTCTTAAGCGATGTGAAATAGGTGATTGTGAATTCAAAGAGTCCAATATTTGGTTTAAAGAGTGTGGTATTGTTGAAGTGGAAGTGGTTAATGAAAGTCCTCCACAAAGAATTAACCCTCCTTTGACCAATCTTGAGTCCCCCATACTACTCCAAGTTAGGGAATTGTTTGGTGAACCTTTTTATTTGTTCAATGACCATCACACCATGTTGGGCCCAAGTGTTACATCTAGTGTGGTTGAGACATCAATCCCATCCAAAAGTGTGATAGGGGGAATACCGGTGATGTCCACTTTTCCATCCTTGAGTACCATTGGAACTAGACCATATTTTCCCACGTCATTAGGCCCCTCCATTTGGGGGATGTAGATCATGTCCTATTTTTCACCTGCAAGTATACCTAACAATCCAATGCACATCTCATCAGTGACAATTACCATACATGGATCTCCTTTCAGTTGGGAGTCGAGTCTTGGTTTCAACATGGGGTGTGGAATTCCTTCCACATCCACCATTCCTATCAATGGACCAATTTTTTCGAGTGTTGGTTTTCCATTCAGGTGGAACATTCCTAGTGGTTTTGGGACTATCCCTAGTCATTTTTGGGGTAGTAATGTATCTAGGAGATTCAATATCCCATGGGTTATAATGTCATTTCCTTCCATTTGCCTCACTATTCCTAGGGGAAATTGTCTCTGGGGGAAACTTTATGCAGTGGCATAGATATCCCTTTCTCCCTACCTATGGTTCTGGTGGTTTCTTCCCTGGGGATAGTTTTGGTTTATGAGGTTAATTTCCTATAGGGTCTATTATTACCCCTGGGGGCATGTCTATTCTTGGGAACAACAATGCTCCAAGGAGTGCTTCCATTCCTGGGAGAAATTTCCCTTCTGGTACTCTCAATCCTTCTTTAAACACCAACGTGGGGGGAACACACAGTTAATTTGGGTCTCAAGGAGTGTCATCCTCACCCCAATATTCATTTTCTCATATGTTGTTTCCTTTATTGGAAACATTGTACTTTATCGATCTGTCACGTCTAATAAATGGCCCCATTTCCCATGAACCTTCAAGGTCATTAATCCCTACTAAGATCCCATTATACATGTAGAAATTTGATGACAAGATGGGAGAAGTCCCATCCACACATATAATGACATATCATTTGTGGTGTTCATCCAAATCCTTAATGGATGACAGCATAAGGATGCATTTTTTCCAAATATCCTTGAACGAAAGTGTTTACAAATGGTATATTGAATTAAAGGTTGATTCTTTTAATATTTTTAATGACTTAGTGATGGAGTTTCTAACACATTACCATTTTTCCATCCCTTACAAGATAGGAATAGATCTCTTGACATCATTGCATGAAGATAATTCCACCCACATTTTCAATCACATACATGAGTGGAGACAAAGACTTAGGATGATCAAGACCCATATTCTAAACCAAATCTTGATGGAGTGGTTCACAAATTCCCTCCTACCACCCATTTCCAAGGATGTCACTATGGCATGGGAGACTACTAAGGAGCGGGATATCATGCATGCCCAAAACTTAGATCTAATATGTTCTCAATCAATAACTCTCTATAATATTATTCTCCATGATCCTTGATCATTGACGGATCCAAGCAAACCAAACCTAAGACTCCATGTCGATGGTGTGGTTGTTTTTTTATCACATGCCTCTATGGGCCAACTTGTTGATCAGATGAGTCACATGACCATCTCGTCAAACCTATTAGTTGTTGTTCCTATTTCTCAAAACTCCTCGTTCCCCACTCATACATTCAAGGTGAATTCAGTGCAGTCCACTTAACCAAAGAATCTTCGACAACTTAGGGGAAAGAACAGGAACAAGAATAAAAAATCCAATATTGAGTCAGGGACTTCTCCAACCCAAAACAACCAAGCAAGAATGAAGGAGAAGAATACTATTTAGTTCCCCTACATTATTTGTGGGGAGGACCACCCTACTCACTAGTGTACTAGGAAGGATGATATCCATCACTATTTGGCACAAAAAAGGGCCCCCCAGTAGCCTGTTGTACTAACTCATCCCTTCCCCCCTCACCCTCATAAAATGGTTTCCACAAATCCTTCCCATTGTAAGGGGTCATGTCGAGTTTCCCTCAATATGAGTGGTCATCCTAGAATGTGACATTATTCATGTGTGATCAAACAGTTCCCCTTCAAACACTAGAATGAAATTATGATATTTTCAAGCCTACTCCTACCCCGAAAAATCCATCATCCTCTTCCCATCTTGGTGTTCCTCTTCATATTGAGAATCCATCATTTGAAACATTTATTCACCCCCCAAAGTGTGTTCTTAAACACACAACTCATAATCCAATTGCATGAGCTATCCACAACTACAACATTGTGGAAGACTTACCCCAGGAACCATGTGCCAAGTCTACACTCGAAGTCCTCCAAATATTTCTTGTGTGGAAAAAATATTTATTGTTAGCCATATAGGGGTTGATCCCTCAAAGTTAGGCTTGATTACCTTATATTTAGCTCAAATTATTCATCTACTTTCCCACCAAATAACTTTTCATATTAAAGTGAGAACCTTGAGGAAGAATATCCTTCGCACTATGATTGAAAAATGAGCCTCAAATTTTATCATGTCCATTTCATGTTGGAAGGCCATTCTCTCTCCAAAGATCGATGCATGTGCTACCATGTTGAAATAATTTGATGGAAATATGTTCCAACATTGCATAATTATCACCTCATTTCCCATCAAGCTTAGTGGTAAGACTATCTTTGTTTCTGTGGAGGTAGTCAATGCACCACTTGAGTACAATCTATTACATAGGAATCCCTAGTTATGTGAGATGATTGTCATCATATCATCAGTATTTTAGGTCCTACGATTCCCTCACCAAGGGAAAATTATCTCTATCGATTAGTTATAGTTTTGTACCCTAGACCTTGGATCCAATGTGAGTTCCAATATAACTTTTATCGGTGATTCCTAGAGTGCATGTATGAGTGTTGGCATGGGGATGTTTAAGGGCTCCTCAATTATGGGAACATTTCCCCTCCCCCCACCTTCCTCTGTTCCATTCATTTATCCAATTAATATGATTTCTTTGGTTACCAATTGATCCCTTGGGTGGTTCCTCATCCAGAGGATTTTGAGTCTTATGGATATTCCATGTTGCTCACTACAGTAGAGATTTCCTATTAGTTGATTCAATCAACATCCACTAGACCTGATTTGGATCCTCAATAGGATGGAGAATTTGATCAGTCCCATAGGCCTTCCTAGGTCACTTCTCCTCTTACTAATTTGCATGACTCCCTAGATCTTGAGTTTCCTACTGATGAAACCATCATGGAAGTCATGGATTTATTTGATGAGTATTGGGATGACATGCATCATTGCACATCCTTTCACCTAGATTTGGAGCAATTAGAGGTAGATATTATAAATATTGTCGCTCCTGACCATGTTCAATGGCGCTAATATCCCATTATTATGCATGATATATTTTCATAAGGGAAATTGGCTAACATCTCGAAAACCATAGCTATTGGCATATCAATTAAGCTAGGTTTCTTGGAGCACATTCTGATAGGTATCGATTGTTATCCCCAAGAACTTGAACTTTATACCACCATATTCAAATAATTTGGTGATTTTGTTTCTTGGTTATATGAAGAAATTTCTAGCATTGACCCTCATATTGTCGAAAATGAGATTATTTTTTTTTTCAAACCATAAAAATCATAACTTATAAAATCATTTGGTGATCAAACCATATTTAAAAAAATAAAATTGGCATTTATCTTAGGTAATAACCAATTGATTTCTTGTTGGTACCTTTAAAATTTGGCAACAACATTATTCCATTAGTGTCACATGTGCATTATTGATAATAATCAACAAACAAATACCATAATAGAGTATTTATAGAAAAAAAAACTTTCATATCAATTAGAGGGAACTAACAAAAACAATAAATGGCAATGGAAAATATCTTTAGAAACACATGGAAAAAATTATATAGACTAATATACAACATGATATATCACCTACATGTTCAATGAAGTGAAAAAAATAATAGAATAAAATTATTAGAAACATTTTCTTTTCCTATATAAATGCACATGACTTAAATTGAAAATTCATGGTTTTCCCAAGAGTAGTTGCTATTAACTAATCATCCATATGTATCGAATATTCCCAAAACTTTGGGATGCATAATCATTGATTTGACAAAAATATTAAGAAAAAGTATTATATGTTCATGGAAAATGTTTATATTTAGGTGAAAAATGCAAGTGTATGCATAACTATAATCATAAATTAGGCTACAACTTTTTTATTTTTAATGAAATATGAAAAACTTTAGCCTAAATTTCTTAAAAAAAAACAAATTTAGCCAAATTGGTGAAATTTCGCTTAAAACAAATACATTGTATGAGATAAAAAGTATGATAGAACCAAGTTGTTCCAGAAAAATCTCTTTCCTTTCTACACAGAAATTTGTTGCTATCAAGGCTAAGGGTGAAAATATTATTTATGCATAGTTTATCTATCTGGTTCCCTTGACTGAATGGGTATCCAATCTTGTCATGGTCACAAAGAAACAAGGAACCATTAGGGTATGTTTCAATTATAGGGATTTGAACAAAACCTGTCCAAAGGATAACTATCTAACCCCATTCATTGACAAGATTGTCGATGAATGTGTCGATAGTGAAATATTCTCATTCATGGATGGTTTCTTTGGCTATAATCAGTTATAGATCAAACCATAAGATCAACACAAGACTTCCTTCATTTGTCCTTGGGGTACTTTTTCTTATCGCGAGTTTCCATTTGGTATTAAAAATATTGGGGCCACCTTTCAAGGAGCCATGTCCTATGCATTTCATGACATATAACACATTGTAGAAGCATACTTAGATGATTTGGTTGTTTTTTCCAAGCGGCATGAGGATCATCTTAGTCATTTGAGGGACATCTTTACCCGATGACAATACTATAATATTTGTTCAAACCTATATAGGTGTTTCTTTTGCATGGTTTATGGGTAATTATTAGGTTTAATTGGGTTCAAGTATGGGATCATGGTTGATGCCTTGAAAGTTGAGGCAATTATCGATTCTCCTCCTCCTCACACTATTATCCAACTTCAAAGTTTGCAAGGGAAGGAAAACTTATTGTGTAGATTCATTGTCAATTATACAGAGATTACTAAAGGATTCATGCACTTATTGAAGAAAGGTGTGCCTTTTATTTGGGATGACCAAGATCAACTGTCATTTGATGACTTGAATATGGCCTTGATGTTGACTTCCTTATTGATCCCTCTTGATTATGGTCAGGATTTTCTTTCCTATCTTGTAGCATATAAATCAACCATTGGAATGGTGTTCATCCAAGAGGATGATGCACAAAAATAACATGTTATATATTATCTTAGAAAAATACTTTACAATCTTGTGCTTCAATATTCTCATGTAGAAAAATTTTCCTTGGAAGTAGTGCATGATGTCCAATGATTAAAACACTACATTCTCTTGAAAAATACCATTGTTGTTTTTATTTCCAACCCAATGTAGTACATCTTGAGCCATCATATCATTGGGGGAAAATACTCGAAGTGGATTGTCAACCTCCAAGTGTTTGACCTAGAGTTTGTTTTTTCCAAGTCTAAGAAATATTTTTCCTTTTCCAAGTTGATTTTCAATCTTCCCAAAGTCGATGTCGAACCCATGGTTAATGAATCATTCTCATATGAGTTTTTATTCCTCATTTACTCATATGATCCCTAGTACGGGGATGTCTTGGTATATCTCCACATCCATTATTTCCATCCTTATCTTTCTTCCAATGAACATAGATGCATATAAAATTAGGATAAAAATTATATCATCGTAGATAATACCATATATTGTCATGGAGTGTATTTGATTATATGTCATTTCCTTATCCATGAGGAAGTTGAGCAATTTTTGAATGAATTTCATGTTAGTGCATGTGGCATTCATCTCTTTGGGTTATCCACTTCCCAGAATATCTTGCACACCGAATACTTTTGTCCCGTGATCTTCAAGGATTGTATGAATTCCATCCAAAGGTGTCATTCTTTTAAAATATTCACCCGAAAGAGGCATGCTCATCTTCTTCCACTTCATCCTGTGGTGACCATTAGTCCCTTTTCCAAATGGGGGATTGATTTTATGAAATGTAATCCTACTTAAACTAATGGCCATGGCTACATCATCATGGTTGTTGACTACTTCACCAAGTGGGTTGAGGCTATGCGTACCTTTTCTAACAATGGAACCACTACTTCCGTATTCATGTTCAATCACATCATCACTAGGTTCAGTGTTCCTAAGACCATAGTGATGGACCATGGGTCCCATTTTTGCAACAATATGATAACCAGATTAGCTGTCAGGTTAGGTTTTCTCCATGAGAACTCAACACTCTATTATCCCCAGGCCAGTGGCCAAGTAGAATCCACCAATCATGTCTTCAAGACCATGATCCAGTGGATATTAGGGAAACACAATACTAAGTGGCCTCTCATGATATTTTTTTCATTATGGTCTTATCGTACCTCAACCAATAATGTCATTGGGTTCACACCATTCCAACTTATTTATGGGATAGAGTAAGTTCTCCCAATTGAATATGAAACCTCATCATTGAATCTCGTCATAGAACTGTTGTCCAACATCTTATGAGGAGCATCTCTTATACATGGCATGTATTGATGAACAACATAGTGATGTTGCATTATCCAATGAGACTCATAAGATGCACGAAAAATCCCAATATGATATATCCATCCATCCTCATGTTTTTTCATAGGATGACTTGGTCTCAGTCTATAATCAGGATCATGATATGTTAGGCACAGGTAAATTCAAACCCCTTTGGAATGGTCCTTACATCATTAAATCTGTCTTAAAAAGAGGGGCCTATGATCTAGTTGAATATAATGTGAACATCCTTTTGGAGCCTCACAATATGCTCTACATTAAAAAATATTATTCTTAGGTCACTTGGCCACATGATGCTTTGTACATAGGTGTGTTTTGGTTTTGGAGTAGCATGGTTTTCTTTTTTGTGTGTTGATTGTATCATTTTTTTATTATCATTCTTTATTCTTGATTTGTAGATTCCATTTTCTTCCTCAGTCTATGTGGGATATGTTGACAGTGTCAGCCATAGTACCTGGTGTTGGATTACTGAGAGATGGGGGTGAATCAATAATAGCGTAACTATAATCCTTTTTCTTCAATTGTTATATCAATGTAGAATTATTATCCAATAATGAGAAGTAAGAAATAAACAATCACATACATACACAGTACACCAGTTTTTTACATGGAAACCCAAATCGGGAGAAAACCACAGAATGTTTTTTCTTATATGTCTTGAAGAATTACATTCATTGGAAGCACCAACTTCCTTTGTTTTCTAGCTGCATCTGGAAGGAGGCTCCAAACCCCTAGTTTCTCAGGCTACAACCTGAGGGAAGCCCCAACTCCCCAATTCTTTAGCTACAACTAGAAGGAGGCTACGACCCCCCTATGTTCTCTGGCTATAACCGGAAGGTGGCCACAACCACCTGTCCTTGCCCCATCTTGCCACCCTGAAGTAGAAGTAGAATGATGGAACCACTATCAACCTGTCACTACGAGATATACCGTTGTAAACCTGTACCAATAAATCTGAACCATGCATCAACCATGCATCAACCATGCATCAACCTGTACCATAAACAAGTCCATCAACCATGCACCAACTTGTACCAAAAAACCTATAATCAACCTGTACCATAAATAAGTGCATCCAACCATGCACCAAGTATTTACCAATCATGTGTCAACTACTCATCAACCAACATCATCAACTATACACCTCATGTATGTTCCAACTCATCAACTACTTGTCTCAACCTTGTACTCAACATGTAACTCAACCAAAATCCCTCATCAATTTCATCATCCAAATATGATTTGTATATATGTAATAGACCTAGTGTATATGATCACATTCCTGCAAACCTTCTTTAAATTTAACAACAAGAGACTAGCATTTTCATCAAACTTTTCTTTAGTCTCACATGCCTAGTTTTAGATTAGTCAACAACCCTAAATTGAAGTAATCATAACTTTTTACCTGTAATGTATAAATATATGAAACTGATACACAATGTTATCCAATGTGTTTTATGAAATTCCTCCAAGTGTCACTGCTTGTAACCTCTCAGAAAAGAATTTATAGCAAAAATGACATACCTTGGTGAATTTTGTCTTATTCTAGAGAGCGACCTTGTAGAGCATTCCCCACACATAATATTTTCTTAATTGATCTGAAACTATTTCAAAAAATACTACTGACTATACCCTAACCAACACATTTTGTCTCACTGAATTTGGATCTGTTATGAAGAAGTTACGACGTTTTTACCCGAAACACATGGTTTTGACTAGTTTCAGGACTAGCCACAAACCCTATTTTCCACGGAGTCTAACTCCCAAAATACAATGACCCATAAGCTAAATTTTTAACATAGATACATGGATATGTTTTCTCAATGGCATATAAATTTCACAGTTTGAAGCATTATAGAAAAACAATTATAGCAAAAATGTTGAGATGACCTGTAAATCACATACCTTAGAAAGCACCATCAAAAGAATTTATCCTTCCTTGCATTTTCGCCTTCTTTTCTTCACCTTCACTCAGAATTCCAGTTTATATATCCTTGGTTACCTCAGACACCTATAGATATTCAATATGCTCAAGTGTGTGTTAAATGAGAGAGTCTTGCCTCTTATTTATACTCTCCAAGTAGCTTCCTTAAAAA
>JZKD02S1999896.1:3926589-3955779 GCA_000966675.3 Picea glauca
CTTTCCTTATTTTAGGGTTAACCCACTTCTAATTTCTCCATTAAAATTATTATTGAAATAATTTATTTTGTATTCAATTTGAATTATAATACACTCATCACTTCACTTTATTATCCTTTAAAAATCTCTTAAACCACTTTGACTACTTTGACCTTTTGGGGCTTCTAGATGACATATGAGGGTCCTCCAACTTCGTAAGGCCATAACTCTTAAACCGTGAGGAGTTATGTGACGTTCCACATACCACCAGAAATGGAATGACATGTAATATCCATATAGAATAGTATTATCTGAAAATATATCATAACTCATACTGTTACCCATCAAACAAACTTGGGTCCATTACCCAGACCTAGGGTCTCCAACTTCTCATGGCCATAACTCTCTAACCGTGAGGAGTTATGTTACGTTCCACATACCACCGGAAATGGAATGACAAGCACTATCCATATAGGATAGTTTCCTTGACAAATTCATTGTCCTTCATCTCATTATCCCACAATTAAGCATGGTTTCTCTTACTCTGCAAAGCATCTTCCCGTGAGGTCTTTCACCATAAAGGGACCACTTTGTAGTTCATCCATATTTACTTCCTATTAACCATGACAAAACAATAATGAGTCATATTTACATAAAACAATATTGGGTCCATTACCCAAACCTTTGTGCTACTGGGCTTTCTTCAAGGGTTGACATCAATAACAACCAACCTTAATCAACACCTGGAACATTGACTCCATTTCCTAGGTGATCTTCTATCCCATCGATGAGTTGGTGAGTTCAGGGGGTGTTTACCTTGGTCCTACAGATAATAAAATTATAGAGTATAGTGTTTTCATTGAAATTTTTTCTAAGGATATTTCCCTTGGAATCCACCATTTAGTTGTTAAGATAGACTTTGAGCTTGTGGTCTCATAGTTGAATCATGCCTATAGTATTAGAAATCCCATGTTGTAGTGCAACTATTTGAGGGTTCATATTTTTGAATTCTACTTTGAGTACATAGATTATTGTCATGTGTAAGTTTTAACATGTGAATTAAATCAATTCATAGATATTATTAAGTAAAACAAAAATTAATCAATGGATCATACACATAGTAGACAAAAATTTACACTAGAAACCCTTAACCGAGAAAATCCAACCTTCCTTGGTGTCTCACCTCTCAATTATTCATTTTATTAATTTCACCATTCACAACACGATATTTTAGGTATTCCACAACTACTAAAACCCTAATACTTTAATCTGAGATTAATTTAGAAAACCGCTAAAAATAGTGAAAAACACTCAAATAGAAAAATCCGCCCAAAAAACAATATGGGGTGTTGCCCCAAATGCTTTGCATAGCCAAGGGGGAAATACTAGGCCCCCCTTGGACCCCCCCTTAGGAAGTACCTAGTGAAAATGTACACCACTACTAGGGAGGGATAGTTAGAAACGATTGTCAAATTTTACGCATGCCCCCACACACATGCAAAGAATATAACACCTACCCAACATTCTCCCACTTGTTTTCCTTGCATAAAAGGGGTGACATGATTACATAGTGAACAATCCATGGAAATAATTCCCATTGTTTCTCTACACCAGGATAACTTCTCGGTGCTCACATACTTTGTCAATGAATCTACAATATTCTTCAAAGTGTCAACCTTCTTCAAGAGCACCTTCTCGTCTTCAAACATGTCTCGCACAAAGTGATATTGGAAATTAATATGATTTTTCTTTGAATGATAAGATGTGTTCTTAGCCAAGAATATTTCACTTTGAATGCCATATAATATTACTACTTATTGTACCAACCCAATACCTGAAAACAATCTTTGTAACCATAATTATTCATTGCATGCATGTGTTTTTTCCATGTATTCTTCTTTTGTAGTAGATAATGCAACTATAACTTGTCTTTTTCTCATGCAACTGATTTCTCCTCCAAACAGGTTAAACACATGATCCATATATCTAGCCCAGTATGCATAAAAAAACCCATGTATGTCCAACACTTTGTTCAGTGATGGTCTTCCTTGGTAGCACAATCCATAGCTAGAAGTGCCACACAAATACCTAAAAACCTTATTTACAATTGTCCAATACTCCTTCCCTAGTTTTGACATATACCTTCTCAAAAATCCCATTGCGTGTGAAATGTCTCATCTAGAACAAACAATTGCATACAACAATATACCTACCTGTTACACAGCAAAATGTCACACTTCATTGTCACACCCTAAGTGTCACAACTATTGCAAAGTGGCGTATGCACCTTGTTAAGTGTTGCATGCACTGTCGCAAGTGTTGTATACACCTTAAATAGTTTCTAATTCACTTTTCTAAGTGCCACAACCGCTTGACACCATAAAAATAGTTTTCATAATACCTAAGTCATGTTGGAAGAAGAAGCCCCATCATCTGACAACAGAAACACACATTTTTCTTGGAAATTTCAACCAATTTTGGGAATTTTAGAATGGTGGCACTCCCCTACCCATATTGAGGGGGTTCAAGTGCTCACTTTCCCATACTAAGGGAGCGTCAAAGGCTCCCTTTATTCAATTCTGGGGGAGCGCCAGTCTTGTTAGAGGAAAATGGGGTATCCTCCACCTCTTTATAAGGGCCAACTCCAACTTGTGTGAGTTTGTTGCGGTCAAATCCTAATATATGGCTCCATCTTAGGATAAAATCCTTACCTTAAGGAGCCATATCCTCAACAATTTCCTTCATTTTCTCATGGTGGTTGTGCCTCTGAACCCTATATATTGAAGGTATTTCCAAGGTGAAGGGGGAATATTAGAGGTATCAAACCTTTGATTATGGAGGATGCATCAATATTTTTCTGTTAATATTCATGCAAGGCATAGATGAGGATATCTTAGAGAAGTGACTACATCATTAGTCATTTTTTGTCAGTTTCTTCTTTTGCTTTCTAATTAATATCAATTGGCCTATTCCCTTTAAGTTCATTGGTTATACACTTTCTTGTCTGCTGTCATTTCAATCTTCATAGATAAATATTCCTTGTATAATCATATAGAGTAGGAGGAAGAGTTCCTTTTTTGTTCTTTTCAAGACTTTAGTTGTGTTGAGGATCTTGGAGATCAAGCCCAAGGATTGGAGTAGCGAGGAAGGACATCGCAACAAGGTATGCCACATTCTTCTTCTCTCTTTTTTGATTGATTGAGTTAGATCTACAGGGAAAGTAGTAACCACTTGTTATCTTCTATATTTGGAAAAAATATAGGAGTCTTGGTCCAAAGGTGAGTTTATCCTGTTCATAGAGTAAGATTTCTCACAACAAACAAATGGCGACTCCAATGGGGAAGGACTTTGACTAGTTTTTCCCCTTTTTCGTCTTGAATATCTTTCTTGTAATTATTTATTTATTGTTTGATGCTTATTTATGATAAATTTCCCCTTCCCTCTTCCTCATTGAAGAGTTTATAGAGACATTGAATGAGTCTCTATTGATTTTGATATTGTTTAAAGCAATTTCTTGAGCTTTTCCAAAAACGCACTCCCCTGTAGTTCACACCAGGGTGCCTTTAGCATGACCGGTGCTCCCCTGTAATGCATATTAGATAAACATTATCTAACTATAACTCACCATAATCTTCCTAGGCGGTTCCATGGCACTCTATCTCTTTGAGAACAGGGGTGTCAATCTCCCTTTTTTGGTGTGTTTTCTTCTTTCTGTCCGGCTTTTATCAGTATGTTGTTGAGAGGCATTTAGCCCAGAGTCTCCTAGTTGGTATTTGGCTTTGTTTGATTGAGAATTTGAAATTTATTAATCATTTTAATTTCCTTATTCAAGTTTTTAAATCTCTCCTAATTGTGATTGCCTTGGGTTAACAAGATCCCTTGGTTCATCCTACTTTTCAGTTCTCTGATCTTCATCTCCCAAAGCTTTCAGATTGCTTGATTGTTTAGGATTTTTCATCAACTAGGGTTTGAAAAGGTTTCTTGGTATTGATCCTTTTTGTATTCATTGAAACATATCACTTTTCTATATGATTAATACTCTCTTGTTTACCACAACCCAACTTTGAATGATCTTTCTTGTTTCTTATCTTTAAGGATTGTTGAGTGATTATCTCTCTCTCTCTTTCATTGTTTGGGTTATTGTCTGAACATATGTTGGAATCATTCTAACATTTTTCATTCTTTGAGTACTTTTCAACCTTTTTTATTCCTTTGAACAAGTTATCTCACACTTGGTTTCTCTCATTTCTCATCAATTTTGAGTTCTCTTTGTTTGATTCCTTTTTTGCTTCATTTTTATTTTTGTCAAACATTGATTTCTTTCATCTCATTTGAAAGTTGTGAAGCATTAAAAAAAAATTCATATATCATTGAATTGAATGAAACAAAAATAATTTTGCATTCTAAATATTTTGGTGGTTTGTTTTTGATATTTTAACTGCATTCTAAGAGTTTTTATGTTTCTTTCTTTGAAAGTTGTAATTCTTTGCTTGAAACCTCTTACTACCTGCCATAGATAGATTTGATCAAAAGAAAATATTTCATTTGCATTCATATTTTTTATTTTGAACACTTCTTGGAGTCAAGTGTCACACATCATAGTTAATTTACATCCACAATCCCTGTTAAGTAACAAACAACCATAAAAGGAACAAACGCTTAATCTAAAATCAACTAGACCTTTTCTTTTATAGAAAACCAATGAGTCTAGGATTTTAGGGCCTTGGTTGTAGGGTTGAGAGTAACTTATCCAAGGCCACTTACATGATATTAGAATAATATAGAGTTCTTAAATCCAAGTAGTAACAACTAACGTTTTTCAGGATAGCTCCTCTTACATGGGAGTTAAACATAAGGTCAAGAGAAGTGACGGTTTGATATCCCCCCTCCTTTGTTTTCCTAATGAGAGTACAACAAGTTAGGATCTTTGAAGAGTGGCAGGTCCTTAGTTTGACACCACTTCCTCTTAGTATTTGGGTCGTGTTTTCCCTTCCACCATTCTCGATTCCATTTTATTAGTCTTGATTGTCGACTGGTTACCCACCCGACCATTCGTTGTGAAATTGATAAACATAGTTTCTTTTCCTAGGTTTCTACATGGGTGATTTCAAGGGGGGTTCCTTATTTAGAATTTTCCTTGTGGTGCCTGAGGAAGACATCGCATCAAACTTATAGTAACTCTGGAGGGTGGCCCCATTAAGAGAGGATTACTTGCATTGAGAAGGGATATTTTTTGGAGGTCGGGGTAACTACTTCTCATATCTCCATTGATAGCCTCATCTCCCGTCTCCAGAAGATCCCTACCTCTTTTGTTTGTTTTATCTTATATCATAGGAAATTTGATAGTGTGTTCTCTTTGATTTAAAAATACCTTAGCATTGGGTCTATGTCTATGGTGTTGGTTCCTGGAACTACCAATGAAGAGACCCATTTTTTGGAGGAACCGCTTGTTTTTCCTTCTGTGGGACACATTGGTCCTCCTTATATCACCACTTTGACTCTTCCTAGACTTAGTATTGGGTTATCGATCTACTTGTTTTCCACTCTGATGAATTTAAATTCTCCTAGGCTTCGTTCGTAACAAATCCACTCCAAGACCATCAACCTCATATCAACCCTCTTCCTTCTTCGCCCATGTGGTCTTCTTCCCTTTCTTCCTCTTCACCTAGTTAAATATCTATAGCTAGTAACCAGGTGGATAAGAAGAAGAAGAAAAGGAAAATTAAGAAGAAGAAAAATAAGCTAGGGGAAAAACTTCCAACCACCACAAGACATGTTGGAAGCAATAAAACAACTATTTTACATCATGTTGGGAGTGTTGATAATGTCGACAAGTCTACCAAGAAACATCGCAAGCCCAAATTACCTTGCAGGATTTATAAGGGTGACCACATTATTAAGGATTGCCCTATTATTTTGAAGGTTGTAGAAGTGTGGTCTCAAGGTTCTCAACCCACATCATCAACCGTTGTGGCTCATGATAGTGACAACCCATCAACTAGTTGGAAGTAAGAAAGATAAAGTCAAAAATTCTTGTTGGTTATGTAAGGAGATGCACCGCACCTACCTTTGTCCTTACATGGATGAAGCTTCACATATGTTGGAAAATGTTGTCGACGCCCAACTGTAAATTTCCACATATTTCCATAAAATATCTCCCAACCCACCATTGGTTGATGAACTGGTCAATCCAGTTCCATCATCGGTTAATTTGGTTGATCAATTGGTTAATCTGGTTCCAACCACGGTTAATCTGGTTGATTAAGTGATCGATATGATTACCTCCTCGGTCGATCTGGTCCATCAAGTGGTCAATTTTATATCCCCATCATTCTATCCAACTCATCCTTTGAAGAGTGAGGATGTTTCTTAGGTATTTCTTGTTACTGTGGATTCATCCCAAAAAGGGGGCACTTCACCCATTCCAGCAACATGCCCTTCAAGCAATGGGATGATTTCCATTGATTGGAATCATCTAATAAAAACTTTTCTTCCTTACTATGTACCTTTCTAGATCATGGCTAAAGTTTGTGGTAGGGTCACGATACCTAACACTATAATATATGAAGGTGCTTCTGTTAACATATTGTCCTTGAATGCTTTGAAAGCTCTTGGTTCCCCTCAACTTGTGTCGATGATTAAGAATCTGTTGGATTTTAAAAAACAAATTACTCATCCTTTACAAATCCTTCCTCAGCTACCTATCGCTTTATGAGGGAAAAATGTCTATATTGATGTGATGGTAGTCCACAACCCCTTGGATTTTAATTTTCTCCTTGGGCAAGACTATCTTTATGATATGAAGCCTCTTGTATGCACACTCTTTCGAGTGATGTGTTTCCCTTGTAATGGAAACTAGTGACCATATACCAACTTTCATTCATTGGCCCTCATATGATGGTCAACCTTCCGACTTCCCTGAATTTTCCTTACATGCTAATTACATCCTCCCCGTTGTAGGTCAATTATGTGGCAACCTGTCCCATGCGTTCAACTTTGAATGAGAAGGAATATATTCCTTATTCTAATTTAGAGTTGGTAGTTGACATGGTGATCTCTTTGATAGGGATATTAGATCCTGATCTACCTACCCCTATCACGACCCTTGACATGTATTCCTTCCAAAGTATGGTTCTTCCATCTAACAAATATCTCTTGGAATCCATGATTGAGGTTTGTTCCTTGACATGTATTCCTTATAGAGAATTGTCCTCTTAGAAGCCATGATCAAGTAGAGGTCAATGAGAATAGTTTTTCTGGTTCCAAGATCATTAAAAAATGAAACCAGGTTATGAGCATATTTCCTGATTCTGTTTCAAGCTTGTTAAACAATGAAACATAGGGCCTCGAGCATAGTTTCTAGTTTCCAGCTTGTGTAAAAATGAAACCTACCTTATGAGCATAGTTCTTTTCCTGTGCCAATATTATTAAAAAATGAAACAAAAAATTATGAGCATAGCTCATCGTCTATGTCAATATTGTTAAAAAATGAAATAGACCCCCCTCCATTCGAATCAAGTCTCACTCTGGATCGAGTACTTGAACCTTATTTTCCTCTTCCTAGTGAAAATTTTCCTATAAGTAACCAGATGCCTAAATAAGAAAATAAGAAGATTCGTCAGAGGAAACAACACTTGGAGGGCAGGTCTCCAGGCTCTGGACATCATGCTAGAGTGAATTCGGTAGCTTCTATCACGCAAGCTGGGGGAAAAATACCCTTAAAGAGACACACTGTGAGGAGTGATACTCGCTTGGGGGTCATTCCCATCGTAACGTACTAATATTTTCTAGAACAAGCTTAGTATTTGTTCTTTCTCATACTTGTAAATACAAGAGAATAGGTTACCGATATCAATACTTGTTCTTTCTCATGCTTGTTAATACATGAGAATAGGTTACCGAGTATACTTTTATCTCTTTTTCAAACTCGTAAAAGCTATACAAAAAATGAACTCTTTGGAGTTTCCTTTAAGCTATTTTTAGGCTCTTTAAACATGAAAATATTTTCGAGTGATATTGCTTCCTTTCACACTCGTTAAAAGGTTTGAAAGGGTGTATTTCAAGTGGTAGTTTATCTCTTTTTCATCCTTGTGAGACTAATTATGAAAAATGAATACTCTAGTCAATCATGATTAGAAGATTTATCCCCTATATTGTTTTACACTTTTTTCGGTCTTAGGAGAATGAATTTACGAAAAATTCATCCATGGAGTCGTCTTTAAGTTCTTTTCAGACTCTCTTAATGTGAAAAATCACCGAGTTTACCTTCTTTGGGTTCGTAAAACTATGCATCAAAGGAAATATATGAGTCCAATCTCTAGGACTCATATAAGACCGAACCCCTCCTTCCTCAGGTTCGTTAAACATATGATGAGGGACTCATCCAAAGGATGAGCTATACCGAGCATCTGTTATCCTCCTCAAGCTAATTAAAAATGAAAGAGGTACTCATCTATCTGGATGGGGGGAAAATTGAAGGAAGTGGGTCAAGTTTTTTGGAATCCTTTATGGAAGCTATTGTTTCCCTTGAACATGGCACCTGTTTGCATATTGTCTTACAGTTGGGTAATCTTCTTGTCTCTGATTCATACGAATTCCATGTGTCATCATACTTTTTCATTCCAGTCAAAGAGTTCTCTTATTGTCATCACATTATGTTATTGGTACTCATCGAGTCAATGCTTCCAGGTGACTTTTCGTGCTTCATCATGCTCAACAAAAGTTTCACTTCAAACCATCCATCTGTAGTATTACTAGTTTCCATTTCCTATGTCAGTGCATACTCATTTGATCCACCATCTTACATCACTTTCCTTTTTCTGTTTCATGTTAATTATGGGGGATACATGAAGGCCCTCCTTTGATGAGTCTTTTCTTGTCCAATTCGACACATTATCTAGGAATTAGACTTAGAAACTAGTTATTACCTTAGTTCATGCATGCCTCAATAGTGGGCCTCCTCACTTCTGACAATAGGTTTAAATAATTCACCTCTAATCAGATGATTCCACAAATGGTATACCTCAACTCAATTATTCACATTCGTTGGAATGCACTAGGGTACCTTGGGAGTCATTTTCATCATTGATGATTTCCTTCGCACTTGTTAACAGTATACATCAATGACCGGTAATCAATCGGTTTCTGCCATGTTCAACATCAAGTCATTTATTCACATGGATAGATTCAAACTATTTCAGGATCAAGATGAAGACCCTGGGTTAGGCACTCACTCAATTATGTTCTTTACCCATGCTACGATGGAGATCATTTGAGCATGTAAAAAATTTCAATACAATAACCATGTTGGCAATCTTATCGATATATATACTATCGCATAGATCCACATTGTATTGATCCATGGATATGTTTTTTCATCTCATATATCCACTCTGTATTTTTCATGGCTATGATTATTTCATGTCATGGAGGTATGGATCCACATTATATCTCTAGTGTTCATAAACTTAGTCAGTATTATCGTAGATCTGTAGTGTATTGGTCGGTGGCCATGCTTTAATCCATCTCATATTCCGAGCATAGGCATGCCTGCCTCGGAAATGGATTATATATATATACTGATTGATGATTTTTTGCAACTTCTGCTAGTTTATCCTACTCCAACACCCTTTCATTGAATAATTTTTAAAGTGTTTCAACCATCAGTTTCTCTTCTGACCTCACACTTTAGGGGGCATCTGTTACACACAAAACTATCACACCCTAAGTGTTGCAAGTGTCGCAAAGTGACATATCCACCTTGTTTTGTGTCACATGCATTGTCACAAGTGTTGTATGCACCTTACCTAGTGTAGCATTCACTTTTCTAAGTATCGCAACCCATTGACATCATAAAAAGTTTTGTCACAATCCCTAAGTCATGCTGGAAGAAGAAGTCCCATCATATGATAGAAGAAACACACATTTTTCTTGGAAATTTGGACCAAGTTTGGGCATTTTTGAAGGGTGGCACTCCCCTACCCATACCGAGGGGGAATCAATGCTCCCCTTACCATACTAAGGGAGTGTCACTAGCACTGTCTATTCAAATCTGGGGGAGCGCTAGTCCTATTAGAGGAAAACGGGGGATCCTCCACCTTTTTCTAAGGGCCACTCCGACTTAGATGAGGTTGTTGTGATCGAATCCTACTTTATGGATCCATCTTATGATCAAATCCAAACATTAAGGAGCCATTTTCTAAACCATTTCCCTAATTTTCTCATGGTGTTTGTGCCTCTCAAGCCTACATATTGAAGTTATTTCCAAGGTGAATGGGGAAGATTGGAGGTATCAAACCTTTGATTCAGGAGGAAGCATCAACATTCTGATTTCAAGATTCATACAAGGGCTAGAAGAGGAGATCTTGGAGAAGTGATTTCATTTTTAATTATGATTTATAATTTCCTTCTTTGGCTTTCAAATTAATATCAACTTGGCCTATTCCCTTCAATTTCATGTGTTCTACATTTGCTTGTCTATTGTCATTTCATTTTTCGTAGATAGATCTGCTTTGTATAATCATCTAGAGTAGGAGGAAGAGTTCCTTTGCTAGTATTTGTAGGACTTCAGTTGTTTTTAGGATCTTAGAGATCAATCCCAATGATTATAGAAATGAGGACAAATATAATAGCAAGGTATTGATCTAGGTGGATATTGGTGGCCACCCACCTATTCCAACTGGCTCCTCTTAACAATTTTTAGTTCAACACGTTTATCTGTAATGATGGAATTTATTTTTAATTATGGGTTCTATAGTTCTAAGGATATTTTGAATCCATACACGACATCTACGTGGATATTCATGGTATCCCACCTATTCCAACTGGCTTATTTTAGAAGTTTTCATGTCAGTACCTTTTTTTGTACTTCCAGGGCTGTTTTGGGGCCCTAAATAGTGTTTTTTTGGCTTGCCATAGTCAAAATATAGACAGAGTTAGAGTTTGACAACATAATGTGTATTTATCGAAAATACCTTTCCAATGGACTATCACATGATTAAAACGAAGGTCGTATGAAAAAATTACGACCTCAAGAAGTTGAGGTATGAACTTACCCATCGGGGCCCACATAACTTTTGGCGTTTCATCTCCTAGGGTTAGGTTTTTGGATGTCTAGGGTTTTGGAATTCATGAGTAATGTTAAAAGGGCCTATGGAGCCTCATTTTAATCATTTTTATCATACATATGCGCTTATCAGCCACATATCTTCTCAGAGATAGCTACCAACATTCAAGCAAGTTGTTTTTAGTTCTGTAGTTTTACAGTTTCAACCTATTTTATTTATTCAATAGAAGTTATTTTTCACTAGATATATGTTGTTGTTCTTCATATTTATGTGTTATTGTATTCAATATTTTTTTAATTTCATTACTCTCATAAATATGGATCAATGGTATCAGAGAGGTCTGCTCTTCATTTATTTTTCTTCGTGCATGTCCCCGACAAGATATGGGTACAAGAATTTGGGACTCGGATGAGTTGGGCCTTTGCAAGATCGACCACGTCGAGCCTGACCAAAAATCATGGGGCACAAGAAGAAATATGATTGAGCATGAGATCCTTTTGAAAATTTTCTCTAGGAATCCCTTGCGAGACAAAGGAACGAAATGATGGACAACTTTGCATAGATCCTTCGGCAGTTTCCCATAAGAGACACATCTTCATCAAGTTTCCATGCAGCCCCCTTCAAGGTACAAGTAAATTTTGATATTCCATTTTTTTAAGGACTAATATATGTAGATGTTGTAGATAAATGGTTGAATCTTCTCGAAGGGTATTTTCGGTCCACAATTTTTCCGATAGGGAAAATATTACTTTTACACTCCTCAAGGTCATACCCCATGTTAAGGACTGGTGTGATACTTACTCTGAGAAAAGGGCCATAGAGGACTATGCAATATTTGTGGTCTCCCCCACTTGGGATTACTTCAAGAATTCCATTAAAGAACAATACTACCATGTTGGAAGCTATGAGGGCCAGTACACAAGATGGACCATGCTGTGTCATGAAAGGGACTAGATAGTACTAGATTTCACCAATATTTTCCATACCCTGCTCACCAAATTAGGTATCAAAGACTCTGAACGATATCTGGTTCTCAAATACCATGACTGTCTGCATAGATACATTCAAACATAAATGGAGTTTTTGTACATTACATCATTAGGTGTGGATTATAGATATGTTGTCAATATCGAGCAAAAATTTAAACAGAAGAGGTGAGAGTTTGGATCTGCAAAATCCTCATGGTCGAAGTAGGGAAGAGGTGGTGCCAACAAAAAAAACAAGGGATAGATAAAATATGGCCACTATCAAGACAACCAGTCCAAGCCACATCACAAGACGGTTAATGAGAAGTCGAAGGGAAAGTGGTGTGAATACCATGAAATCCCTTGGAACAGCAACAAATAATGTCTCTCAAACCATTCACTGGTGGTCAAGCTTAAAGCTTCCGAGTCACAGGTAGATTATGAGTCCCAATCAAATCCATAAGGAGGGAATCATATTATTGATTCCTAAACTAGCACCACTATCACTACCACCAAAGTTGAGCCAAGCAAACCAGAAGAACTAGAGGTAGAGGAACACCTATTTCACTCATAGATGTGGGTAAAGGGGATCCACTTCATTTGATTATCGATAGAAGCAGTTATAAGAACCTGATATCAACAGAGGTCGTAAAGAGACTAGACCTGTTGACAACACTACACCCGTAGCCCTACACCATTAGATGGCTTCACCAAGGAAGAAATATTCGCGTCAACCAACAATGTCGTCTTCCCTATGACATCAAGCCCTTCAAAGACAAGGTATTGTGTGATATTTCTCCCATTGAAGTTTGTAATTTTCTTTTAGGAAAACCATTTTTGTGGAAGCGACATGTTGTGTATGATTCTAGACCCTGCAGTGTTATTATTACTTTGGGCAAACAATTGTACAGGATACTAGAGGTAGTGTCGCCTACCGCTATTTCTTTAATATATTCTAAGTAATGAAATAAGGTCATTTCATAGACCTGGAAGTTATTCTTCTTTGTGATTCATTATCATAGTAAGAATAATTCATTGCCACATCTGTGACCTATACAAAGAGCCTCTCTTTGCAGCATAAGCAAGTGGATGGGATCATTGAAGAGTACAGAGAAATCTTCTCCTCAACCACTAGGGTACTGATGCACTACCAAGTCAATAATCCAATTGATCTAATCCCCAGTTCACCTCTGTCTAATGGACCATTCTATCATTTCTCGCTGAGGGAAAATGACAAAATCAAGTGTCATATCCAACAAATACTTCAAAAGGGTCACATCAGACCTAGTTCCTCCCCTTGCAGAAGTCTGATTATACCAGTGTAGAAGAAAGACAGGACCTGCAGGCTCTGCATTGATTACATAGCATTAAATAAAATCATAGTCAGGAACTGGTACCCAATTCCCTGAATTGATGAACTTATTGACCAACTCAAGGGGGGCAAATTTATTTAGCAAGATTGACCTAAAGTCTACCTACGACTAGGTTCCCATTGAATCAACTGATGTATGGAAGACAAATTTCAAATCTAAATAAGGTCTCTTCGAAATGCTAGTCATTCCCTTTGTCTTAACAAATGCACCAACCACTTTCATGAGATTGATGGATGATGTATTGAGACCCTTCACAAACTCTTTTGTGGTGGTGTGTCTATATGACATCCTCATATTCAATAGAACTTGGGAGGAGCACATGCAACATATTCAACATATTTTGAGCACTCTATGGTAGCACAAGCTATATGCCAACTTGGAAAAATGATCCTTTAGCATGAACAGGGTCCAATACTTGGGCTACATTTTTTATGATCATGGGTTACATGTGGATCCAGCTAATATCCAAGTCATCAGTGATTGGCTAACCCCTACCACACTAACTGAGCTTCGAAGCTTCTTGGGACTTTCCAACTTATCCCATATTGCATGGGCCCTCATCCAAGTGAACAAGTGTGATGGTAGGGTAAAGGTTGCATCAGGGAAGGCACAACAATGAGAATTTTATGATATGAAGCATCTATTGCGATCAAATCCAGTACTCTCCTTACTTGATATGCAACAATCATTCAATATTGAGACTGATGCATCCAACTATGTTGTAGGAACAGTTCTCACTCAACTCGGTCATCCAGTAGCACACCATAGTGAGACACTCTCAGATATCATCCAAAAATACCCCACCTATGACAAGGAAATGTATTCCATTGTGAAAGCATATCGTCAATGGAAATATTACATTCTGGGAAAGGTGACAATCATCCACACTGATCACAAACCTCTACAGTTCATATAGACACACGGGAAGTTGTAGAACGACTACCATGAAAAGCAGTCCACATACCTGCAATAGTTTCATCATAACATCAACTATAATATAGGGAGCACAAATTATGTTATTGAATGCCTCATTCAAATTCCCATGGATGCACTCACCACCTTGCTTCATTCTTATGGGTATGAGGCATCTGATTTGCCCCAACTTTATTAGCAAGATCCTAACTTCACCACCACCTATCAGATCTTGGGTACAAGCGTGAATGCCACCAATTTTCAAATTAAGGATGGACAATTATTCCATCTGGGCCGACTTTGTGTTCCTGCAAGTGAGTGTGAAAATATGATTTGGGAGGCTCACTATAGTTGGATGACAGTACATTTTAGTGTGGAGAAAATTGTGGTCGTTCTACAGAAAAAAAATTATTGGTCAAAAATTCGACAAGACGTTAGCAAGTATAGCAGGTCTTGCACTACCTGTGCCATTTACAAGATAGCCATCAAGAAGAAAGGATTATACACCCCTATTCCTACTCTCGAGAGGCCATGGGAATCCATCTAGATGGATTACATGTTTGGAATTCTGTCCACCAAGCAAGGAAATGATTGTGTATTTGTGGTGGTTGATTGGTTTTCAAATATGGCCATTCACACATCATGAAAGAAGAGAAACATAGCAGAATATGTTGTCAAGCTCTTCTTCAAATGAGTGTGGGTCCATTGTGGGATACCATAGACCATCATCTCTGATTGGGACAACAGGTTCCTCAACACATTTTGGTCAAGTCTCTGGTCACTGTTGGACACCAAGCTCACTAAATCCACTGCCTTCCACCTTCAAAACGATGGCCAAACATAGGTCTTCAATTGGATGATTGTGCACATATTGTGAATGTATAACTCTAAGAATCCACATACATGGGATGAGAGTATTCCCTATGTTTAACACAACTGCAACATGTCTCTCCATATCTCTATCGGCCATAGCCCATTTCAGGTGGGGCTAGGATTCCAACCCTTAGGTCCCATTGATGTTGAACTACCCCTTACAACCACATAGATAGAATCTTCCCATGTTCAGTATGAGGCTGACAAAGACACCATATTCATTGAGAGGATTCAACACATCCACCAACAGGTCCATGAGATTTTGTAGAAAGTCAATGTTAAGTACAAGAAACACCATGATCAACACCAGGTACCACACAAGTTTCAGGTGAGAGACAAGTTATGGTTACATTTGCAGAAAGAATGCCTTGCAGGTACCCATCAGAAGCATCGTCTACTTCACTGTGGGACTTAAACTATCACCAGGGATGTGGGTGACAATGCTTTTGAGCTCAACACTCCCCCCTTCCGTGGCTTCCACCCAATTTTCAATGTGGACCTCCTCTGGCCATATTTTCCACCATTATTGGACACCTCAGAGATCACAAAATATTTGAAACCAACAAAGCTCAACCTTGACTGAATGGAAGAGGAATCCACTGATCTGATAGTGGACACACAGGTCAAGGGAACTCGCTAGTAGATGATCCATATTTACCAAGGTTTCAAGGCAGGGCAACTCTTACACCAATGCAAGTGGCTCACCTGGAGCCAACTTCAGCAGGAATTTCCCCACCTGATGGGGTCCCTTAATGCAATGGAGACCATTTCTTCCTAAGAGGGGAGGAATGATCTAGGTGGATATTGGTGTCCACCCGCTTATTCCAACCAACTCCTCTTGATTGTTTTTAGTTCAACACATTTCTCTGTAATGATGACATTTCTTTGTAATTGTGAGTTCTACACTTTCTGGGCTCTCTTGAATCCCTACACAACATCCAGGTGGATATTGGTGGTCACGATGCAGGAAGTGTTTCGTAGTGATAAATTCCATCATGTAGGTTCCACCTCTCTTGGATATATGTTGTGATAGTGGACTTCTCTCTTTCTCATATGGTGGGGGAATACGTGGGATACTTCTTTGTAGTCTGGCTATAACATATTTCTCAATATGCTCAAAAAAACATGCTCAATGCCTTCTCTGCTCTATTAGTGTGAAAATGAGGCCTTATTCATATGTTGGGAACATGGGAAACTCTCTTTCTCGGGTATGGATAGAACAAGTAATTCAGTGATGGGGGCCTTATCTCTTGTGAGTTCTCTTCAACAGTATGAATTCAATTATTTATTATTATATACGCAATTATTCAACAATAAGCTAAGCACCACCTTCCTTATAGCATGCTTACTAAATTCCCTCCTTTCAGAATCATATTTGGATTGAAATCAAACCTATCAATTAATTATACCATCCAACTCTCTAATTAATCCCACCCAGCTAGGCAAGACAGAAAACATAAATGCACTCAACCTCCAATAGAATCCATCCTGCCTCTCATAGAGAAACATCAAATGTCCTAGTTGACTAAGAAGAAAATCCATTTAAGTGCCCCTATGGTTATCCTGAAATAAGGTTTCAAGAGTCTTTTCCAAAGAGAAAAAAATTCAATAGAATTGAAATATATAATCCGTATATGTAGATTAGTACTTATTATGAGAGAACCTTGTTTCCCACACATTCACTAGTCCAACTAGTTTCATAAGCCTTGGCCTTAGCTGAGCTAGTGCTCAATAGAATTTCTCTAATTAGTATAGAACTAGATTCTATTAGTATAGAACTCTTCTTTCTTCCTTATTAACCTAATTTAGTAGTTCAATCCATTGAATCATTTGAAATGATATTTCTCACTATAGTTGTTATTGTTGTAGTTCAACTCTAGTTCTAATAGTTATCATTAGTGCAACTTTGAGTTCAACTCACTGTAGTAGCTCAACTTTGAGCCCCGATAGTTGAAATCAAGAGAATTTAGCTTTATTTCAACTGAGTTCAGAATGAAATTCGATTTATTTAGATAAGGTAGAGAAGATTTTAGTGAATATAGAAATTTTATTTAAACCTCTCTTCTATATATTTGGACTATATCTATATTTCTCTCTAATAGTGATTCTCTCTCTATAACTCCTATATTTAGACTAGTAGTTCAGAAGCAGCTGTAGTTTTCTATATTTCAACTATTCTCTAAGACTTCCTCTAACAACTGTTGATCTCTCTTTATTTTTGTCCAGTGCTACATAGAAATGAATCAATCTTTTTTCCCCTTTCTTTCTGTTTGTGCCCATTCTTTGAAAGAATTCTGGTTACTTAGATGAGAAAAAGAGAAGAAGCTTACCAGGTAAGGTAAAGTGTCATCCCATACCACTTGTGTTTTCCCCCAAGCTACCAATGAAGAATCTAGAGTCTCCATTATTTAAAAGAAAGAGTGAGTTCTAGCCATTTCAAGCCTTAGTATGTTTCTGTAAGGCCCTAACTTGCCTAATGTCTTAGCTCTAGAGACCCTTTTCCTTGAATCTGTAGAGAAAGAACTAGTAGAAAGTAAGTATAGCTTCCATGTAGATCTACACTAGCCTTAGTCCAAGCAATTAGTATTAGCCCTATGGACTAGACTACGCCCTCTGGACTGGACTGCCAGTCTTGTTAGTCTGTAGAGTAAGTGTAGAGTAGGTGGACTACTATTAGCCCTACTTTCTTTCTGACTTGCTTCCATCTGTAGAGTCAGCAGTGAAGTCTATAAGAGTGATTTCCTCCATTTCCTTAGAGACTTCCTAAAGTCCAATAAGAACTACTAGTTCAGTCTTAGCCTTAGTTCCACCAATACAAGCTTGTCGTCTTGTGAGTTTCCTGGAGTAAGGTCTTAGAGACTCCTCCGTTCCTTAGAGTTCTATCTCCATTATTTGAAAAAGAGCAGAGTGAAAGATTCTTAAGTTGTGTCAGACCCCGTAAGGTCCATGGAAATTATCCTTACAGAAACTAACTTTATCCTTAGTAAGTTCCATTTCTGTTCCTTAGAGTGTATTGAAGGTATAAAAGACTTATGGTTACTAGCCATGAAGACTTTGGTTGTTTGTCTCCGTAAGGTGTAGAGAAATAATCTTTCAACCTATCTTTCTTTGTTCATCAGCTAACTCCTAGCTCTACTCTCTGTGCTTATCCTCTCTGTAGTGCTATAATGACTATTAGTTCAATCTAACTAATTAGTAGTTAAACTTTTTGTTCTCTTAGATGAGCTAAGCATAGTGAAATCAATCTCTTGTCGTTCTATATGAATTCTAATGACTATTTATTCTACCCTGACTCTCTATAGATTTCAATCTCTTTGTAGTACCAGAATAAATAGAAAAAATAGTAGTTGAATCAAACAAATTAGTAGTTGTGATCCTTGAAGAGCTAAGAATGTAAGATTGAACCTTTCCCCTCCTCCAATTATAATATAGTGAATACTTACTGCCTCTCTAGACCTTGTCTCCTACTTTTACCTACATGTCAGACCTTCGAAGAATAACTATTATGCTTTGACCTTCCCTTCTCCCTTTAACCTACCTTCCATCCATCGATCCTTCAACCTGTGAATTCCTTCTAAGAATTGATAACTCACTCCCCACCTTGATGCCTTTGACCTTATGGTAGGTAATATCTCTAGAGACAACAAGTAGTCTGTAGCTTCCAAGTAGATCTACTAGATCTTACGAGTAGGTAGTTGTAGTCCTAAGCCTTAGTTCACCTCCTTAGTCCATGTAAATGAGCCTACACTTTTCTTATTCTATGCACTGAGTGGCTAGGACACAAGCCCTAGAGTTAAGGCCTATAGCCCCACCCCCCATGAAATCCATTTCAATTGGACTATCCTCTAGTCTATCTTACTTTAGTCCTCTCTCTATTGGACTAGCTTAATCAGCCTTTCCCTTCTTGCCTTAGTTCAATATGAGTCACTTGCCCATGGTAGATAGTGTGACAGCCTACACTCTATAGACCTTATTAGAGTTCAAGTTAAATTCATAAGCAACAGTAAGTTTCCCTAGAGTAAGCTCCGCTTACTTGCATTGAGGAACCAGCTAGATCACCCCGCTTCACTGGAACCCACCAACCAACCCTTGTTGACTTCTGGAAGTTGAAATATATCAATATTATACTTCATAAATTTGGTTAAGTTACCATTCTAATTGAAATCATACGCTTCTGTCGATTTGAATCCATTTATTAAAGACTGTGCTTCTTCTTTCCTCACCATACTATAGAGACTACCGTTCTTTTTCTCCCCCCCCCAACCCCCGCTCTGTTTCTCTCAACTTCGATCATCTATATTTCATCATAGGTAAAGGTTCGATTGGAGGAGAAGGTGGGTTCATTTAATCGGTGACCCCTCACCTAATTCGACTTGTCTTCTTTGGTGCTCTCCCATTATCAGTTCCTCAATGGCTGGCATAAGTGTAAGAACCAAAATCAATATTGTTGGTTGGAGGACTCTACTTGGGACATGAGATTGTGCTTCGATGAGGCTATGACATGTGGAGTTGATTGAGTTGTAAGTTGGGACTGAGGATTATGAAGTTGGGAATGTTGGGGACACTAGGAAGGGTGGTTGATCAGGGCGTTATATTGGGAGTTGATCGAGACACTAGGTGGGAATGATGGGTGGACAAGCACCCTCTTCCCTAACCTAAGGGTCAATACATTTTTTCAAAATGGGAAATTCACTAATGAAAGGTGGCCTCTTCATGGCCAAAAAACCAACCTTGATTGGACAGAGAGGGATAGTACATATATCTATCACAAGGACCAAAACATACCATTCATTGTCATAGCAAAGAGATTACAGCAATATTACCTATTCCAACTGGATTATTTTTTAAGTTTCCATGTTAGTACATCTATTTGTACTTCCAGGGCCATTTTGGGGCCCTAAAAAATGTTTTTTGGCTTTCCATAGTTAAACTATAGAGTAGGTTAGAGTTTGATGACATAATGTGTATTTCTCAAAAATACCTTTCCAGTGGTCTATCACACGCCTAAAATGGAGTTTGTATGAAAAATTTATGACCCCGAGAAGTTGAGGTACCAACTTACCCATTAGGGCCCACATAACTTTTGGCATTTCATCTCCTAGGATTAGGTTTTTGGATGTCTAGGGTTTTGGAATAAATGAGTAACATTAAAAATCCCTCTAGATCCTCATTGTAATCATTCTTCTTAGACGTATGCGCGTAGCAGACACATCTCTTCTCAGAGATAGCTACCACCATTCGAGCAAGTTGTTTTCAATTCTGTAGTTTCACAGTTTCAACCTATTTTATTTATTCAATGGAATTTGTTGTTCACTAGATAAATGTTGTTGTTCTTTGTATATCTATTTTATTGTATTCAGTATGTTATTCATTTTGTTCTTCTCATAAATCTGTATCAGGTACACCACATTCTTCTTCTCCATTGCTTTATTGATGGAGTTATATCTATAGGGAAAGTAGTAACCACTTGCTCTCTTATGTATTTGGACAAAAAATAGGAGTCTTGGTCCAAAGGGAAGCTTAGCTTGTCTACAGTGTAAGATTTCTCACAACACTACCACACTAGCATATGGAACATGGGACATGTCCTTTTCCTCTTCTTGTGTCTTGTGACATTGATTTCCATAAAACTTTACACCTAAAGGAATAGGAACCTTAACATGTTTACTTTCCTACATATTAAACCTCTGTAATATTGTCTCAAAATATTTTCTCTGATTCAACCAGAGTTTACTATTTTCACAAACTCTTTTAATCTCCATTCCCAAAATGAAGTTAGCAGCACCGAGATCCTTCATGTCAAATTTGGAGGAAAGTTGTGATTTCACATCCTCGATAAAATTCATGTTATTTCGTACCAGCATCATTCCATTGACATACAACACTACATAAATAAAGTGATTACCAACATGCTTGGAATATACACAGTGATCATCCATGCTTCTCAAAAATCCCAATCCAAAGATGTATGTGTCAAACTTTTTGTACCAAATCCTAGGTGATTGGTTTAGACCATATAGTGACTTCTTTAGCTTACATACCAACTCTTTATTTTCGTTCACCTATAAATCATTCTGGTTGTTTCATGTATATTTATTCTTACATATACACATGTAGGAATTTTGACTTCACATCCATTTGTTCTACCTCAAAATCAAAAGCAACAACAATAGATAAAATAAATATAATAGAAGTTAACTTGGAAACAGGAGCAAAAATGCCACCAAAGTCAATTCCCTCTACCTGAGAATAACCTTTTTGTACTAACAAAGCTTTGTATTTCTCCACTTTTCCTTCTACATTCAACTTATTCTTAAGCACCCATTTTCTACCCATGGCCTTTCTTCTAGTTGGAAACTCAACTAGATCATGTTCCTCATTCTTATCCAAGGCATCCATCTCTTCAACCATGGCCTACTTCCAGAGTTTACTATCCTCTGAATTCACTACTTCCTTGACAATTCTAGGATCATCATCAGTAATAGATAAAGTAAAATTAGAATGAAAATTAGGTGGACTATACCTTCCTGGTTTCCTTCTTTCCCTCATTGATCTCCTCAATATTAGATCCTTATTTTTTGTAAATGGTGAATCCGACTGGTTTAGGTCCAATTACCTTTAACTGTTTTAAACTACAAATAAAACTGAATCTAAAAAATATACATTTTCTAAACAATCTTAAAAAAATTGTTTTCTATCAAATAATAACTAAACTATAAATATATACAACTTTAAAACTATCTAAACAGAAAAATAATTTTGATTATTGAAATTTCTCCTGCGAAAGGATATTTTATTTTCTCTTTTAAGAATAAGAAGTAATTTAAAAGAAATAAAATAAATCTATTTTAGAAAATAAAACTAAACTAATCTAATTCCCGAGCCTAAATTCAGATAATAAATGAATTTGAGTAAGATCAATAGTATTATAAAGATATAGATCTTCAAAACACATGTTTGAATATATCCACTGGGAATGAATTAATAAACATGTTTAAATAATTAGCACAGACTTATAATCACAACATAAATTCATATACACAATCACTGTTGAGATAATGTGTCGAATAAAAGATGAAATTGATCTAATTTATTAGCAGTAATCAACTAAATCAATTGTGTTTCCATCAAGACATACTCCAGACAATACTTTTATTTAAAAAATGAAAACTCAGATACAAGTAATAGTGTTGAATATCGATTGCTTATGTTAATATTCAAAGTCACAAAATATTCAATATAATGTTTCAAAAAATGAGACTTCTATAGTAGTGCATGAGTTTCATTCTTCTCTCAAAAACTAAACCCCCCTCAATTGTCTTTCTTTCCCTGTTTATATTGAAGGAATTCAAAACAAAACTTAACTTCCATAACTACAAACAATTATTTATTTAGAATGGGAAATTAAAAAAATTGTTTAATTCCCAAACTATACACGTACAATGCATAAAATGAAAATAGTTTGCTTACTAATAACAACTAACTACTCAATTTTTAAATTCATCCTGGGAAACTAATTCTTCCATTTTCCCATGTTCCTCCAGGACATTCCTTTTACACCTGTAAAAGAAAAATGAAAAAACAAAAAATTATAAAATATAAAACAAAATTAGAGTTGCTACAGAATTTTAAATTCCGTAGATACTCATTTATTAATGAAAATTAACAAAAATAAAAACTAAACTAAAAAAATTAAAATCATGCCAATAAACAAGACATTTTAACCACTGAGTATTATTAGGTACAGTCTTAAATTCTGAGTTAACAAAAATGTTAACTTATGGAGAGTTGATGTTAACTGCTTCTCCCTTTTTGTCCTACTTGGGACCTGAAACCTATCTCCTTGGGCTATCGACCAAAGATTTATTTTCTTCCCTAAGTAGTTTATTTTATAATTCCAAATTGATTGTTTTTTCCTGTAGCATAGGAACCACTGAATAATATTTTTCCTTCTAGAAGGAAACCTCCATATTGGGATCGATTTTAGTTTTTTCCTTATTTGTTTCTTCAATGACCTTTTCAACGGGTTCCTATGAAGAATTGTTCTATGGAGAAGATACTTCTAGATTTCTAACCAGCTCTTCATCTTCAATTTGGACAGGAGAACCGACTTTGGATTTTTTCTAGACTTATTTCTAAGCATTCTAGATATTTTCCTTCCTTGTCGTTTATTCATAAAATTGACTAAATTACTGGAATCATCATTCTTTTTGGTAACAAGTGGGTCACACTTGGATGCAAGAGAGGAAACTATGGTCTATTTGGAAGCTTCAGGAGAAACCTGGGGCACTGCACTAAAAACAAATGACTTTGGATTAATGTTAAACTTTAAAGCTTGACTGTGTGTAACCCTCACAATGTTTTGATGAGAAACAAAAACATGAGGGTAAGACAAGACCGTATCCTCTACGGGATTTAGGGTTTCAAAATCTACATCAAAATTGTGAGTTTGTAAATTTGACTCATATTTCTCCCAAAAATGATTTCTTTTGACAAAATCCTCCCAAGAGTCATCATTCAGCTTTAGCTGAAACTCAACTAGATTTTTTACTAAACCATGATGAAAGAAATTTCTTTGTGAACTGAGATTTTTTCTCTGATAAAAATGTGCCATTTTTGAAAGGATTTTAAGCAATAAAAATCCCATGTTTAATTCATAATCCATGAATACCATTAACATCCGAAAGTGATATATGAAGAAAATGATGTATCGACCCTCACAGGTGATAAAACCCTTAATAACACCAAACATAAAATTCCATTTTTCCTTGACTAGGGATATAAGCATATCTTTTTAATCATATTTGCACTCAGGAGAAACTAAGATTTCTGAATAGGGAATCTCCTTCACTCTTTTGGTTTTGGACCAACATTCCCCCTTTAATGGCAATTTAGTAACTCTGGCTATCAATTCTTCATCTATTTGTAACTCTATATCTCCAATTTTAGTGTGTTCACCATTAAAACTTACTGAAAAATATTTAGTGACCTGCACATTGTAGCCATTAAAGATACGCAAGAAATCTAACCAACCAACTTTTTGAAAAGTTGGATAATAGTCTTCATTAGCTTCAATAAGCTCAATGCCAAGTTCGACTCTAGAAATCATACCCATATTAAAGGTTTACCACACCACATTTTAGAACAAAAACTTATGAAAATATAACAGGCTCTCGCTCATAGGTAAACGAAAATAGACCTCCAAAGACTGGGTAAAAATCCCAATTCGAGGAAAAATATCATATACATAATTTGACCTGAGGTATTAATTCGTGAATATGGTGTGACAACACAACACTATACGTGGAGGAGAGTAAGTAAACTTTGGGAAGGGTGAACTGTTCATATGTAGTTTGAAAGGACCTTGATTTAATTTCCATTAAGGTCATTAATATCTATGATGATAATTGTTCTTTTGGATCATAGGAATCATGATAATAACTTGATTATGACAAGAAAGTGAGGATTTTATATACTCGATTAATTTTTTTTGGAACATTAATCTTTTATCCAAATAAAATAGGTTAATGAAAATTTAAACCGACAATATAATCAAATATTGTAGCTTGTCAAATATTGTAGCTTCTAAAATATTGTAGCTCATGTAGAATCTTGTTCAAGGTGGTTGTCAAGTAAAATATATGTTATCTATTTCGACATTAAATTTTCAACTCGAGGCTCGTAGGCTTCGAGGTGCCAGCATTGTATGTGTAGATATAGAGCTCTAATCTAGCCTGGTCAATCTAATGCCAATAAACTCAAATAATGAAGAGCTTTACTTTAAATTTATAGAGTAATATACAACTATGAATGGTGAGATCATTATTCTAAGTAATCAAATCCTGAATAAGAACAATCTATCTTTCTTTAAAATAATCTTTGATTGTGGACAATGAACTAATTAAAGCAAACTATCTTTCTTCAAAAGAAATCTATGATTATGGGTAGTGAATTCATAACACAAACTATCTCTTAAAAGCATTTCTTTACCATATTTATTCAAAGAAATATATTCTTAAAATATGTATTCAAAGAATCACAATTATATTTATACTTCGAGGAATGAATCCCATATTTACATTGATCTCACTAACAAAAAATGAACATCATCATGATAACATTTAAATTAAAAATGAACAACATCATGATCTTCTAATTAACAAAGTGTATAAACATTGTGCAAAAGAGATTAAAAGTCAACTATTATCCTATCACTCTCATGCTGGAAAATACTTTGTATGGAATTAATAATTCATGCAAGCCTACAAACTTATAACTGGTACTAATCAAAAATCATAATTCAAAATCATAACTAGGATATCATTGAAAATAATAACTCGAAATTATAACTAGGATATCATTGAAAATCATAACTCAAAATCAACTTTTATCTTATCATGTTGATTCTGGAAACAAGATTAACAAGTTGTGCAAACCTATAGTTAGTATTTGAGGGTTAGAACTTAATAAATGGACACTGTCTAAATAGCTACTCTGCAAAGTGATTTATAGCTTATGAAATAGAGAAAATAGACATGATGGCATAATTAAACAACTTCTAAACAAATGAATTACAACCTGCAAGCAAAGTGTTAAGAATCTAAATATAAACAAGTAAATAAGGACGCCCACAAATTCTCTATAATACACACAATCCATGAAGCAAGCTGCAAGTTAGGAGAGATATACACAACAATACAAATTAAAATAGCAATTTGAAATTAAAGAGTTATACACAGTGAGATGAATTAGACAAGCAATTCGAAATTGGTAAGTGATAAAAGACAAATATGAAAATACAGATATATATTGATATGAAAAACTACCCAGACCACTGGTGGGCCCCCCAGAAGTTCGTGGAAATAATTCAATAGAAAAACACAGTCACTAAATCAATATGGCATTGATATTAATCACCAAAAATAGAGTATACAACAAAATTGAAGATAATGTATGTGTGTATAAAAAAAATTGTGTCTCTTCATGGCATATGCAACAGGTATTTATAGAGTTATACATAGCTTGAGAGGTTGACCACTGGAAGGGTTGACACTCTCTAAGAACATAAATACATTAAATTAGATTAACAATGAGCATCTTTTCCAACAACCTCGTGCGCTCAAAATAGTGGTTGTTACAACTACCCAAGTTTGAATGTGATGAGCTCCATAGCTGGAGGGTGTGAGTGGGCACAAAACCCATGTTTCTGATTCTATCATTGAAACCCGCCAATATGATAACCGCCAACTCCACTGCGTTATGAGTGTCATATGGAGTATCGGATTGAGGGTTGGAGGGTCGGATCAAAGACCCCGAACTTCTCTCAATCCGTCCACAATTTTAGGGAATAGGCCACGTAGTAACTAACTGTGTATATTAGGCACAAAACCCATGTTCCATATTTTTCTGATTTGAATTCATCCCCCCACAAATTGAGCTTGAAATTTACTACCTGGAAAAGGGACGGATGAAGGTCTGGATGGGGGACTGGATGGAAGGTCGGATCACGTTTTTGGCCTATTGCAAGAAAACAAGAAACGTTAGGACAATTTAATCATTCAATTGAATATGAATTATCATAAAATCATTACAAAACGATGATTACACATACCTCATGTTGTTCCATGGCGAATCGATGCACAAAAATTTAAAATACCTTTAAAAAGGGCTAAATAAAAGCATAGAGTGTATAATTTTCATATGAAAAAGAGATTTGATCATTGGAAAAACAATCAAAACACCAAATCAACATTTAGCTCATGCCTAAGAGTTTGCACATCCCTCTGCAAAAAAAATGGGTCACCTGACATAACTATACTCGTGAAGGAGGGGGTAGATTAGCTTTAGAGGCCTCTCCCTCATGTCCTGGAGAATTCACCTTTGCTTGAAGAAAATCATTGTCATGATGCAAATGGTTATCCACAATTTCACATTATGCGATATGTTGGATCAACTGAGCATTCTCTTTTTTCAATTGCTCAATAGTTAGGAATTGATTAGATTGTTCAAGAGAGGAAGGCTTAGGTTTCTTAGTAGATGTAGAAGGCATGTCAATTTTAGAAGAAGGTGTAGGAATCTGGGAAGAGGGGGTAATAGTGTCTTTGCAAGGAAGACATGGTGTGATAAGTGTAAGCAGTCATCCCTTACATTAGATATAAACATAGATAATAAAAAAATTGCATAGAAGGCTTATTAATTATACACACATAAAATTATGTCAACAGTATAAAGCTTATCATGCCAATACAAACGACTGATGACATAATAACCTAAGATGTTGTAAAAGAACAATATGACAGAATTTGACAGAGATCCTACTTCCTCTTCTCATGGCTTGTAATACAAATGACAGTGTTTAGCATTTGTCAGCTCGGGAAACCCCTCCCCCACTCCTAAGTATTGTGATACCTCACAATCAACGATATAGGAAACCGGCCAATTCTCCCAATAGCCTAATATTTATAGTTTCCAAGAGTAGAGATAAATTTCACACATTATTCTAGCAATATAGTTAAAATATGGCCCCACATGTAGGACAAAACATCCTACATATAGTTAAGAAGAGGTAGGCGAGAGAGTCTTAAGATTGTCTTAAAATTAGTTCTCAATGGTAGATTGATGGAGTTTATTTACCTTTTCTTAACCATGCATACTTCTTTTCAGCTTTTCCTACAATTAGTTTCGTACATCAGGACAAGTTTTAAGATTTAGTAATTTTATTTATTGTTTATCAGATCATCACCCTCTCTAGGTAGAATGCCCCGCTGCCAGCAAGCATGTTCAGTACTCCGACGGGTTTACCTAGTCATACCATAGGCCAATACCCACTGCCAGTAGACTTGTTCAGTATCTCGACGGGTTAGCCTCTTACACCCTTTTACAACAGAGACTAATCCACCATATTTTAAGATTTGTGGATAAATATTCCTTTTTGCAAGGAGATGGAGAGGGATCTTCGAATTTTTTTTTTCTTTGGACTGGGATGGTATTTAAGTTAGAGGATGAATCTTCTTTATGTATTCCTTATAGATTTTCCTAATGTAAGGGATACTTAAGTGCGCGTATCCAATCTAAATATATGGTATAATCAAGAATTTTTAATTTGTAGTGGGTGGTACCATTGAAAAATAACAGAAAGATATCTTCAGTCCCTACTCACTTTCTTCTTTTTTGAATTTATATTGATTTTTCCATGGTTAACCGCTAATCAGACCTTCTTTCTACTCTTTCATAAATATACTTTACTCACCTATGAAAGGTTCTTGGGGAAATTGTACCAGTAACCTCTAGGTTTGATAAGATAAAGTGGCACTTCCTTATGTCCTCTAGTGGTGGAGGTTATGAGCAACTGCCATGAAAGATGCCTTGAGAGAAAGGAAGATAGAAATATTTTTTTTAAATGGCTAATTTAAAGCAAACAGTTTCTAATCATGATATGAATATTCATTATTCAATTGGTGCTTAAGTAGACGATAGATTTTAAGCATAGTAGCATGTTCTTTTGAAGTAAAATACTTCCCTTTCTATCTCCTTGGAGTTGTCCACTTGTTGTTAGATGAATACCTGCAAAAAGTTTCTAAAACTATTTGTCAAAAACCACACTCTAAAATATCAAAAACTGATGAGATCAATGAGATCAAGTCATAGGAACATGTATCTCATAGTTCTTTTATTAAAAATAAAATTCAAAATGAGGTTGCATTAGACTTTAAGCTAAACCAATCAACATCCATCTTTTATTTATTATCCTACTCTACCTAAAAAGAAAGGAAAATGTTTATTCAAGTGTAAGAAATTTTCCAAAGTAACCATGTGAGAAGCAAGATAAGAAACATACACATATCCACATATGAAAAAGTTACCACAGTGATTACCTGGATATGAAGAACCAACCAACCTACTTGCTTTTGTTGAAATAATGTAACTGCGAAGAGCATTCTTATTATTTTGTTATTGGATTAATCATGTCATTATTATTATTTTTATTATTAGATTAATCCCCATTGAGGATTAATCAAGTCG
>JZKD02S1999896.1:3961366-3983057 GCA_000966675.3 Picea glauca
TTTCTTCCCCTAGAGGGTTTCCCAGGATAAATGTTGTGTCTATTATGGATGTGTATTTCTCAGTGATCTTGTTCATATTATGCTCTTATCTTATGAAATGCAAAGAACTATAATAATGGCATAAACATTAACAGTTTTGGCATCATAAGGTGTTGAAGAACAGAATAGTATTGTGGTTTGATGACCTCTTGAAACCAAATTTCAATGTAATATTGATGTTCATCAACAATAATTTCAATCCTCTCCTTCATCATGCTATGCAGATCCTCCTCTTCTGGATGATTTATTTCTGATGTACATAAAGGATATGCTAAGATGAATGTTGAGAACTCCTCAATCTCAGGTATTAGTGATCTCTCTACACCGGATGTAGTTCACAATTTTTTTATCTTCCTTTTCATTTTGGCAAAGAAAATCATTTTGTATCTCATGGGACTTTGATTCTTTTATCATTTTTGAAGAGTTAGATAAGTTCATGACTATTGTCAATATGTGTTCTTCCTGAAAAGAAGAAATCCCAGCTGCTACTAGGATTTGAGAGAGTTCTCCCAAGCTAATAGTCGCCTTTGAATCCATTCTGCTAGATGATGGGTCCTGCCTCACAAAGGGATTAATGTTTGGGGTTTTTAAAACACCCAATTTTTTTGTTATTATAGATTTTTTAAGATTTTAATCACAACTACCTAAAAAATGAAATACATATTTAAAGAAGATTTGCAAAAACCAAACACACCACACTTGCATAAAATAAATCACACTTGCAAAAAATAAATCAAAGCATAAAATAAAATACGATTACAGGAACAAAATCAAACTCACACGTGTATAAAAGTAAACACACTGGAAGAAAAAAATATAGACTTTGCGAAAAGGGAAGCACACTTGCATGAAAGAAATAAAAATTTCATAAAAGAAATAAAAGAAAGCACTCTTGCAGTAAAATAAGCACACTGGAAGGAAAAATAAATTATGGAAAAGTAAACATATTGTGTAGGAAAGAAATCACGCTTGCGGGAAATTAAATTGCAAGAAAGTAAACAAACTGAGAAAACTGAAAAAAGTAAGAAAAGTAAGCAAACTTGCAGAAAAAGTAAACAATCTTGTGGAAAGGGAACAACAAGGCTTTGGAGAAACCCATTAAAATGGATGCGCAAGTTCTTACCTCTCGTCTTAAATTTTATCCTCCCCCTTGTTGTGTAATTAAAACAAACCTACCTACCTAATCTCTAATCCCTTTATCACCTCCCTTAAAATGATGCCAAAAATGTCGAGTAAAATATATGCTATCTATTTCGACATTAAATTGTCAACCTAGGGCTCGTTGGCTTCAAAGTGCCAATTGTTGGGTATGTTTTATATTATTTGCAAAATTATTACCACTTGGCACGGAGGGGGGTTTGAGGGGGGGTCCACTAGGCCCCCTCTTGGTGGGTGCATGGGGGAGAAATCCCCCGAGAAAAACTTTTTTGCCTCAGGAAACATGTGACATATTTAGGTGGTTTTTCGACACATGGTTTTTTGTCGATGGTTTTCCATTTCTGGTTAAGGAATTAGGGTTGTTGACTAATACAAGTAATTGGGTTAGGGTTTTGGATGCCGCTGGAACCTACAAGTATATTTTATTGTAAACAATGCATCATCATGAATGAATATAGAATATGTTGGTTTTCTTAGTTTGGGTTTCCAGGGAAAATTCTCTGTGTAATGTTTGTATTTTCCATTGTATATTTTCTGTTGATCTTTTACTAAAAATTTGTTTGCAGTAAATATTGTACAAGGTTAAAATATACTTTTGGTATCAGAGCTTTATTGGCTTCAGGGGGACACCTTTTTGGTCAAGGGTTTGGCTCGAGACTGTGATAAGCCTTGTTACAATGGGAGATCTATGGTATTGATTTTTCAGGTGAAAAGAAATGGCAATCAATTCGAAGATGGAGATCGATAAGTTTAATGGGAAAAGTTTTGAGTAGTGGAAGCTCAATATGGAAGATCTATTGGTGGAAAGATATTAGTGGATCACGGTAGATATAGGTACTGCACCTACAAGAACTTCAACAGGTGACTGGAAAAATTTTGATCGGATGGAAAAGAGTACAATCTGATTGTGTCTCTCAGATTCATTATTACTAAATGTGTCAGAGGAAGATACAACCAAGGATTTATGGGATAAGTTGGGGAAGTTGTATCAGTATAAGTCCCTAGTAAATAAATTGTTCCTAAGAAAGAAGTTGTATAACCTGAGGATGAGCGATGGAGACTCGGTGGCAGAGCATTTGAATGCCTTTAATATTGTGGGAAGTCAATTAGTATCTATTGAGATTAAAATTTCAGATGAAGATAAATGTATCAGTTTACTGTGTTCTTTACCAGACTCGTGGGATAGTCTGATTATGGCCATAGGTGGTAATACAACTTCCTTGAAGTTTTATGAAGTGGTCTCATCCTTGTTGTCGGGGGAGATGAGACAGAATAATATGGAAGGATAGAGTATAGACACTTTATTTGCAAGAGGATGTTCCCAGGAAAGAAATGGATCTAAGTTCTCAAGTGGGAGATCTAATTTTAAGGGTAGATCTAAATCTCTCAGAAAGTTTGTAAATGTATGTTGGAGATGTGGAAAAGAAGGGCACTACAATAAGTAATGTAGATCCAAAGTTGAGAAAAATAAGGGATCTGAAGAATCTCCTTCTACAGAAGAAAAGACCTCCAAGGAAGAAGGAGGGGATGTGTGCTTGGATTATTCAAGAACACATGTAAATCATGAGGCATGGTTGGTTGACTCTGGTGCATCCTTTCATATGACTCCCCACAGGGAGTGGTTCTGCGAATATGAAAGGTATGGAGGAGGTAATGTTTTCTTAGGTGATGATTCGACAACTAGAATCATAGGACGAGGAAAAGTCAAGTTGAGGCTCATAGATGGAAGGATTAGAACACTTCCTGGTGTTTTTCACATCCCAGGGTTGGCTATAAATTTGATTTATGTAAGCAAAATGGATGATGTAGGGGTAAAAACAATATTTGAAAAGGAAACCTGCAAGATGGTCCGAGGATAAATGGTGTTGTTGAAGAGTGTTTGGTTTGGAACTCCATATAAGCTTCAAGGAAGAACTATTACTTATGGGTGTAATAGTTCCATTGTTCCTAATATTGGAGTTGAAGAAGAAATAACTCCTAGAGTCTCTGGAGAAAATGTTATGTTGTGGCATAAAAGACTGGGGCATATCGTAGAAAAGGGTCTTCGACTACTACACGGTAAAGGTATGGTTGAAGGTATGTCTAACTGTTCTCTGGATTTTGATTTCTATGAACATTGTCTATATGGGAAGCATAATCATGTAATATTCCCCTATTTCAAAGTGATGTTTTTGGACTTGTTTCAATCCCATCATTGGCAAAATCTGTGCACTATGTCTCATTTATAGATGAATTATCGAGGAATACTTGGATATATTTCTTCAGGAATAAATCCGAAGACTTTGACAGGTTTAAAGAGTTTAAGGCTCTTGTTGAGAATCAAACAAAGAAAAGAATTAAGGTGTCAAGGAAAGATGATGGCAGAGAGTTCTATGGGAATGAATTTGAAGAATTTTGTAAGAAGTGTGGTATAACAAGGCACAATACTACTCCATATACACCTCAATAGAATGGAGTTTCATAAAGGATGAACATGACACTGATGGAAAAATCAAGGTGCATGCTCAGTGGTGTTGGGTTAGGGAAAGAATTATGGGCAGAGGAAGTGGGTACAACATGTTACCTAGTCAACAGATCACCCTCATCAGGGTTTGATGACAAGACTCCAAAAGAGATATGGACTGGTAAGGAACCTTCTCTCAAATATTTCAAGGTATTTGGTTGTGATGCATATGTTCATGTTCCAAAGGAAAATAGGAGTAAGCTAGATAAGAAGGCTGAAAAGTGTATCTTTATTGGATATAAAGATGGTCTCACAGGTTTTAATCTTTGGAACCCAGAAACTGAGAAGGTAGTTTATAGTTGAGATGTGGTATTTATAGAAATGAAGGATGTTGTTAAACAAGAAGTCCTACCAATTAAGGAGAACCATAGAAAATAGAGTTTGATTTAAAGGATGATGAATTAGAATCTACACAAGAACATGAATAAGAAGAAGAAGATCCTCATACTCTAGTATTAGGGAGATTGGTTCGAGAAAGAAGGTTACCAGAAAGGTATACTCCATATGATTTCCATTCAAATTTTTCTTTGTCTATTACTGATAATGATCCTAGAACTGTCAGGGAGGCAGTGGATTCAAAGGATGAAAATATCTGGAAAAGGTCCATGGACGAAGAAATGGCAGCTTTGGATAAGAATGAGGCTTGGGATCCAGTGGAGTTTCCGAATGGAAGAAATCCTATTGGTATCAAATGGGTATTCAAAAGGACGATGAATGTAGAGGGAAAAGAGGAGAAATACAAAGTTCGGTTAGTAGCAAAGGGTTATTCCCAGGTTGAGGGAATTGAATTTAGTGAGATTTTTTCTTCTGTTGCCAAGTTAACCTCTATAATATTTTTGTTATCTATTGCTGCTGCATTTGATTTTGAAGTAGAACAGATGGATGTGAAGACATCATTCCTACATGGGGATCTGGAAGAAGAAATCTACATGAATAAACCAAAAGGTTATGTTGTGAAGGGAAAGAAGGAGATGGTGTGAAAGATGGAAAAGTCTCTGTATGGTTTAAAACAATCACCAAGGATGTGGTATCAAAAATTTGATACTTATATGATGGGACTTGGCTTGACAAGAAGCAAAGAGGATCATTGTATATATTTTAAATTAATTGGTGATCATTTGATTTATTTGGTCTTGTATGTGGATGACATGTTGCTGATAGGAAAAAACAAGGAGATTATCCAAGATTTGAAAACTCAATGGTCCTCTAAATTTGACATGAAGGATCTCAGTGCTTCAAATTTCATTTTGGGCATGGGAATTAAAAGAGATCGGAAAAAGAGGAAACTCTGGTTAAATCAGAGAAAATATGTGGATACAATATTGCGTAGGTTTAATATGCAGGAATGTAAACCAGGCAAGGTTCTTATTCCTATTGGGGTAAATTTATTTGTGGATCAGTGTCCCAAGACATAGGAGGAGGAGGAGGACATGTCTCATGTCCCATATGTGAGTGCAGTTGGCAGTTTGATGTATGCAATGGTCTGTACTAGACCAAACATTGCACATGCAGTGGGAGTTTTGATCAAGTGTATGTCAAAACTAGGGAAGGAGAATTAGACAATAGTAAAAATGGTTTTCAGATATTTGTGTGGCACTGTTAACTATGGATTATGCTACGAAGGAAGACCGGGATTGAACAGAGTGGTGGATATACGTGGATTTGTGGATGTATACGGGGATGGAGATTTGGATCTTAGGAGATCTACAAGTGGGTATGTGTTTAAACTGTTTGGAGGAGCACTAAGTTGGATGAGCAAAAGGCAGGTTGTATTGGAAACCACTCATGCAAGTAAGGAAGAAATATGGTTACAAATATTGTGCTCGGGTATTGGGTTGGTACAACAAGATGTAAGGATAGATTGTCACAGTCAGAGTGAAATTTTTCTGGCGAAGAACCTGGCTTATCATTCAAAGGAAAAGCATATTGATATTCAATATCACTTTGTGAGAGACATGATTGAAGAAAAGAAAGTATTGTTGATAAAGGTGGACACTTTGAATAATGTTGCAGATTCATTAACAAAATTTGTGAGCACTAAGAATTTCTCTTGGTGTAGAGGATCCATGGGCATTGTTGCCCTGGATTGTTGACTATGTAACATTGTAACCTCTTGTATGCAAAGAAAACAATAATTGGGAGAATGTTGGGTATGTGAAAAAAAAATTCTAGCTCAGGAAACGTGTCACATATTTAGGTGGTTTTTCGACACCTGGTTGTTTCCAGATGGCTTTTTGTTTCCGGTTAAAGAATTAGGGTTGTTGACTAATCTAGGTAATTGGGTTAGGGTTTTGGATTCCGCTGGCTCCTATATGTGTATTGTATTGTAAACAATGTATCATCGTGCATGAATATAGAATATGTTGGTTTTCCCGGTTTGGGTTTCCAGGGGAAAAATATTTGTGTAATGTTTGTATTTTCCATTGTGTATTTTTTGTTCTTTTACTGAAAATATGTTTGCGATAAATATTGTACAACGTTAAAATATACACCAGCACTGTATGTGGAGGTCTAGAGATTTAATCTATGCTAGTCAATCTAATTCCAATAAAATCAAATAATGACGAGCTTTACTCTAAATTTATAGAGTAATCTACAACTATGAATGGTGAGCTCATTATTCTAAGGAATCAAATCTTGAATAAGAACAAGTTATCTTTGTTCAAAAACAATCTTTGATTATGGACAATGAAGTAATCAAAGAAAACTATCTTTCTTCAAACGCAATCTATGATTATGGGTAGTGAATTCATAAAGAAAACTATCTCTTAAAAACAATTCTTTACCATACTTATTCAAAGAAATCTATTCTTAAAATACTTTTTCAAAGACTCACAATTATATTTATCCTCCGAGGAATGAACCCTATCTTTATACTCATCTCACTGACTAAAAATGAACAACATCATGATAACATTTAAATTAAAAATGAACAACATCATGATAGCATTTAAATTCAAAATAAACAACATCATGATCTTCTAATTAACAAAGTGTCTAAAAATTGTGCAAAAGAGATTAGAAATCAACTATTATCCTATCACTCTGATGCTAGAAAATACTCTATATGAAATTAATAATTCATGGAAGCCTACAAACTTATGACTGGTACTAATTAAAAATCATAAATCAAAATCATAACTAGGATATCATTGAAATTAATAACTTGAAATTATAACTAGGATATCATCGAAAATAATAACTCAAAATCAACTTTTATCTTATCATGTTGATGCTGGAAATAGGTTTAACAAGTTATGAAAATCTATAGTTAGTATTTGAGGGTTACAACTTAATAAATGGACATTTTCTGAATAACTACTCTACAAAGTGATTTACAACTTATAAAACAAAGAAAAGAGACATGATGGCATAATTAAACAACTTCTAAACAAATGAATTACAACTTGTAAGAAAAGTGTTAAGAATCTAAATATTAAACAAGTAAATATGGATGTCCACAAATTCTCCGTAATACACACAATCTAGGAAGCAAGCTACAAGTTAGGAGAGATATACACAACAATACAAATTAAACAAGCAATTCAAAATTAAAGAGTTATACACAGTGAGATAAATTAGACAATAAACTTGAAATTGGTAAGTGATAAAAGCCAAATATGAAAATTTTGATATATATTGATATGAACAACTACTTAGACCACCGGTGGGCCCCCCATAAGGTCATGGAAATACTTCAATAGAAACAAATAGTCATTGAATCAATATGGCATTGATATGAATCACCAAAAACAGAGTATACAACACAATTGAAGATAATGTATGTGTGTATAAAAAATATGTGTCTCTTCATGGCATATGCAACATGTATTTATAGAGTTATACAGAGCTTGAGAGGTTGACCACCGGAAGGTTTGACACTCTCTAAAAACAGAAATACATTAAATTCCATCAACATAAAGCATCTTTCTCAATGGTCTTGTGTGCTCAAAATAACAACCGTTGCAACTACCCAAGTCTGAATGTGACGAGCTTCATACCTGAAGGGTGTGAGTGGGAACAAAACTCATGTTTCTAATTTTCCCATCGAAGCCTGTCGATATGCTAACTGCCAACTCCACTTCGCTCCGAGTGTCGTATGGAGTGTCGGATGGAGTACCAGATCGAGGGTTGGAGGGCCAGATAGAGGACCACAAACTACTCTCAATCCGTCCACAATTTTAGGAAACATCTCATGTGGGACCTAATTGGGAATATTAGGCACAAAACCCATGTGTCGTATTTTTTTTATTCAACTTCATCCTCCCAAAAATTGAGCTCAAAGTTTACTTCCTGGAAAAGGGTTGGATGAAGGTCTGGATGTAGGATTAGACGAAGGACTAGATGGAAGGTCGGATCACGTTTTTGGCCTATTGCAAGAAAAAAGGAAATGTTAGGACATTGTAATAATTCAATTGAAGATGAATTATTATAAATTCATTACAAAATGATGATTACACATACCTCATGTTGTTCCATGGTGAATCGAAGAACAAAACTTGATAATACATTTTAAAAGGGATAAATAAAATCATAGTGTATAATTTTCATATGCAAAAGAGATTTGATCATTGGAAAAACAGTCAAAACACCAAATCAACAGTGGTTATGTGAGAAAAATCATCAAGGGTATGTGGATTAGAAACATTTGATAACTTGGAAGTCAAAGTCCCTGATCAAAACCTTTATGAAATGAAAACATCCCAGAAGGAAAATGTGTTTAAAGAATAAATGACAATTCAAAGGGTTTGGGATCATGATCAACAAAATTGTCAAAACTGAAAACAATACTCAAGAGAAAATTTTAAAATCTTTTTCTTTTCAAAATTGAAAAAGAAGGGTCCCAAATTTATTTATATCACGGAATTTGGGAGGTTGTTGTCTGCTACAACAAATGGCGACACGTTGTTGAAACCAATTATCTTTGCATATAAGTTGAAGAAAAACATATCAGATCATAATAAATAAGGAAATGTACTGAATGTAGATAAATTATATTTATGACTAGTTTGTAAAGGATAAGAAAGAAAAGCAGTACTCATAATTACTCTATCTCATTGGAGGGGATCAGAGGCATTTATTAATTTTATAACTAGGAAAGGAAGATTTTGATTTGACTAATAAGTAAATTTTATTCATCATGTTAGAATTTAAAAGTGTAACTCAATGTACCTAGTATTGCTTTGCTTCCAACAAACTTGTTCAGTACCCTGACGAAGTTACCTTAATATCATATAAGCCTTGACCCATTGCCAGAAGGCCTATTCAATACCTCGAGGGGTTAGAATATACTTCCCACATCCTCATTTCAATTTATTTTATTTTTCAACTTTCGTCTTTAGTTAATGACTTAGTGATTGCATTTGAGAAATGGCGAGAATAGAGGAGGGGTGATATAGAGAGTTATTTATTTATCTCTGAACATGAAATTTGAACTAAATTGTTCGTCTTAGGATATGCTATTTCCCATTCAATTATTTTATTTTAGGGGAAAAATATTACTCGAAAGACACTTTGTTGAAGAGTATTTTTCCTTGTTTTTACTTCTTTAAAAGATAAACTAGTCATAAGATTTATCCTTTGAATTGAAATAATTTTTCCCATTTCAAACAATCTAAAGTAATATCTCTTTGTACTAAAGAGGATTTCAAATAAAACTTATTAACATATGTATCCATTTGTTATATCATATCAAAAATCAAAATGATAATAAAAAACAGAATGGAAAAAAGAAAATAAACAAATTTTAAAGGATATACACTCAAACTAAAATAACAAAACAAAACATATTTACAACTATTTACAAGGTTTGAAGTGTCTTTTAGGAAAAATAGTTTTTGAGGATTAACCCATTTACAAGAAAAGATTTTTGTATGCATTCAATATTTGTAAAATAAAAGTTAATCGAACAACTTTCTGAGCAACTTGGAAAGGACCTAACCACAACTTTTGAAATTTTGTATGTTTAGCTTTTTCCTCATGGGCTTTGTCCCATTTCAAAACTAAGTCACCAACTTCAAACTTTTTGTCACCTACAACTCTATTATTGAACCATTTCTTAATGATAATTTGATGATTGGAAAAATTGTTATTATCCTTATCCCTCACTTCATCTAGCTTGAAAATATGATTCGTACGATATTGAAGATTAGAGCAAGGTTGTTCCTCAATGGACTATAGTAAAGTCAAGTATGGTATGTAAATGTTATGTGGAAGAATATCATCCTTCCCATAAACTAAAAAGTAAGTGGAGGTACCCAATGATGCTCTATAAGTAATTCGATCTGCCCAAAATGCGTAGATTAAGGCTTTGTGCACATTTTCATGATTATCACTTATAGTTTTCTTGATAATTTTCTAAATATTTTTGTTTGTTGATTCTTCTAAACCATTACCCTAAGGATAATAATTATTAGAATGTTTTATTTCAATTACTTTGTGAAGTGCATATTCTTTAAATGAAAAAGAAGAAAAATAAGTTGCATTATCAAAAACTAATGTGCTCGGGAGACCAAATCTTGTAATAATAAATTGATCTAAGAATGAGATTACCTGATCAGTTGTAAATGATTTCAAGGGAATGGCCTCCACCTATTTTGTAAAATAATTGGTGGCGGTAAGAATATACCTATGCTTCTTGGAAGAGTTAGGGACAATTTCATCGATGATAACAAGTCCCCATTGTTCAAATGTTTGTTCAATGATCACGGGTTACAAAGGTAATGTTGGTTTCTTTTCTCGGCCAAGTGAAGTTTGAAAATTTTTATCTTTTCAAACATATGCATGTGAATCTTTAAACATGTTTGGCCAATAATATCTTGCATGGAAGATCTTGTGAGCAATTGTATCACCTCCAAAATAACCACTTGCAGGTCCATCATGCAAGTCGAATAAAAATTTATCAACCTCTTGTTTTTCTAAACATCCAAGTCACATTGAATCATAATTCCTTCTAAAAAGGACATTATTGATGAGCTGATATTGTGTGGATTTGATTCTTAAACTGCATTTCTTTTTAAAATCCAAATAAGAAGGTGTAACTCCATGAGTTAAGTAATAAGCTAAATCTGAATATTGTGAATCAGGAATATCAGGAGTAACACATACCTGTTGTATATCTTCAATGTCCTTTAACTTATCCACATTTTCATATGTAGTATCAATGGTTTTAGTTAATAACTTGCATAAACCTTGACCTCGTACAAGTTTTGCAGGTTTTATCTCTAAATCTTATTATTGTAATGTTGTTACCCAATTTTCTCTCATATCTCCTAAATATTTATGAACAAGAAAGCTTCTGACCGAGGGGTGTGGAAATATTACTTTGGTATGAGATTTGATGAGGAAAGGTCTGAAATGTTTGATGGATCTGAAAACTTCATAAGCTTGTTTTTCAACATCAGTATAATTTAATTATGCTCCTTGTAATGTTCAGATTTCGAAAGAAATTGGCACCTCTATGTTTTGATCATTTTTTTGCGATAAAATAGATGCGTAAGATTTTTCAAAGGCGAATCTGTAAAGAGAAAATTATTTATCATAATTGGGAGAGAGTAAAGAAGGTGCATGAATGATTTCTTGTTTTATAGAATTGAAATCTTCTTTTTCGATTTTATTCCACATGAATAACATGTCTTTTCTAATCATACATTGCAGGGGTAAGACTGTTTGTGTGAAATTAGGGATAAAACGTTTAAAACAAAATTAATTTGTCCAAGGAAATACTGCATTAATTTTCTATTATGAGGCAACGAAATTTCAGATATGTTCTTAACTCTAGAAGGGTCAATTTAAACTCCTTTAGAAACTATAAATCCCAAAATTTTACCTTCCTAAAGAGAAAAAAAGATTTTTTAGGATTTAAAGAGATCCCATACTTTCAACATCGTTCAAAAACTTGTTTAAGATGATAAATATGATCTGAATAATTCTTGGAATAGATCGTTATGTCATCTAGATAAATAAAAATAGATTTATTGATTAAGCCATGGAAAGAAATATCCATAGCTCATTGGAAAGTTGCACCTATATTGACTAAACCGAAAGGCATATTTTGATAAGCATAAGTACCCCATTTAGTTCTGAAACTGGTTTTGAGTATATCATTAGGCTGTACTAAGACTTGATTGTATCTAGAAAATCCATCAAAAAATGACATCATTTCAAAACCTAAGACTGATTGAAGAATTTGCTTCGTAGGAGGTAATAAAAAGTTATCTTTCTCAGAAGCTATGTTTAAGTTTCTGAAATCGATACAAATTTGGATGTCTTTGTTCTTTTTCCTTATGAGAAAAAGATTTGATACCCATTTGGAATGTCTTATTGGGAAGATGATTTTTGCTTTCAGTAATTTATTTAGTTCATTTCTTATTTGGGATTCAAGATTTGGATGAATTTTCCTCAGCTTTTGTTGAAATGGTTTTTCTTCCGAAAGCATAGGAATGGTACATTGAATTACAAATCTATCAAAAGTTTTTAGTTCATCATATGACCATGCAAAAACATCCTTATATTTTTTAAGAAGTTTAATGAAATTTGTTCTTCCAAAAGGAGAACAACCTAAACTGAGATTGGCATTTTGAGGATTTTTTTTCTGTTCCTAGATTAATGACTTCCACGTTCATGGTAGAACTATATATTTTACAATTTGTAGGTTTCTTAAATCTATCTTTTAAATCATAAATATCCTCTAATTGCACAACAGATTTAGGAACAATATTTTCAGATTTGATTTTATCATCAAGAGAAGATTTGTTTAACTCATGATTGTGTGATTCTTCATCAATAATATCATTTTCATATGTTCCTTCTGAAGATAGAAAATTGATTATATCAACATAGTCATTAAAGACATGCCAATTGGTTATGTTATCAGGAACAGAAGATCTAAAAATCAAATCAATAGAAAATCTATCTGGAGAAAAATCTTCTCGAGGAATAAGTATAGAAGATACGTTTGCCAATAAATCAACACTAGCATTTTTCATTTTGGATATAGAAACAATATTTAATGCAGAAAAGATTTTACTGATATTTTGAGATAACTATTGATAATGTTTCAAATGATTAGAAACAAAATGAATTTGGTTTTTTACGTATTTGAAAACGATCTCTGAATCACTGAAAACCAAGATTTCTTGAACGCTCATGCTGATAGATTTCTTTAGACCTTGAATTAATGCTTCATATTAGATGGTGTTATTAGTGCACTGGAATTCCAATTTGTAGGTTAACATAGTTTTTTCTCCATTGATACTCATTAAAATACAACCTGCACCAACTCCATCACAAGATTTAGATCCATCAAAATATAGTTTCCAAAATGGATAATTTACAAAGCTATTTACAAAATTATCTACAGAGTTATCTACAAAATTAATACAATAGGAAAATTTTGTTTGAGAAAAAATTTCAATTTCTGAACTTTTATCCCTGGGTTGAAAAGGAGAAATTTGATTATTAAAATATCCAAAATAAGAATCAACATAATAATTCCCAACAATGCTATTATCAAAATCCACGAGTTCATTTTTTCCATCTAAATCAGTCACATTATGTTTCATATGTTTTCCCCTAATAACAGAATTTGATTAGGTTTCCCATTATATGGGATCCAAAGGTGAGACCAATTAGTTGAGAAATATCTGTGAAGTTTCTCAGACCAATATCAACTTAATATTAATCCGTAAGCATCTAGAATATCAACAATGATAATATCTATTATTTGAAAAACTTTAGAATTAGATGATAATCTGAAAAGTACATCCTTCGATTCTCCTAAAAATTTTACCCTTGTTTTATCTAATTGTACTAATTGTACAATTTTTGTGGTTATGCATTGATTTGAAGGAAAACTGAATAAGGCATTATATATGTAGATGCACCTGAATCAACTAAACAATTATGCACATTTTTATTAAAACTTTTGAAAGTGAGAAGAAAAGGAGGAGTATGTGACCTTGATCTATCACCTATGAGAATTGAACCAATATCTACCTCAGAAGATAAGGTTTGAACTGTTGAAACTTTTTCTTTATTTGATGTTGTAGTAGAAGATGAGTTTGTCTTATTAGAAACTCCTAAGGCCCTTAATAAACTATCCCTTTGAGATTTTAGTTCACTTAGTTCATAAACAAAAATATTTTCTCTGTTTTTTTCATATATTCTGTAATATCATAATCGATTTTCTTGGCAACAATGAGGCTTTTTGAAGATGACTTATTTTCTACAGGTTGTGTATTGGAAGTATTTGCTAGTGGTTCGGATTCAGAAGTTGAAGATGAACTTTTACTTCTAGTTTGAGTAGCAAGATATTCCTCTATATCATCTTCATCAAATAAACCATTAATATCCCAAAACAAATTAGTATCTATAAATTCCTCATTATCCTCTTATTCTTCTTATTCTTCTTCAACATTAACTCCTTATGAAGTTTGGCCACCAGGAGGAAACTGTGGATTCTTCTGGAAAAAAGGCCTGAATGGTTTATTTGATACTTCAACTAATTTTCCTTTAATATCAACTATATCGTTTGCTGATGTTTTCATGACCTTCTTTAAGTTGTCCATATCAAAAACATCTTTATCTTTCTTTTCTTCTATGACGATTACTTTCTTGGTTGTTTGAGAAGATCTAGCATCTTCACTTGGTGATTTACTTGCAATACTAGATATTTCCTTTTTCAGATCTAAAGCTTCTTGCATTGCTTCAGCCAAAGTATTTTTTCTTGCACATTTAAAAAACATAGAAATGGAAACAGGTAAAGAATAGGAATAAAAGTCAATCTGAATATCTAAACCATGTTTGGAAGTCTCGGGAATTTTATTGAGAAGTTTAAGAAATATTTGATTGAAATATTTGATCTTCTCTTTAGGACCCATTTTAATTTTGGTTCATTCTACTAACAAAACCGATGAATAATTATCATCTCCAAATGTTTGAATGAATAAATCCTCAAATGTATCCCAATTTGTAATACAATTAGCCTGTAATGAGAAATACCAAGTAGAGGCTTCTCCTTCAAAAGTATCTGGAAAAATTATGTATACAACATCCTCATGTTCAATGCCTCTTATATTAAAAAATAACATAAATTTATTGATATGATCATTAGGGGTCTATTTTGAATTTGGATTAAATTTTGGTAACCATTTATTTGGAGTTTTAGGTAAATCATGTTGATTTCCAAGAATATTTACTACTCCCAGAGTTCTCCATGGAGTTATCGGTAATCCAGCCATAATATTTGGTTGACAATAAGGAGATGGAGGAGGAGATGGAATAAGATACATATGTAAAGGTGTATGAGAAGGGGAAGTAAAAGAAGGATTATTTCCAATGATTTTAACGATGGTTTTTCTAATCTAGATGGGTACTTGGAAATGAATAGGTTTGATACCTAACCTCTATCTTTGTGCTCTTGTAAGAACACCTAATTCTATGATAAAAAAATCTATAGAATCAAAAGATCCTTCAGAAGTTTCTCCTTGATTTATAATACCCTTTATTTGTTATCTTATTTGTTGGAATTATGGTGAACTAAGAAAACTAAAAGAAATATCACTTACAATTCTTCGAATTCGAGATTCTAACTATGCAACAACAAAAGATATTGTGGGTGAAATTGATCTACCTCAATGGTCTTTGGTTTTGTTAGTTTTTTCGGCCATTCATTATCAGAAGGTCCTCCTTCTAGTGCCAAAATGTTTATAGTCAAATATGACCATGTTCAACATTCATGATTTCTCCTGGTCAGGATCCGAATTAGATCCTTATCCATTGTAAATGGTGAATCCGATTGGTTTAGGTCCAGTTACCTTTAACTTTTTTAAACTACAAATAAAACTAAATCTAAAAAATATACATTTGCTAAACGATCTTAAAAATTCTATTTTCTATCAAATAATAACTAAACTATAAATATATACAACTTTAAAACTATCTACACAAAAAACTAATTCTGATTATTAAAATTTCTCCCACGAAAGGGTATTTTATTTTCTCTTTTAAGAATAAGAAGTAATTTAAAAGAAACAAAATAAATCTATTTTAGCAAATAAAACTAAATTAGTCTAATGTCTGAGCCTAAATTCAGATAGTATATGAATTTGAGTAGGATCAACGGTATTCTAAATATATAAATATTCAAAACACGTGTTTGAATATATCGACTAAGAATGAATTAATAAACCTATTTAAATAATTAGCACAGACTTATAATCACAACATAAATTCATATACACAATCACCACTGAAATAATGTGTCAAATAAAAGATGAAATTGATCTAATTTATTAGCAGTAATCAACTAAATCAATTGTGTTTCCATCAACACATACTCCATACAAGACTTTGGTTTAAAAAAATGAAAACTCAGATACCAGTAATAGTGTTGAATATCAATTTCTTATGTTAATATTCAAATTCACAAAATATTAAGTATAATGTTTAAAAAAATGAGACTTTTGTAGTAGTGCATCAGTTTCATTCTTCTCTCAAAAACTAAACCCCCCTCAATTGTCTCTCTTTCCCTGTTTATATTGAAGGAATTCAAAATTAAACTTAACTTCCATAACTACAAACAATTATCTATTTAGAATGGGAAATTAACAAAATTGTTTAATTCCCAAACCATATATGTAAAATTCATAAAATGAAAATAGTTTTCTTACTAATAACAACTAACTATTCGATTTTTAAATTCTTCCTAGAAAACTAATTCTTCCAATTTCCCATGTTCCTCCAGGACATTGCTTTTACACATGTAAAACAAAAATTAATAAAATATAAAACAAAATTAGAGTTGTTACGGAGTTTTTAATTCTATAGTTTCTTATTTATTAATGAAAATAAACCAAAATAAAAACTAAACTAAAAACGTTAAACTCATACCAATAAACAAGACATTTTAATCACTGAATATTATTAGGTACAGTCTTAAATTCTGAGTTAAAAAAAATGTTAACTCCTGGCAAGTTGATGTTAACTGCTTCTCCATTTTTGTCTTGCTTGGGACCTAAAACCTGTCTCCTTTGGCTATTGACCAAAGATTTATTTTCTTCCCTAAGTAGTTGGTTTTATAATTCCAAATCGATTATGTTTTCCTATAGCACTGGAACCACTGAATAATATTTGTCCTTCCAGAAGGAAACCTCTAGATTGGGATCGATTTTAGATTTTTCCTTTTTATGTTTCTTCAATGACCTTTTCAATGGGTTCCTGCGAAGAATTGTGTTGTGGAGAAGATACTTGTTGATTTCTAACCAACTCTTCATCTTCAATTTGGATAAGAGAACTAACTTTATATGTTTTTATAGACTTATTTGTAAGCATTCTGGATATTTTCCTTCCTTGTCGCTTGTTCATAAAATCGACTAAATTAATGGAATCATCATTCTTTTTGGTAGCACGTGGGTCACACTTGGATGCAAGAGAGGAATCTATGGTATTTTTGGAATCTTTAGAAGAAACCTAGGGTACTTCACTAAAAATGAATGACATTGGCTTAAGGTTAAACTTTAAACCTTGATTGTGTGTAACCCTCACAATGTTTTGATGAGAAACAAAAACAGAGGGTAATACAAGACGATATCCTCTACATGATTTAGGGTTTCAAACTCTACCTTAGAATTGTGAGTCTATAAATTAGACTCGTATTTCTCTTGAAAATGATTTATTTTGACAAAATCATCCCAATAGTCATCATTTTGCTTTAGCTGAAACTCAACCAAAATTTTTACTAAACCACGATTAAAAACATTTCTTTGTGAACTGAGATTTTTTCTCTTATAAAAATTTTCCATTTTTGAAAGGATTTTAAGCAATAAAAACGACATGTTTAATTCATAATCCATGAAGACCATTAATGGCTGAAAGTGATATATGAAAAAAAGGATATATTGACTCTCACGGGTGATAAAATCCTTAATAACACCTAACATAAAATGTCATTTTTCCTTGACTAGGGATATAGGCATACCTTTGTAATTGTATTTGCACTCAAGAGAAACTAATATTTATGACCAGGGAATCTCCTTCACTCTTTTGGTTTTGGACCAACATTCCCCCTTTAATGGAAATTTAGTCACTCTGGCTATCAATTCTTCATCTATATGTAACTCTATATCTCCAATTCTAGCGTGTTCATCATTAAAACTTAGTGAAAAATATTTAGTGACCTATGCATTGTAGCCATTAAACATACACAAGAAATCTAACCAGACAACTTTTTGAAAACTTGGATAATAGTCTTCATTAGTTTCAATAAGATCGATGTCAGGTTCAACTCTGGAAATCATACCCATATTAAAGGTTTACCACACCACAGTTCATAAAAAAAACTTATGAAAATGTAGCAGGCTCTCGCTCACAAGTAAATTTAAACAAACCTCCAAAGACTAGGTAAAAATCCCAATTCTAGGAAAAAAATTGTATACAGGATTTGACTGGAGGTATTAATTCGTGAATATGGTGAGACAACACAACATTATACATGGAGGAGAGTAAGTAAACTTTGGGAAGGGTGAAATGTTTGTATGTAGTTTGAAAGGACCCTAATTTAGTTTCCATTAAGGTCATTAATATCTATGATGATTAGGTTAGGAATGATGTCCCACAACCTTATGTCAAATTGATGCTTTGGATCGTAGGAATCATGATAACAACTTGATTATGACAGGAAAGTGGGGATTTCCTAAACGCGATTAAAATTTGTTGGAACATTAATATTTTGTCCAAATAAAACAGGTTAATGAAAATTTAAACCAACAATATAATCAAATATTGTAGCTTGTCAAATATTGTATCTTATGTAGAATCTTGTTCAAGGTGGTTATGTGAGAAAAATCGTCAAGGGAATGTGGATTAGAAACATTTGATAACTTGGAAGTAAAAATCCCTAATCAAAACCTTTATGAAATGAAAAACATCCCAGAAGGAAAATGTGGTTAAAGACTAAATGGAAATTCAAAGGGATTGGGAGCATGATCAACAAAATTGTCAAAACTGAAAACAATACTCAAGTGAAATATTTAAAATCTTTTCCTTTTCAAAATTGAAAAAGAAGGGTCCCAAATGTATTTATATCACAAGATTTGGGAGGTTGTTGTCCACTACAACATGTTCTTATTTCCTTGATAGGAATTCCTATTTGGGAACATCTTTAACCTCTCTAAAAACAACATCCCACTACAAAAAATCCTCTTAATTTCTGGGTTCCAAAGTTTATAATATGTCATACCATCTTTATAACTAATAAAGATACACTTTTTATCTTTATTATCCAACTTACTCTTATTTTCCTTTGGAACATGTACATAAACATCACAACCAAACACTCTGAGTTGTTCACGGGATGGTTCTTACCAATCCATACTTCATGTGTAGTTTTTTCCACCAACTTTGATGAGGGTGATATATTTAATAGGGAAATTGCAATACCGACTACCTCTTCCCATAATTCTTTTCCTAACATGACACCACTAAGAATGCTCCTTGTTTTTTCCATCAATATCTTGTTCATCCTTTCTGCAACCCCATTATGTTGAGGTGTGTATGGATTAGTCTTCTTCCTTGCTCTATCACACTTCTTATAGAACTCTTTGAATTCATTCCCATAGAATTCTCCACCATTATCTGTCCTCAACACCTTTATTTTATTCTCTATCTGATTTTCTACTAGAGCCTTAAAATATTTAAATTTATCAAATACATTAGATTTCTTCCTAAGAAAATAAATTTATGTGTTCCTTGACAAATCATCTATGAATGAAACATAATACACACATTTACCTAGTTATAGAACATGCACAGGTCCAAACACATCACTGTGTATAAACTCTAAGACCCCCTTTGCTCCTGTAGCACTAGATGGGAATCTTACTTAGTTATGTTTACCACATATACAATGTTAAAAGAAATAAAAATCCAAGGTGCAATTAGACATACATTCAACCATACCTTTACCATGTAGTTTTTGAAGTCCGTTTTCTCCAATATGTCCTAGACTTTCATGCCACAACATGGTATTATTTCCAGGGATAACACAGATCTTATCTTTTTTGTTTATTTACTCATGAACAATACAATTGTTACACCCATCAATATAAATGCTTCCTAATAACTTGTATAGAGTTCCACACCGAACTCCCCTCATGAACACCATTTATCCTCATACCATCTTGTAAGTGCACTTTTCCAATAAAGTATCCACACCTGCATCATCTAAATTACTTATAGATATCAAGCTCCTCTACAGATATAGAATGTGTAGAACTCTAAGAGAGTTCTAATCTAATCCTTCCATCTTTCAGTAACAACTTAGCCCTTCCACGTCCCATGATTTTGGTTATCGATTCATATCCTAGGAAGACATCACCACCATCGTACTTTTCATATTCACTAAACCACTCCCTCTGAGGAGTCATATGAAATGATGCACCTAAGTCAATCAACCATACATCACAATTTTCATGTGTACTTGTAGATGTTAGGTAAACATCACCTCCTTCTTTTGTGGATATTTTCACCTATGTGGAAGAGGCATCATCTGATCCCTTTACTTTACCAACTTTCTTATACCTGTAATATTTTATTATAATGCCCAACTTTACCACATTTCTAGCGTTTCCTAAAATATTTTCCTAGGGATTTCAATCTACCTTTAGATTTAGATCTTCCCCCCAAAGACTAATTTGTATTCCAATCTTGTGGACGACCTCTTACAAATAAAGAATATGTTCTATGACTATCCATGCTTTTTATTCTCGTGACTTCTGATAACAAGGATGCAACTACATCCTCATATTTTAATGCAAATTGTGTGGTAATTCCAATTAATACAATTGGATTATCTGAGGATTTTGGAAAAGAACATAAAAAATTAATACACCTATCTTCTTCTGCAAGCGTAGTATTAACATAGACCAGTTGAATTACCAAAGTATTCAAGACATTTATATGCTTTGTCATACAATCTCCATATTCCATCATAATATCATACAACTTATTTTGAAGAAACAACTCCTTTACCAGGGACTTTGATTGATAGAAATTCCCCAAATTTTCCCATAGTTCTTTAGCTGTAGATTCTCCCAACACGTTCAGTAAAACTGAATCTTCCAAGAAGAGTCGAATTGTACTCCTTTCTCTTCTATCCAAATTCTCCCAATATTCTTTTGACATGCAAGTAGATTGGGCACTAGTAGTTTGTGTAATAGTAGATTGTGTACCAATAGGTTGTGTACTAGTAGGTTTTGTACCAGGATCCATAGTGATCCAATTTTATTTATCTACAAGAAGTGCCTCCATATTGAGATTCCATGGCTCAAAGTTTTGACCATTGAACTTCTCAATAATGATTCTATAACTTCTCCCCATTCTTTTTCAACACATGAATCACCACTGCAAAGCTCCCAATTAACCTAGGTTTATCATAGACCCAAGATAAACTTGATCTATCAAGGCCGATCCAAACCCTCAACAAAAAAGGAATCCCCATGAAGCCAAAAATGTTCTCTAATACCGCTTGTAATTTTTAAACATGTGAAGTAAATCAATCCATACAAATTCTTAAGAAAAAATAAATTAATCAATGGCTCATACACAAAGTACATAAATATTTACATTGATAACCCTTAATTGAGAGAAAACCAACCTTCCTTAGTGTCACACCTCTCAACTCTTCATTGTCTTAATTTCACCACTTGAAATACAATATATACAATATTTTAGGTATTCTACAACTATAAAAACCCTAATCCCTTAATCTGGGATTAATTTAGAAAGCCACTAAAAATAGTGAAAAACACTAAAATAGAAAAAAAAACACCAAAAACAAATTTGGGGCACTTCCCTAGAGTTGAATTCGTTGTGTAGCTAGGGGGACCTAATCCTAGCCCCACCTGGGATCCCACCTTGAGTAGCACCCGATGCACACATACACCACTACTAGGGAGGTATCATCAGACGTAGTCGTCGAATTTGACGCACCCC
>JZKD02S1999896.1:3992482-4014457 GCA_000966675.3 Picea glauca
ATTGATGAGTCATAGTTGATGAGTAGTTGATACATGATTGGTACATAATTGGTACATGGTTGGAGGCACTTGTTAGTAGTATTGTTGACACATGGTTTATGGATGATGTAGCATATATTATCAGAAGCACATATTGATCTTGATGATGATTATGAGTTGTTTTGTTATACTTGGTTGATGCACATCTTTGAGAGTTGTTTTGGTCATTTATCTTGGTGAGTAGATATGATTTGGTTGATAAAATTTATGAGACAGGTTGGTGTGATAGGTTGTTTGGACAAGTTGTTGTGACAAGTTATTTGTATAGGTTTGGTGCATGGCTGATGCACTTGTTCATGGTGCATGTTGAAGTACAGGTTGGTGCATGGTTGATGCACTTGTTTATGGTACATTTTGATTACAGGTTGGTTGGTACAGGTTGGTGCATGGTTGATGCACTTGTTTATGGTATAGGCTGATTACAGGTTGAGGTACAGGTTGATGCATGGTTCGGGTTATTGGTACAAGTTGTTTGGTACAGGTTGATTGGTACAAGTTTAAAGTGGTATATCTCACAGTGATAGTGTGACAGTGGTTCCATCATTCTACTTATACTTAAGGGCAGTTGGACGGGGCAAGGACAGGTGCTTGTAGCCATCTTTCGGTTGTAGTCGAAGAACATAAGGGGTTGTAGCCTCCTTCTGGTTGTAGCCAGAGAATTAGGAGTTGGAGCTTCCCTGAGGTTGTATCCTGAGAAACTAGGGGGTTGGAGCCTCCTTCTAGTTGCAACTGGAAAAAAAAGGAAGTTGGCTCTTCCAATGAATGTAATTCTTCAATACATATAAGAAAAATCATTATGTGGTTTTCTCCCGATTTGGGTTTCCACGTAAAACACTAGTGTACTATGTATGTGTGTGATTGTTCATTTCTTATTGATCATTATTGGATAATAATTCTACATTGATATAGCACTTGGATTATTTGGAGAAAAATGATTATAATTATGCTATTACTGATTCAACCCCCCTCACATTAATCCAACAATTGGTATCAGAGTAGGTTCCTTCAAGAAACAATTTAACCACTAGAAGGAGATCATGGATTATTCTGAGAATGGAGTACCAATGTTTAATGGTCAGAATGGTTTTTAAGTATGAGATGTGGAGCATAAGAATGAAAGTATTTTTACAGGCACAAGGACATTATATTTGTCTATCATTTGTTACAAGATATGATAGTTCAAAAAGGGCAAAGACTGCAGCTAGGAAGGAATTGAGGAAGAATAACAAAATAGCAATGGATTTCATCTGGGAAGGATTAGCTAATCCGGTAAGATAAAAGGTTGGTAAATGTTCATCAACAAAAGAACTTTGGGATAAGTTACATGACATATATTCTTCACCCATCACAGATTCAGAAAATGTCAAAGAAGATGCATATACAAATCAAGAAGAATTATGCTCACCATGTCAAGCATATTTAGAAGATGAAGAGTACATAATCACCAGAGGTATGTTTTTTTTGTTTAAATTGTGAAAAACGTGGACATCTTGAAATAGAATTCCATGAAGGAAATGAGACAGAAAAACTAATTGAAAAGGAAGGCAACTATAAAGAAGAATTGATTAGTTATTTAGATGAACTAAGAGAAGAAAACAATTCACTCAAGAAAGAATTGATGAAACAAAAGGAAAGTGTTCACATTTTTTAAGAATCCCAACAGGTCATCGAGAACTTAAAAACTCAGCTACAAGAAGCCACAAAGATCGAAGGAAATCTTGAATATGAAAAGCAGTGTTTGGAAACCAACATAGTAGCACAGAAGGAAGAAGCAGAAATGAGAGAGAATATATTGACAGATCATATTAAGGAAAGAACTAACAATCTAACCCAACTTGAGGCAGAGTTTGGTCAAGAAGAGAAAGGACTTGAAGAAGAAATAATCACATTAAAAATTCATCTTGAAGAAGTGAAAGGAACAGAAGAAGTCATGAAGTCTCAGATAATGAAGAAAGAAGAAGATGTTGAGAATCTTTAAGAAGAAGTTGTCATATTTAGAAGTAAAATTGTGAAGCTCAACAAGAATGTTGAAGAGACAGAAAGGTCCACATCAGTTATAGAGAATGAAGAGAAACACTCTAGGTTGCTAGAAAAGAAGAATGAAGAAAATAGAAAGAGTTATGAAGAACTACTCAAAGGAAGGAATCATGGTAAAAAAGAATCTAAGAAAACTATTGAAGATACATCTTCAAGAAGACCATCCATGTTCAAGCCACAAAGAAGCTTCAATCATGATCATGAGCAATCAAGGAAAAAATTTAGAAGGACTACGCCACAAAGAAGATCATTCACTCCTAGGTATGCAAATTTATTTTATGGTAATTGTTTTTATTGTACTAACTTTGGACATAAGGTTGTAGATTGCAGGGATTATAAAAGAAATGTTCAAGCAAGAAGTGCCTATGTGGTCACACGTAAAATTGAGTGTCACAAATGTCATAACTATGGGCACATAGCCAGTGATTGTAGAAGCATGATCGATACTTCCATGAAAGAGAATACTAATGTCATATATAATAAAGTATGGATAAGAAAACATGAAGAACAGGTGAAGAAAGACCAGGTACCAGAGATCGCAAGATTGGCAATAAAACGAGATGAAGAAAATTATACAGAGAAAAGGAAAGATGTCAGATAAAGAAAGGTTTGGAAAATAACTGAAAGAAAGGAAGGACAAGTAAATAAGGAACATGTTCAAGAGATTGTACTTTCAGGCATTGTAGTGAAAGATGAATCCACAGATAGAAAGAAAGAAGTCAGAGCTCAGAGAGATAATGAATCTACCAATGAAGATGATGATTAATACACATCAGAGTAGGAATTGTTTTGAGCCATCCAACTTAGAGAATCCCAATTAATATAAATATTAGACAGGGGGAGTCTATGCGATAATTTTGATAGACCAAAGAACCATCCTTCGAGCAGCTTGCAGATTTTGAGAAGAGAGATTCAGAGAAATCAGTTAGAAGAAATACAGTTTGATAGATTAATCAAGACTTCATGATAGTATAGTGATAAATGGGTCAGCATTATGGACAGTTGCGAAAGTAGAGTCTTGGACAGTATGGACAGAGATGGATTCGTAAGGACACTTAGCAGGTTTGGAAAGATATATGATAGTGGCAAGAGAATGGATTCATAGATTGGTTCAGAGAGTGGTTCAAAGAAAAAATAACATTATCATAATAGATGATAATTACACAGGAAATGGCTCGAACAATGTTAATGGATTCCAAATTGATAGATATATTTTGGACACATACAGTGCATACATCAGTTCACATTCAAAATGGAGTAATGCTCATAAACAACAATGAAAAAACTCCCTACAAACTATGGAAAGGAAGCGTAGACAATAACTTCTACATCAAGGTAATTGAAGGTAATATGTTATTAATTGAAATTTATGTTAATGATATTGTTTTGGAAGTACTAATGACAGGTTTAAAAGCCAGAAATTTGCAAAGGATATGCAGAATGTATTTGAAATGTCATTACTTGGAGGACTATCCTTCTTGTTGGGTCTTCATATATGTCAAAGAAACCAAGGAATTTTTATTTCTCAAACTAAGTATATCAAAGAAATGATAAAGAGGTTCGCAATGGAAGATTGCAAACTAGTTACCAGTCCTATGCAAACCAGTTGCAAGTTAAGAAAAGATGATGATTCAAAGTCTACATATCAGAGACAATATAGGTCAATGATTGGTGGCCTACTATATGTGAAAACATCCAGACCAGATGTAATGCAGGCAATTGGACAGGTGGCATGATTTCAAGAAGCACCAAAGGAATCACATGTATTAGCAGTGAAGAGGATTTTCAGATATCTCAAAGGAACATAAGAGTTTGGATTATGGTATCCAAAAGGAAATGATCTATCACTTATTGCCTACACATATGTAGATTGGGCATATTGTATTGATGACCGACGAAGCACCAGTGGATGAGAATTCTACTTGGGTGAGTGTTTGGTATCATGGCTAAGCAAGAAACAATCATCAATATCTTTATCTATAGTCGAGGAAGAGTATATTGCAACAATATCATGTTGTACATAGGTACTTTGGATGAAACAAACTCTGACAGATATGCAGGCTGAATATGATGAGCCCATTCCAATCTATTGTGATAATACAAGCACCATTAGTATCTCGAAGAACCTGGTGATGCACTCCAAGATGAAGCACATTCCAATCAAGTATCACTTTCTACAGGAACAGGTTGCAAAAAATAACATCAGAGTTGAGTATGTGGGCACAAAAAAAACAAGTGGCAGACATCTTTACAAAACCACTTACATGGGAAGTCTTTGAATATCTTCACTAAAAAATTGGCGTTGTTTCCACTCCAAAATGAATGTTTTTTTAATTCTTATCTTATATGTCTTAGATGTACATGAGGAAGAACCATAAGAGGACAGTTCATTCAAGGGGAGCAACCCCAAATGGAAAGATACCTTTGCCATTGATGACAAAGGGGGAGAGATTTATCAAATGCAGAGGACATAGGAATTGTTCTAGGGGGAGCATGAGTGATATGATTTCAGTATTGCATCAGAGTGTTACCATCAATGCCAAAGGGGGATATTGTTGATTAAGGTTGGTTGTCATTGATGTCAACTGTTGAAGAAAGCCCCATAGCACAAAGGTTGGGTAATGGACCCAAGATTGTTTGATGTAAATATGACTCATTATTTTCTTGGCATGGTTGATAATAAGTAGAAATGTATGAACTCCAAAGTGGTCCCCTTATGGTGAAATCCCTCACGGGAAGACGCTTTGCGAATTGAGTTATCCTAGAAGTATGGTTAGAGAACCCATGCTTATTTGTGGAATAATGAGATGAACGCTGGTGAAATTTTTAGTGAAACTATCGTAGATGGACATTTCTTGTCATTCCATTTCTAGTGGTATGTGAAATGTCACATAACTCCTCACAGTTAGAGAGTTATGGCCATGAGAAGTTGGAGAACCCAGGTTTGGGTAATGGACCCAAGTTTGTTTGATGGATAACGGTATGAGTTTTCATATATTTTTAGGTAATACTATTCTATATGGATATTACATGTCATTCCATTTCTGGTGGTATGTGGAACATCACATAACTCCTCACGATTGAGAGTTATGGCCTTATGAAGTTGGAGGACCCTCATATGTCATCGAGAAGCCCCAAAAGGTCAAAGTAGTCAAAGTGGTTTAAGAGATTTTAAAAGGTAAATAATAAAGTGAAGTGATGAGTGTACTATAATTCAAAGTGAATACAAAATAAATTAATTTAATAATAAATTTAATGGAGAAATTAGAAGTGGGTCAACCCTAAAATAAGGAAAGTGGGCAAAGTGACCTAGAAGATGTTTTAAGGAAGCTACTTGGAGAGTATAAATAAGAGGCAAGGCACTCTCATTCAAGATACACTTGAGAATATTAAATACCTATAGGTGTCTAAGGTAACCCAAGTATATCTAAGCCAAATTTCTGAGGAAAGTGAAGAAAAGAAGGTTGGAATTCAAGGAAGAATAAATTCTTTTGATGATGCTTTCTAAGGTATGTTTTTTTCAGGTCATCTCACCATTTTCGCAATAATTTCTTTTATAGAATGTTTCAGAAAATGAAATTGCTATCCCATTGAGGAAACATATCCAAGTATGTGTGGTAAAAAATTCAGCTTGTGGGTCATACTTTTGGAGCTACACTTCGTGGAAAATAAGGTTTTTGGCTAGTCTTGGAACTAGTAAAAAACAAGTGTTTCATGTAAAAACGTCATAACTTATTCATACCAAATCCAAATTTAGTAAGACCAAATTTTTTGGTTAGATTACATTATTTTGTATGTTGTGTAGCAGTTTCATATCAATTCAACAAATATTCCATGTGGGGCATGCTCTACAAGTTCGTTCTCTAGAATAAGCCAGAATTCAGCAAGGTGTGTCATTTTTTCCATAAATCATTTTCTGAGAGGTTCCAAGTAGTGACACCTGGAGGAATTGGACAAAACTCACTGAAGAAAATTTTGTATCGGTTTCAAATCTTTATTCATTATAGATACAAAGTTATGATTATTTCAAGTTAGGGTTGTTGACTAATCCAAAACTAGGCATGTGAGACTGAAGAAAAGTTTGATGAAAATGCTAGTATCTTGTTGTTAATGTTAAGGAAGGTTTGTAGGGATGTGATCATATACACCAGGTATATTATAGAGTTACAAATCAGATTTGGATGATGAAATTGATGAGGGATTTTGGTTGAGGTACTTGTCGGGTACTTGGTTGAGACAAGTAGTTGATGAGTTGGCACATACATGAGGTGTATTGTTGATGATGTTGGTACATATTGATGAGTCATAGTTGATGAGTAGTTGATACATGATTTTTACATACTTGGTACATGGTTGGAGGCATTTGTTAGTAGTATTGTTGACACATGGTTTATGGATGATGTAGCATACTTGTATTATCAGAAGCACATATTGATCTTGATGATGATGATGAGTTGTTGTGTTATACTTGGTTGATGCACATATTTGAGAGTTGTCTTGGTGATTGATCTTGGTGAGTAGATCTGATTTGGTTGATAAAATTGATGAGACGGGTTGTTGTGATAGGTTGTTTGGACAAGTTGTTGTGATAGGTTATTTGTACAGGTTTGGTGCATGGTTGATGCAGTTGTTCATGGTACATGTTGAGGTACAGGTTGGTGCATGGTTGATGGACTTGTTTATGGTATAGGTTGATTACAAGTTGGTTGGTATAGTTTGGTGCATGGTTGATGCACTTTTTTATGGTATAAGTTTATTACAGGTCGAGGTACAGGTTGATTCATGGTTGATGCATGGTTCAAGTTATTGGTACAAGTTGTTTGGTACAGGTTGATTGGTACAGGTTTATAGCGGTATATCTCACAGTGATAGTGTGATAGTGGTTCCATAATTCTACTTCTACTTCAAGGTGGTTGGAAGGGGCAAGGATGGGTGGTTGTAGCCACCTTCCAGTTGTAGCTAGAGAACATAAGGGGTTGTAGCCTCCTTCTGGTTGTATCCAGAGAATTGGGGAGTTAGAGCTTCCCTCAAGTTGTAGCCTGAGAAACTAGGGGGTTGGAGCCTCGTTCCAGTTGTAGCTGGAAAACAAAGGAAGTTGGTGCTTCCAATGAATGTAATTCTTCAAGACATATAAGAAAAAACATTATGTGGTTTTCTCCCAATTTGGATTTTCATGTAAAACACTGTTGTATTGTGTATGTGTGTAATTGTTCATTTCTTATTGCTCATTATTGGATAATAATAATACATTGATATAACACTTGGAATATTTGGAGAAAAAGGATTATAATTACACTATTACTAAGTCAGCCCCCCTCTCATTAATCCAACAAGATCATAGGGAGATCTTACCATCCCTCCATGATATTTTCTCTGTAACAATAGCTACCATCACTAATACTAATAATTAAGGAGGTAAATATTGATCAATAGAGATATATGGATGTAATTAATACAAAACTCAATCATATAAATTTGGATGTATTAAACATACATGATTTAATATATATTGTTTTGAAAAATTACACAAAACAAGAACAAATAATCTAGAGATCTAGGGATTAAAATATAAAGGTTTCTTCAATTAAGGATTAGTTATTTAATTAGAAGATACAAAGCCCATAAAGAGGTTTTATTTCAACAAGAGGAAAGACCCAAATTTATAAAATTGATGCCATCCCTTCCATAGCCATAATTGGTTTAGTACTATTTGAATCAAGCAAACATTATTAAGTGTTATACATTGCTTTTCGCTTAAGTTGTAGAGATCGATTTATATTTAAATGCTTAGTTTGTATCAAAAGTTGGTTCACGAAGTTTCTTCATATAGAATTTTTTTAAATTGTTGCACTGAGAAAGGGTGTCTACAACTATAAAATTTCTTCACTATTCTTGTTGGTCTACCTCTATATACATCTTGAAGTACCTATGGTTCCTCTTCTACCTCTATTACATCTTCTTTAGCTTCTTGTACATCATATTATATCTCTATTACTCTCATTTCTTTTGCATTTTTTGCTTCAATACAATGTTGGTTTTGCTCTTCCAAATAGGTTCTTTGAAATTGTCCAAAACTCATTTGTGAACCGCTAGACACAAGGTTTTGTTTGGAATTGTATCCAACAAAAGATGATTCATTGGTGTTCACATCTTGAATTATTTTATTTGTAGAGCAACCTTGGGATACCTCACAATCGTTTCTATATTTCAAAGTTTACTTTGCACTCATAACCCTTATTATTTGTCTAATGTTCAGTTTTTTCTCATGCATAACATACTTCAATATATAACATAGTTCAATATTCCTTGAATCTGAGTATAATAAAATATTGTGAAGCCCTTCTCCACCATTTACTCAAACAGGTTTGAGAACAACCATAATACAAAAACCTAAAAGAACCATTATTAGGTGTTATACATTGCTTTTCGCTTAAGGTGTAGTGATCTATATATATTTAAATGCTTAGCTCGTATCATAAGTTGGTTCAAAGAGTTTCTTCATGTAGAATTTTTTAATATTGTAACATTGGGAAAGGGTGTCTACAACTATAAAATTTCTTCACTATTCTTGTTGGTCTAGCTCTATATACATCTTGATATATATTTGGTTCCTCTTCTACCTTTATTACAACTTGTTTAGATTCTTATACATCATCTTCTTTCTCTATTACCTCGATTACTTTCATTTCTATTGCATTTTGTGCTTCATTACATTGTTGGTTCTACTCTTCCAAACATGTTCTTTGAAGTTGTCCAAAACTTATCTGTGAATCACTAGACATAAGGTTTACCTTGAACTCATAGCCAACAAAAGATGATTCCTTGGTGTTCATATCTTGGATTATTTTATTTGTAGAGAAACCTTGCGATACCTTGCAGTGGTTGTTGGATTTCAAATTTTACTTTGCACTCGGAACCCTTATTATTTTCCAGATATTCAAGTTTTTCTTTTGCATAACATAGTTCAATATTCCTTGAATCTTAGTACAATAGAAGATTGTGAAGCCCTTCTCTAGCATTTACTCAAACAGTTTGAAAATAATTATAATGTGAAAACCTGAAAAGATAGAGAGAGATGAAGAAATCAAATTGAGAGCACCAATGTCCACTTTCCTCCTTGGCATTCTTGAGTAGGACGTAATTATGAAAGAGGATACACTACTAAATGCTCATGTGAGGGGAGGAATCCATGACACTAACATGAAATCTATATGACTATGAAGCCATGCCGCCAACAATCTGGCCAAAAAATATAAGTAGCACGAAGTTCATTTTTTTTAATTTTTGGTTCATGAAAAAATGTAAATACAAATACGATTATCGAGCTCGATGAAAAAAATTGCAACTACTAAGATTATTGAATAGCCAATGATTTCATCACTATTTTGTCACTTGGTAACAATAAAAGGGTGAAGCCCGATCCATAAAATCATTCAATCATGGTTGAATGATCTAAATTAGGGTGTGTATGTTTTATATCAAGCTACCACTTTATCAATACAAAGCAGCAGAAAAGAAACAATAAAACATATATTTCAAATAGTATCGGTTTGCAAACATGGGTTTTATCTTCGTGCTATTAGTTTCAACATATTTACAAATGGGGGAAATGTCAAAAATAATGGCAAACATTAAACACCAAAAATGTGTTCTTAACCTAAAATGCTCACCGACGTAGGCACAATATAGTTTCAAATTAAAAAAGACTACCCACTATGTTTTTCCTTAAAAACCACATGATGTCAGGCCAAGGTTTGGAATATCCCAAGCGTTTAATGGTCGGGTTTTCATTGCAACTGGTATTCTAACACTGTAACTCTATCCCTCCACATCGGGCATTCCATCATTGAAAATCCATCTCTCCACACCCTCGACATATGCCATTCCACCACTAAAATGTCAGCCCAACATACTCCACTACTATGTTAAATACAATCAAATGGAAATCACGCCATGTATACATGTTAGTCCTTGCTAATCACCCAAATGTGGCAATGAGGTGTTGTATACATACTAATCCATGTTAATCACTCAAACATGACAATCATCCAACCAACGCAGTAATTTCTTAATCATATTAAATAAATGTCAAATAATAAACAAGTTAAGTAATGATAAACATATACATTCATAAATGCTAGGAAGTTAATGTTCAAAATCTCATCCATTGATTTATAGAAAACTACAAAAATATGGCAACATATTTAATTGGTGACCATAATATTAAAGTTTCTAATCAAAATATTCATTAATTCACTACTTTTCAATAATGAGGAAGCAGAAGTAATTAGATTTTATCAGGATGTGATTGTTGATGACGCTGCAATTTTCAAATTTCCATTATTCAAATTGTAATTTTGAATATATATTTTAACAATTAATATTTACCATTCCAACAACTTTTTGACAAAACTTCCAACAATTTTTCTGACAAGACTGGAAAATATTAATAAGAAAATTTCAAAAAATTAAATGTGTATACTAGGCGTAAAACTCGCTAGATGCTTTTAGTAATCGGACTTCGTGGAGACTTTGGGTTGGAGTCTTTTGATTTTTAATAATTAGATCTCGTAGAAAAGACGTTGATGTAGAAGTTCATATTCATCCGCATGTTTTACGTGCCACGCACGACAAGAGATTTCAAATATTAGGTGGAGACTATAGTTTAAAAAGAGATTTCACATACTTTGTGGAATTTTTTCATTGGATTCCTGTCTTTTTTAAATAATAATTATATTTCACATACTTTGTGGAATCTTAGTATTGGATTCTTGTCTCTATTTTTAAAATAACTATGACAATAGGAGTATAATATTTTTTTTTAATTTTGGTCAAATTTTAAACAAGATTGATTAGAAAACGAAAAGTTTAAAAAATTAAAGGTTTATGCTACGCGTAAAACTCGCTTGGTACTTTTCTTTTTTAATAATCAACTTTCACAGAAAAGACATTGATATAGGAATTTTCATAGAACATCCATTTATATAGAAATTCGCACTTGAATGATGCTTCGCCGATCGACATGTCTTACTTGCCACGGCAAGAGATTCCACATATTTCGAGACTTTGGCTTGAAATTTCACACACAATTCGTGGAGTCTTTGGCTTGGAGTTTTTGTTTTTTAAAATAATTATGTTGATATTCTAGCCCAATTGGAAATTACCATATTAGGGCTGGCAAGTCAAGGTCCTTGTAGTCGTCGATGGTTAGTTTTTCTTCCAAATCAATTAAGTTTTTATTAACAAATCTAAAAATCTTCCTGGTTTTTTGTTTACATTTCTCTTTTCTATATTCAGGGTATTATTAATCATATTTTTAGAATTTTTTCTAAAAAGAATATCAAAATCTTTTTCAAATCGTGAAACTTTTAAGAAACTATTCAAAACTGTTAAAGATAAATCTAACTCCATACCTGGCCCAGGAGTCTACCCAATTCCTTACTCATGTGGCAAGTCATACATAAGCCAAATTTGAAGATACTTTAAATCCCAACTCAAAGAACACATAGCTACCCAACCCACAACTAGATCACTAAGTCAATTATTGTTGAACACTCCTTCAAATCTAAACATCTAATTTGCTTTGACTGTTACTCCTCCTATATCATCTGAGAAGCTTTGAATATTGAAAAACACCCCAATAATTTTTTCAATCACCCCAATAATTTCTATCACAAAGATGGTTACAAATTGAGCCAATCACAAAAACTTGTTATAAATTTCCTTGATCATTAAACCTTTCCGTTCATAATTATTGTTTCTTTGTTAAACAGTATTTTATTGTTATAATCATAATTTCATTTGTCCTTGATCATTGACCTAGATTTCCGAGCCCTTTTCTCCTTTCCTCCCCCTCTTTTCTATCATTGATTTTTTTTTTATCATTTACTTTATTTTTTCTAAATCAACTCCAATTCCATATTTTTGGGGTTTTTTTTTTTCAAATAGAAAAAAGATCTTATATTAGAAGTATAATGATAACTTTACAATATCATTCCAAAGGGAAATTTACAACGGCTAACCAAAACATAACCTCCTCAAAAACCATAACTATATCATAGAGTCTTTACAAAACAAACTCCATCGTGAAATTGTCCTTACACAAAAATAAGGATCTCAATTCAAAATCATAAACACCCATATTTAGTTTATAGCCAAACATTCAAAAGATTCTACATGAGCACCCTCCCCTTTTTCAAAAAATAAGAAACCTTCATCCAAGTGTAAAGCCTGCTTTGAAAGTTGATCAACTTCCCTATTAAATTCCCTGTAAATATGTTGGATTTGCAGAGTTTGGAAATTTTCACTCAACTAGCGAATTCTTGATATCCAAGGCTGTAAAGTGATCACCTGCAGATTATTTTTAAAAGAAAATTAGTCAACTATAAATTTTGAATCTCCAACCACCTGTAAACAAGAAACTTGTTTGTAGTGTGCAAAATACAAAATACACCATAAGGCCATAAGTTCCCTCTTGTATTGGTCTCATACCCACAATTCATTTTAATACTGAAGATACCCAAAACTGGGCATTTAAGAATAACACCTGCACCACATCTAACTCCCCCATTTTGAGAAGTACCATAAAAAAAACCAACTGCAATATTACCCTCCAACAAGGGAGGACGAGCTATTCTTTGAGACTGGATAGAATGATTTTTTGCTATCTCACCTAGATCTTGCATAACTCGGTTACCCATCTTAGACAGAGACAAATTTTGACCTTAAAAAATAATCAAATTTCTATGTCTCCAAGCTTCCCAACAAATGAGAAAAGGTATTTCCTTCCAATTTCCCATCTCTTGTATCCAACATTGGAAACATTCACAGAGCTAAACACAACCCCAATCTATTTTTAATTGATAAAAAGTTGCAATATACTTCCAAACTTCTTTGTAGAAAGAACAATGAACCATCAAATGATTTATCATTTCGTCCTCCTCTCCACACACTACACATCTACTTGGACCAATAAAACCTCTTTTTGACAAATTATCACATGTTACAACTCTATTTTCAATCAACAACCAGCTAAACAACTTAATTTGCAAGGGAATCTACCACTCTCATTTAAGATACACTTGAGAATAGTGACACTTAGAGGAGTTGGACAAAAATCACTGAAGAAAATTGTGTATTAGTTTCATATCTTTATTCATTATAGGTACAAAGTTATGATTATTTCAAGTTAGGGTTGTTGACTAATCCAAAACTAAGCATGTGAGACTGAAGAAAAGTTTGATGAAAATGCTAGTCTCTTGTTGTTAATGTTAAGGAAGGTTTGTAGGGATGTGATCATATACACTAGGTATATTACAGAGTTACAAATCAGATTTGGATGATGAAATTGATGAGGGATTTTGGTTGAGGTACATGTCGGATACATGGTTGAGACAAGTAGTTGATGAGTTGGCACATACATGAGGTGTATAGTTGATGATGTTGGTACATATTGATGAGTCATAGTTGATGAGTAGTTGATACATAATTTTTACATACTTGGTACATGGTTGGAGGCAATTGTTAATAGTATTGTTGACACATGGTTTATGGATGATGTAGCATACTTGTATTATCAGAAGCACATGTTGATCTTGATGATGATTATGAGTTATTGTGTTATACTTGGTTGATGCACATATTTGAGAGTTGTCTTGGTGATTGATCTTGGTGAGTAGATCTGATTTGGTTGATAAAATTGATGAGACATGTTGTTGTGATAGGTTGTTTGGACAAGTTGTTGTGACGGGTTATTTGTACAGATTTAGTGCATGGTTGATGCACTTGTTCATGGTACATGTTGAGGTACAGGTTGGTGCATTGTTGATGGACTTGTTTATGGTACAGGTTGATTACTGGTTGGTTGGTACAGTTTGGTGCATGGTTGATGCACTTGTTTATGGTACAAGTTGATTACAGGTTGAGGTATGCATGATTGATGCATGGTTCAAGTTATTGGTACAAGTTGTTTGGTATAGGTTGATTGGTACAAGTTTACAGCGGTATATATCACAGTGATAGTGTGACAGTGGTTCCATCATTCTACTTCTACTTCAGGGTTGTTGGAAGGGGCAAGGATGGGTGGTTGTAGCCACCTTCCGGTTGTAGCCAGAGAACATAGGGGGTTGTAGCCTCCTTCTGGTTGTAGCCAGAGAATTGGGGAGTTGGAGATTCCCTCAGGTTGCAGCCTAAGAATCTAGTGGGTTGGAGCCTCCTTCCAGTTGTAGCTAGAAAACAAAGGAAGTTGGTGCTTCCAATGAATGTAATTCTTCAAGACATATAAGAAAAAACATTCTATGGTTTTCTCCCAATTTGGGTTTCCACGTAAAACACTAGTGTACTGTGTATGTGTGTGATTGTTCATTTCCTATTACTTATTATTGGATACTAATTCTACATTGATATAACAATTGGATTATTTGGAGAAAAAGGATTATAATTACGCTATTACTAAGTCACCCCCCCTCTCATTAATCCAACAAGATCGTAGGGAAATCTTACCATCCCTTCATGATATTTTCTCCATAGCAATAGCTACCATCACTGATACTAATAATTAAGGAGGTAAATATTGATCGATAGAGATATATGGATGTAATTAATACAAAACTCACTAATATAAATTTGGATGTATTAAACATACACGATTTAATATATATTGTTTTGAAAGATTACACAAAACAAGAACAAATAATCTAGAGATCTAGGGATTAAAATATAAAGGTTTCTTCAGTTAAGGATTAGTTATTTAATTAGAAGATACAAAGCCCATAAAGAGGTTTTATTTCAACAAGAGGAATGATCCAAATTTATAAAATTGATGCTATCCCTTCCATAGCCATGATTGGTTTAGTACTATTTGAATCCAGCAAACATTATTAAGTGTTATACATTGTTTTTCGCTTAAGTTGTAGAGATCGATTTATATTTAAATGCTTAGCTTGTATCAAAAGTTGGTTCACGAAGTTTCTTCATATAGAATTTTTTTAAATTGTTGCATTGGGAAAGGGTGTCTACAACTATAAAATTTCTTCACTATTCTTGTTGGTCTGCCACTATATACATCTTGAAGTACCTATGGTTCCTCTTCTACCTCTATTACATCTTCTTTAACTTCTTGTACATCATATTATATCTCTATTACTCTCATTTCTTTTGCATTTTTTTCTTCAATACAATGTTGGTTTTGCTCTTCCAAATAGGTGCTTTGAAGTTGTCCAAAACTCATCTGTGAACCGCTAGACACAAGTTTTTGTTTGGACTTGTATCCAACAAAAGATGATTCATTGGTGTTCACATCTTGGTTATTTTATTTGTAGAGCAACCTTGGGATACCTCACAATCGTTTCTATATTTCAAAGTTTACTTCGCACTCAAAACCCTTATTATTTGTCTGATGTTCAGGTTTTTCTCGTGCATAACATACTTCAATATATAACATAGTTCAACATTCCTTGAATCTGAGTATAATAAAATATTGTGAAGCCCTTCTCTACCATTTACTCAAACATGTTTGAGAACAACCATAATACAAAAACCTAAAAGAACCATTATTAGGTGTTATACATTGCTTTTCTCTTAAGGTGTAGCGATCTATATATATTTAAATGCATAGCTCATATCATAAGTTGGTTCATAGAGTTTCTTCATGTAGAGTTTTTTAAGATTGTAACATTGGGAAAGGGTGTCTACAACTATAAAATTTCTTCACTCTTCTTGTTGGTCTAGCTCTATATACATCTTGATATATATTTGGTTCCTCTTCTACCTTTATTACAACTTGTTTAGATTCTTATACATCATCTTCTTTCTCTATTACCTCGATTACTTTCATTTCTATTGCATTTTGTGCTTCATTACATTGTTGGTTCTACTCTTCCAAACATGTTCTTTGAAGTTGTCCAAAACTTATCTGTGAATCACTAGACATAAGGTTTACCTTGAACTCATAGCCAACAAAAGATGATTCCTTGGTGTTCATATCTTGGATTATTTTATTTGTAGAGAAACCTTGCGATACCTTGCAGTGGTTGTTGGATTTCAAATTTTACTTTGCACTCGGAACCCTTATTATTTTCCAGATATTCAAGTTTTTCTTTTGCATAACATAGTTCAATATTCCTTGAATCTTAGTACAATAGAAGATTGTGAAGCCCTTCTCTAGCATTTACTCAAACAGTTTGAAAATAATTATAATGTGAAAACCTGAAAAGATAGAGAGAGATGAAGAAATCAAATTGAGAGCACCAATGTCCACTTTCCTCCTTGGCATTCTTGAGTAGGACGTAATTATGAAAGAGGATACACTACTAAATGCTCATGTGAGGGGAGGAATCCATGACACTAACATGAAATCTATATGACTATGAAGCCATGCCGCCAACAATCTGGCCAAAAAATATAAGTAGCACGAAGTTCATTTTTTTTAATTTTTGGTTCATGAAAAAATGTAAATACAAATACGATTATCGAGCTCGATGAAAAAAATTGCAACTACTAAGATTATTGAATAGCCAATGATTTCATCACTATTTTGTCACTTGGTAACAATAAAAGGGTGAAGCCCGATCCATAAAATCATTCAATCATGGTTGAATGATCTAAATTAGGGTGTGTATGTTTTATATCAAGCTACCACTTTATCAGTACAAAACAGCATAAAAGAAATATTTAAAACATATATTTCAAATAGTATCGGTTTACAAACATGGGTTTTATCTTCGTGCTATTAGTTTCAACATATTTACAAATGGGGGAAATGTCAAAAATAATGTCAAACATTAAGCACCAAAAATGTGTTCTTAACCTAAAATGCTCACCGACGTAGGCACATTATAGTTTCAAATTAAAAAAGACTACCCGCTATGTTTTTCCTTAAAAACTACATGATGTTAGGCCAAGGTTTGGAATATCTGAAGCGTTTAATGGTCGGGTTTTCATTGCAACTGGTATTCTAACACTGTAACTCTATCCCTCCACATCGAGCATTCCATCATTGAAAATCCATCTCTCCACACCCTTGACATATGCCATTCCACCACTGAAATGTCAGCCCAACATACTCCACTACTACGTTAAATACAATCAAATGGAAATCACACCATGTATACATGCTAGTCCTTGCTAATCACCCAAATGTGGCAATGAGGTGTTGTATACATACTAATCCATGCTAATCACTCAAACATGACAATCATCCAACCAACGCAGTAATTTCTTAATCATATTAAGTAAATGCCAAATAGTAAACAAATTAAGTAATGATAAACATATGCATTCATAAATGCTAGGAAGTTAATGTTCAAAATCTCATCCATTGATTTATAGGAGACGACAAGAATATGCCAACATATTTAATTGGTGACCATAATATTAGAGTTTCTAATCAAAATATTCATTAATTCACTACTTTTCAATAGTGAAAAAGCAGTAATTAGATTTTATCGAGATGTGATTGTTGATGAAATTGCAATTTTCAATTTCCATTATTCAAATTGTAATTTTGAATATATATTTCAACAATTGATATTTATCATTACAATTTTTTGACAAAACTTCCAACAATTTTTATGACAAAACTGGAAAATATTAATAAGAAAATTTCAAAAAATTAAATGTTTATACTAGGCGTAAAACTCGTAGATGCTTTTAGTAATCGGACTTCGTGGAGTCTTTGGGTTGGAGTCTTTTGATTTTTAATAATTAGATCTCATAGAAAAGACGTTGATGTAGAAATTCATAGTCATCTGCATGTTTTACGTGCCACAACAAGAGATTCAAATATTAGGTGGAGACTATAGTTTGGAAAGAGATTTCGCATACTATGTGGCATTTTTGCATTGATTTCTTGTCTTTTTTAAATTTTAAACAGATTGATTAGAAAACGAAAAGTTTAAAAAATTAAATGTTCATGCTACGCGTAAAACTCGCTTGGTACTTTTATTTTTAAATTTTATTGGTACGAGTTTTACGCGTAAAACTCGCTTGGTACAGAAAAGACATTGATATAGAAATTTGCAGTGCAATGATGCCTTAGTCATCGGCGTGTTTTACCGGCCATGGCAAGAGATTTCAAATATTTTGTGGAAGATTTTTTTTCAAGTAGGCTTGGAAGATTTTTTTTCAAGTAGGCTTGGAATTTTCATAGAACATCCGTTTATATAGAAATTCGCACTTGAATGATGCTTCGCCGATCGACATGTCTTACTTGCCACTGCAAGAGATTCCGCATATTTCGAGACTTTGGCTTGAAATTTCACACACAATTCGTGGAGTCTTTGGCTTGGAGTTTTTTGTCTTTTTAAAATAATTATGTCGATATTCTTGCCCAATTGGAAATTACCATATTGGGCTACACAGCCCACAACTGGATCACAATTATGTCGAGTTTTTGTATTTCTAAAATAATTATGTCTTTTTGAAAAACACATACTTACACAACCTACAAGTGTATTACTAAGTCAACTATTGTTGGACACTCCTTCAAATCTAAACATTTAATTTGCTTTGACTGTTACTCCTATATCATTTGAGAAGCTTTGAAAATTGAAAAACACTCCAATAATTTCAATCACAAAGTTGGTTACAAACTGAGCCAATCACAAAAACTTGTAATAAATTTCCTTGATCATTAAACCTTTCCGTTCATTATTATTGTCTCTTTGTTAATGAGTATTTTATTGTTATAATCATAATTTTGTTTTCAATCCTTGATCATTGACTTAGACTTCCGAACCCTTTTCTCATTTCCTCCCCTTCTTTTCTATCATGGATTTTTTTTTTATCATTTACTTTATTTTTTCTAAATCAACTCCAATTCCATATTTTTTGGGTTTTTCTTTTCAAATAGAAAAAAGATCTTATATTAGAAATATAATGATAACTTTACAATATCATTCCAAAGCGAAATTTACAACTGCTATCCAAAACATAACCTCCTCAAAAACCACAACTATATCATAGAGTCTTTACAAAACAAACTCCATCGTGAAATTGTCCTTACACAAAAACAAGGATCTTAATTCAAAATCATAAATACCCATATTTAGTCTATAGCCAAACATTCAAAAGATTCTACATGAGCACCCTCCCTTTTTTCAAAAAATAAGAAATCTTTATCCAAGTGTAAAGCCTGCTTTGAAAGCTGATCAACTTCCCTATTAAATTCCCTGTAAATATGTTGGATTTGCAGAGTCTGGAAATTTTCACTTAACTGGTGAATTCTTGACATCCAAGGTTGTAAAGTGATCACCTGTAGATTATTTTTAAAAAGAAAATTAGTCAACTATAACTTGTGAATCTCCAACCAGCTATAAACAAGAAACTTGTTTGTAGTGTGCACAATACAAAATACACCATAAGGCCATAAGTTTCGCTCTTGTATTGGTCTCATACCCACAATTCATTTTAATATTGAAGATACCCAAAACTGGGCATTTAAGAATAACACCTGCACCACATCTAACTCCCCCATTTTGAGAAGCACCATAAAAAAAACCAACTGCAATATTACCCTCCAACAAGGGAGGATGAACTATTCTTTGAGATTGGACATAATGAACTTTTCCTATCTCACCCAGATCTTGCATAACTCGGTTACACATCTTAGACAGAGACACATTTTGATCTTAAAAAATAATCAGATTTCTATGTCTCCAAGCTTCCCAACAGATGAGAAAAGGTATTTTCTTCCAATTTCCCATTTCCTATATCCAACATTCGAAACATTCACGGAGCTAAACACAACCCCAATACGTTTTTAACTGATAAACAGTTGCAATATACTTCCAAACTTCTTTGTAGAAAGAACAATGAACCATCAAATGATTTATCGTTTCCTCCTCCTCTCCACACACTACACATCTACTTGGACCAATAAAACCTCTTTTTGACAAATTATCACATGTTAGAAATCTATTTTTAATCAACAGCCAACTAAACAACTTAATTTGCAAGGATATCTACCACTTACATACATCAATCAACGAATCATCTCAAACATCACCAGAATCATATAAACATTGTACTCATAGGCCTATTTTGTAGAGACTTTTCCACCTTTACCATCCCAGGACCAAACAATTGAATCATTTTCATCTGATAGCAAAAAACCAGAATGCTCAAGTCCCCTCACATAAGTATCCCATCCATTTTTTCTCTCTCCAGAAAGATCAAGCATCTCTGCACTTTTCCAATTAAAAACATTCAAATATCTTGTATTCATAGAAACAGCCTATGCCACAAACTTCAATCCTTTTGAGTGAAGAATATATATTAAATTCTTAGACAATTTATAATATGATTGAGACCCTATCAAAGGATCCAATCCAATACGAATATCCCAACCATTTCCAGGCATCCAAACAATCTAATCTGTGATAATATGCACTAAAGAACTAAAGGCTCTCCAACAATTTGAAATTTATTTTAATTTCTTTCTCCCTTCTCTAAACCATTCCACTACAGATTTATTTTGCAAATATTTTTTAAGTATCACTTCATGCCAAAGACATGGGATCATTAGAATCCTTTGCAAACTCTTTACTTCCAATGCTCTGCCAAAACAAAATGTGTTTTTAAACCCCCATCCTCCTTTCTTTTTTGGCTTAGCAATCATATTCCAATTTGGCAAATGAATGCTCTCTTTATCTTTTTTACCAGTCCACAAAAAGCTTAACATCCTACTTTGGATTATTTATAATATACCTTTAGGAATCTTTGCCAAAAAAATCCAATAGACAGGAATGTTTTCCAAAACTAATTTTACAAGAATAAACCGACCTCCCAAAGTTAGCCATCTATAGCACCAGTTTGAGATTCTTTTTTCTACTTTTTTAAGAAGCCGCATCCAATCATTCACAGAATACAAATTAGGCTTAATAAAAAACCCCAAATATTTAAATCCCTCTTCTAAGGATTTTACCTTGTAAGGAAACATTTCTTGTAACTGAAATAACTCCTCCCCAGACCAACCTACTTCCAAAAATTGAGACTTTTGAGAACTAAAAGTCATTCCAGTAGCATTGCAAAACAAGTCAAGAGCATCCTTAAAAACTTTCCATTTTTCTAAAGAGCCTTTTCCAAATAAAATAACGTCATCCACAAAAATCAAGTGAGTAATCCTAACTCCATTTGCTACCAAGACTCCTTCAAGTCTACCAACTTCAACTAGCTTCAGAAGAATTTTACTTAGTCCTTCAACAATAAGTAGGAACAAAAAAGGATAAAGTGGAAAACCTTCCCTCAAACCTCTTGAGCTGCTGAAAAAAAAGGAGGGACTACCATTAATTAGGACAGATAAATTTGTTGAGCTAACACACCCCATAATCCAATCAATAGCTTCTAGGCTAAGTCCAACCTAAAGCAAATATAATCTAAGAAAGCTCCAATTAAATCTATCATAGGCTTTCATCATATCTAATTTCAAAACCAATGCTTTGGATTTCTTTATATTTATACTATGCATAGCCTCTTGAGCCACTCCAATTGCTTCTATAATCTTCCTATTCTCCAAGAACCCAAATTGCTCCTTTGATATTCCTTTTGAGAGGTAAGATTTGATTTTAGAAGCAATAATTTTATAAATTATCTTATAAATCAAATTACACAAAGAAATGGGTTTAAAACCTGCAAAAGACTTTGTCTTGTCACTTTTCAAGATAATAGCTATAAATTTTTTATTAAGAGCCCCATTTACCTTCCCCTTCATTCTAGAATCATCTACCACTTCCAACAATTCAGAGCCCAAGAGATAAAGAAACTTCAAAAAAAATTCAACAGTCCATCCATCTGTTCTAGGAGGTTTTGAAACAACAAAACCTTTCAAAGTAGCCAACACCTCAGATAAAAGAAAAGGATAAAAAATTATCTTTCCTTCATCCACAAAAAATATGCTAGGGT
>JZKD02S1999896.1:4036588-4060759 GCA_000966675.3 Picea glauca
TCATTTATGTGTTATTGTGGAGATTATGCTGGTTATATTACTGTTATTCTACCATTTCTAGCATTTTATTTCTGTTCTGCATACTTTTTATATCTGGTATATTACAAGTGGTATCGGAGCACTTTCGTTTGCAGAATTTGTGGGAAATGTTTTTTCAAGGTAGAGACATATTCTGACGTCTTTAAGCCACAAAGATCTGTTGTTATGCGCATAAAACTGCGGTTGAGGGATTCATACACGCAGGAAATACAAGTGGTTCTTAAGCACACATATATTGGCCACCCTTGTAACCCTTGTTGGTACCCCTTCGAGTGGTAGCGTAATCAGACAACACCTGTGTACGGATCGACCTAGATTTTCTGAAGCCCTCTTTAGATAAACCGATCGGTCGCCTAACTGCTATAGTGCCATCGATAATGAAACTCGGGAAGATACTCTCTAGTACTTGGGTAGTCGGGTAGTATGGCTAAGGGTACGGTCTATCCTCCTTAGTTAGTGCCCTGAGATATTGGGCCGAGTACTACTGTTGGACTCCGCATGTATATCAGAGAGATATAGCACAAGGCAAATCCTTGTTTGTAGAACCCTTGAATACCTAACCCTTAGGGGATAGAAACATAAAAAAATTACAACATACAAGATCTATTGCTGGGCAACTGTGTTCGGGTTTCCAAGAAAATACACATTTCTTCTGGTTAAGCATTTGGGGATTTCATCGCTATAGTATTCTTCAGACCAGAGTATAACTCCGTAGATGTATAAAAAAAAAACCAAAAGTCTGGAAAATGTTTCACCATTATTTGAGACCTATTCCATTGGATTCATCTCTTCTCCCTTATCACATTCATCCATATCATTTTTTGGAAAAATAATTGACCCTGCCCACCCCATTTCAGTTCACCCATCCTCATGGCCCATACCCGTAGCCAAGACCTGGAAGATCGCTTCAACACCTTGCAATCTGGTTTCCTCGAGACCCAAAAAGAAGTGAAACAACTTAGTGCCACTGTTGCCTCCATCGATACATCCATGAATACATCCATCAATACAACCATGTAGTCCTTAATGGAGGAAGTCAAAAAAGAACTGACCATCCAGCTTGAATCTGTCTTTGCATCACTCTGCACCAAACTAAAGATCCCTACAAATGACCCTTTCTCTGACGCACCTCCAAAGACTGAAGGTGAACATTCCTCCCATTCCCATACCTTTCAGCACGCTCACTTTCAACGTGACCTATGCCTTCCGCGGGTGGATGTGACCAAATTTGATGTCTCAGATCCCACTAGTTGGGTCACCCAAATGGAACATTATTTATCTTTATACGACATTACAGATGACTTGGCCAAACTCCGGTATGGTGTTCTCCATCTACATCAAGAATGTTGGTAATGGTGGCAATGGAGAAAAACTTCCTGTCAAGGGTATATTACTTGGACCCAATTTGTGACTGAGCTTTATGAACGCTTTGACACTAACACCAACCATTTGGGTTGTTTGACAAAGTTGAAACAATCAGGAACAATAGAAGATTTCATAGTTGCCTTTGAGCACCTGGCTTTTCGAACAGAGGGCATGACTGGTGCTTTCTTTCGAGAGTGTTTTATCAGTGGCCTCAAGGATGAGATTCGGGCCCATGTCCTCATGCCTCGACCTTCAAGTTGGATGGAGGCTACTAAAAAATCTAAAGAAGCACAACAGGTTGTATCCTCTCAAAACCGTAAACCCTCCTTTATCCCTCGCCCTAAACCCGTAAATCCCACTACTCCCTCGGCCCCATTAAAGATCCAAAAATTGACCAGGGATGAAATGGTTGAATGCCAACTCAAAGGCCTTTGTTATAATTGTGATGAAAAATATTTCTCGGGCCACAAGTGTAAGGAACAAAATATTTTTATGGCCATCTCTGAGGATATTTCAGAAGAGGATGTTGAAAATCCCCTTGTGCCTGAGTCACCTAAAATCACTGACATAACCCCTCCCTCAGACCCTCCCGAAGTGGAACCGATCATTTCCCTCAATGCTCTCATTGGCTTCTCCTACCCCCAAACCCTCAAGTTAATCGGTTACATCAAGCATTGGAAGGTCATCATTCTGGTTGAAAGTGGAAGCACCCATAATTTTATTCATCGCCGCATTGCCCAAAAAAATCATTTCTACATCCATGCCATCAACAATTTCCAAATCATGATTTCCAATGGTGGTTCCATGAAATGTGGAGGGTGTTGTGAAAATGTGCATCTCCAAATCAGTGACTACCACCTAAAATCCCATATGTTTTCTATCGACATGGGCGGTTGTGACATTGTGTTGGGTGTAGACTGGCTAAGGACTTTGGCTCCCATTCTCATGGATTTTAAGGAATTAACCATGCAATTCAACCAGGAAGGCCACCAATATAAATTCCAAGGCATCATTGTTGGTTCACCTGAGGTCATTAGTTCCCATCCGATGGAAAAGATGCTCAAAAAAGGTCATTTTGGTGTCATTGCCCAACTCCATGCCATACAAGCAACATAGACACCCCCTATGCCGCAAGACCTCCAGGCCCTCCTTTCTAAACATCAAATGGTATTTTCCACTCCCCAAGAACTCCCTCCTTCCCATGGTGTTCATGATCATTCCATTCCCCTTGTACCCAGAATCCTTCCTCCCAATATCCGTCCATATCGCCACCCCTTTTCACAAAAAAATGAAATTGAGAAAATGGTCGAGGAACTCCTTAATGCAGGCATTATCCACCCTAGTATGAGCCGTTACTCTTCTCTTGTAGTCATGGTCCTGAATAAAGAAGGTTCTTGGAGAATGTGTCCTGACTTTCGTGCCCTCAACAAACTGACCATTAAAGACAAATTTCCCATTCCTGTCATTGATGAACTCCTGGATGAATTGAGTGGCACCCAATTCTTTACTAACGTTGATCTTCGCTCGGGCTATCACCAGATACCTGTGAAAGAGGTAGACATTCCCAATACGGCCTTTCGAACTCATGAGGGTCACTATGAGTTTTTGGTCATGCCCTTTGGCTTGTGTAATGCCCCCTCCACCTTCCAAAGCCTCATGAATCATGTCTTCCGTCCTTTTCTCCGTCATTTTGTCTTAGTTTTCTTTGATGATATCCTCATCTGTAGAAAAACATGGACATACCATCTTACTCATGTGGATCGAGTTCTCCATCTACTCTCTCTGCACCAACTTTTCCTGAAACAGTCTAAATGTTCTTTTGGTGCCTCAGAAGTAGAATACTTGGGTCATCTAGTTGGCAAGGATGGCATCAGGGTGGATCTGAAAACGATTGAAGCTATGCAATACTATCTGCACCCAAAGAATCTCAAAAGCTTGTGTGGATTTCTGGTCTTAACATGGTATTATCGTAAGTTTGTTAAGAATTATAGAAAGATTGCAACACCTCTCACTGCTCTCCTAAAAAAGAACTCTTTCACTGGGACTCTAGCCGCTGCTCAAGCTTTCCAAACCTTGAAGATGGCCATGTGCACCACTCCGGTTCTGTCCCTTCTTGATTTCACAAAGACCTTTGTGCTGGAATGTGATGCCTCAGGGAAAGGAATCAGTGTTGTCCTTATGCAAGAGGGTTGACCTTTGGCCTTCACCAACAAACAACTATCTGAAAGGTATATAGGAAAACCCATCTATGAAAAGGAAATGTTGGCTATTCTACATGTCGTTGATCTATGGTACCCTTATCTCTTGGGGCAATGTTTCCAAATTAAGACAGACCATCAAAGCCTCAAGTACTTTCTGTAACAATGCATCTCCTCCCCGGAGCAACAAAAATGGGTGACTAAACTCTTTGTATATGATTATGAGATCATTTACAAGAAAGGAAAAGACAATGTGGTGGTGGATGCACTATCCTGAAAATATGAAGAAGAAGGATCCCTTTTTTTCTCTTTCCTTCATTGTACCAAATTAGCTCCAAGCTGTTCACCAGGAATGGCTACAAGATCCCAAAAGTTCGCATTTGATCCAACAATTGCAGACCAATGCTCCAACTTCCCTAGGGTACTCTTGGCTCCAGGATGAGATTCGATACAAAGGCCATTTGTATTTAAGTAAACAATCAAAGCTTAAATCCACTGTACTTTCTGAGGTTCATGCTACACCCACAACGAGGCACTCCAGGTTCACCGAAACCTATGACAGAGTCAAACGTTCTTTTTTCTGGGATGGTATGAAATAGGACATCCGTAATTTTTTCGCTGAATGTGATGTGTGTCAACACAACAAGGGAGAAACAGTCAAATATCCGAGCACACTACAATCGCTTCTGATTCCACCTGCTATTTGGAAGGATATATATATGGACTTTATTACCGGCTTACCCAAATCAGGAAATAAATCAGTCATAATGGTGGTTGTGGATCTCCTTTCTAGGTATGCTCATTTCTGCACTCTTCAACACCCATTTACTCCATCCATAGTGGCTCAAATTTTCATGGACCAAGTCTTCAAGCTTCATGGCATGCCACACTCTATTGTTTCTGATCGTGACCCAACTTTCACAGGCAATTTTTGGCAAGAACTGTTCAAGCTACAGGGCACCCAATTGCATCTCAACACAACTTATCATCCCTAGACTGATGGTCAAAAAAAAGTTGTCAACAAGTGTTTGGAAACATATCTGAGGTGTTTTGCCTCTAAAAAGAAAAATCAGTGGGCTCAATGGTTACCCCTAGCTGAATGGTGGTACAACACTTCCTACCATACAACTACACGCATGACTCCTTTTGAAGCGATATATGGATAGAAACCAACTTCAGTTCTCTCATACTTACCAGGTACCTCGAAGGTCCAGGCGGTTGACCAAACACTTACAGTTCAAGAGGATATTCTCTGTACCCTTAAAGAGAACTTGGTCATGGCACATAATCGCATGAAGCAACAAGCAGATCAAGGTTGCTCTAAACGTCAATTTGCAGAAGGGGATCAGGTGTTTCTGCGACTGTAACCATACAAGCAAACTTCCCTCAAGGACGAGCATTGTCAGAAGCTAGTGCCCAAATTTTATGGTCCTTATACAGTTCTCAAGCGTGTGAGACAAGTCGCCTATCAGTTAGCTCTGCCCAGTCATTCGAAGCTACATCCTGTTTTTCATGTTTCATTCTTAAAAAAGGTGATTGGAACTAGGTGCCAAATTCAAACCAACCTTCTCGAGTTAGCTGAAGAAGGATCCATTTGGCTACATCTAGAAGCAGTTTTGGACCAACGTGAGTGTCGCCTACTTCAGAGAACCATCAAGGAAGTGCTAGTCCATTGGAAAGATACAACTCCATCAGATTCCACTTGGGAACCAACTACCATTCTGTAGCAGTTTCCACATCTCAAGCCTTGAGGACAAGGCTGGTTTTAAGGGGGAAGACATGTTAGGGTCCTAACCCGCACATAGGTAGAGAAATATATTCGGATGTAATAAAGGTCAATATTAATAAGGTCTTTCAATAAAATAGAATAAGATGGATGTAAGAAGACCTAATAGAAGCTTCTGCTTCTAGAAGGATCTTCCTCTAGATGCTTCTCTTGATAGACATATTTAGTATAAATAAGGGTCGAGGGTATCAAAACCCTAGCTTGGAGATTATTGTAAGAGAGCACTTCTCGACTGGAGGTTTCCCCCTCGAAGAGGCTCGTGAACATTTCTTTCTGAATCAAAGTGTTATTTATGTTGTTGTTCTTATATCATTTCTGTGTTATTGTGGAGATTATGCTGGTTATATTACTATTATTTTGCCATTTCTAGAATTTTATTTTTGTTCTGCATACTTTTTAAATCTGGTATATTACAGTAACCCTGGAGGAAAATTTGAAAGGAGCTACACTAGTTGAACATCTAATTACTGACTTTGAGATTCTGAATTAGTTCAAAGAAGTAAAAATTGTACTACTAGTCATGACATACACTTCCTTAATTGACCTGGAGATGTTGATCAAAGAAATGATAGATTATGATATCCCTTTTGACTTGCAATGGAAGGAGATTGTACAACTAGGTAAGACAAAGTGTATTTTTCCAAGGTCTAGTAGATGATGTCTAGATGTCATTAAAGATGGAAGATCAGGTGGAAGACCAGAGCAGAACAAGTGGAAAAAAATGGAACAAAAGTTTCATAGGAGTCAGAAGCCGGATCATGAAACATTTTCTTGCTAATCATTGTAATCGGTTTCAAAACCAAAATTGTCCCTTGTAATTATTGTAATCAGTTTTAGAAACTAAAACATTTCATTTTTAATCATTGTAATCAGTTTCAAACTGAAGGAACACAACTTGTATAAATATTAGGAGTTCCAAATGTATTAGGGGTTGGAAGAAGTGCAAGGGATTTTTTTTTATCTATTTGGAACTTGAATGCAATTTTCTGAAGCTGAATAGAATACACATGCAAAAGTATTGAAGTTTCCATGAAAATATTCTAATGGTGGTGATCTGAGTTTTGTCCCCTCTCTTTGTATGTATTACCTGTATTTATGATTTAATTTTCACTATCTTAATGTTAAATTAATTATTCAAAGGCCTGGAATTCATCTTGTGATTCTCTTTGTTGAAGCAATTTAAACTGTGTTAATTTCTTCCTAACTAATTCAAAATTCATTTATTTAATGTTCTGATGCAGTTATATGTTTTCTTTTCTTCCTACACTCTACAAATGTACAAATTTTAACTCAGATTTATTGCCTCTTTTAGCCTTTATCCTCTGGAGAGTTTTATCGACTAGTCAATGATTCCATTCATTTTCATAAAATTGACTCCATAGCCCTAAGTGTCCCTCCCCTTCCTTGCCAGAAAAATTGTAAAAACCCCCTTCAAAGTAACACAACCTAGCCATTGATTTGTTAAAGAAAATTCATCTGTTAATGACCAAGTGACAAGAAAAACCCCTCTCTGAGATGAGCAGGCTAGTACCCAGCTCTAAGGTTTGTTTGTAGATTACCTCTGTCATTTGTTTATCAGTCGAAAAAATTTACAGAGTGCTACCAGGCACGAAAATGCATGGAAAAGCATGGAAAGGGAAGACAAGGCTTGACATGTCAAGGAAAGGCATGTCTTGTCAAGGAAATGCATGGCTTGTCAAGGCAAGGCATGGAAAGGATAGGCATGTCATGTCAAGGAAAGGCATGGCATGCCATGGAAATGAAAGGCATAGTATGTAAAGTCAAGGAAAGGCATGGGATTTCAAGGCCATGCATGGAAATAAAAGGAATTGCAAGGCAAGTCATAGCAAGGCACAACAACGCATGGAATTTCAAGGAAAGGCATGCCAATTCAAGTCAAGCTAAGGCAAGGAAAGGCAAGGAATGTCAAGTCAAGGCATGGCATGTCAAGGAAGGGAATGAAAAGGCAAGGGAATGCATGGTAAGGAAAGGAATTGCAAGGCATTTCAAGGAAATTCATGGTAAGGCATGAAAACACATGGCAAAGAATGGCAAGGAAATACAAGGCATGTCATATCGAAGAAAGGCATGACATTTTAAGGCAAGAAAATTCATGGAATGTCAAGGAAATGAATGACATGTCAAGGAATGGCATGCCAAGGCAAGGAAAGAGAATGCATGGAAAGGAAAGACATGGAAAGACAAGACATGGCAAGGCATGAAAATGCATGGAAAGGAAAGACAAGGCATGGCATGTCAAGGCAAGTCATGGCATGTCAAGCTAAGACAATGCATGGGAAGGCATGACAAGGCATGGCATGCCAAGGATAGGCATGTAAAGGCATGGAATATAAAAAGGCATGTCAAGGAAAGTCATCACATGGCATGTTAAGGCATAGCAAGGCAAGGAAAGGGAATGCATGGCAAGGCAAGGCATGACATGCCAGGGAAAGGCAAGACATGTTAAGGCAATGCATGACCTTTAAAGTCAAGGAAAAGAATGTCAAGGGAAGGCATGGCATGTCAAGGAAATGCATGGCAAGGAAAGGCATTTCAAAGAAAGGCATATAAAGGAATCAAAATGCATGGCATGTCAAGGCAAGGCATGGCAAGGAAAGGAAAGGAAAGGAATGTCAAGGTAAGGCATGGAAAGGAAAGGAAAGGGAATGCATGGAAAGGAAAGGAATTGAAAGGAAATCCTTGGTAAGGCATGACAACGCATGGAAAATCATGGAAAGGAAAGACAAGGAATGGCATGTCAAGGCAAGGCAAGGCATGGAATGTCAAGGAAAGAAAATGCATGGAATGCCAAGGCAAGGCATGACAAGCAAAGGAAAGGGAATTCATGGACAAGAAAGGCATGAAAAGGCAAGGAATGGAAAGGCATGAAAACACATGACAAAGCATGGCAAGGAAAGACATGGCATGGCATGTCAAGGAAAGGCATGGCATGTCAAGGTAAGGAAATGCATGGCAAGGAACAACAAGGCATGGTATGTCAAGGCAAGGCATGTGAATGTAATTCATGGTATGTCAAGGCAAGGCATGTGAATGTAATTCATGGTATGTCAAGGCATGGAATTTAAAGTCAAGGCATGTAAAGGAAAGGCATCACATGGCATGTTAAGGCATGGAAATGAAAGGCAAGGGAATGCATGGCAAGGAAATACATGTCAAGGAAATGCATGACATGTCAAGTCAAGGAAAGGCATGCCAATGTAATGCATGACATGTCAAGGAAAGGAAACTCAAGGCAAGGAATGTCAAGGCAAGTCAAGGCATGTCAGGGAAAGGCATGGCAAGGTAAGGAAAGGCAAGGAATGTCAAGGAAAGGAATGGAATGTCAAGACAAGGCATAGAAAGTCAAGGAAAGATAATGCATGGAAAGGAAAGGAATTGCAATGAAAGTCATGGTAAGGAACGATAATACATGGAAAATCATGGAAAGGAAAGACAAGAAGCCATCATAGCCAGAAGCATGTGCACTGTTGTAAATGAAAATTTAGCAAAGAAGCCATCAGAATGGGCCCAAAATGCCATAAATCTACTCAACTCCATTCCTACTGCAATCCTTCATACTATTGGGGTTAAAGACAAAACTACATTGATTATTTCATCCATGAGGGTTATTGCTAAACATAACATGTTGAAATCAGTCCAAACCAAGGAAATATCGATGGAGCAAAGTGTGCAAGAGTTCAAGGATTTGTTTGAAGAGTTTATCCAAGGCCTCCCACCATTTTGGGATGACAAAGGAAAATTATATGATCAAGAATAATACAATGCTCGCTTGCCTCAGTGTAGAATGGATCATACAAAATTTGAAACTGTTAGGGTCCTATACCACACATAGGTAGAGAAATATATTCAGATGTAGTAAATGTCAATATTAATAAGGCCTTTCAATAAAATAGAATAAGGCCGATGTAAGAAGACTTAATAGAAGATTGTGCTTCTAGAAGGATATTCCTCTAGATGCTTCTCTTGATAGACATATTTAGTATAAATAATGGTCGAGGGTATGAAAACCCTAGATTGGAGATTATTGTAATAGAGCGTTGCTCGACTAGAGGTTGCCCCCTTGAAGAGGCCTGTGAACATTGCATTCTGAATCAAAGTGTTATTTCTGTTGTTGTTCTTATATCATTTATGTGTTATTGTGGAGATTATGTTGGTTATATTACTGTTATTCTACCATTTCTAGCATTTTATTTCTGTTCTGCATATTTTTTATATCTGGTATATTACAAGTGGTATCAGACCACTTTCCTTTGCAGAATTTGTGGGAATTTTTTTTCAAGGTAGAGACGTATTCTGACGTCTTTAAGCCACAAAGATCTGTCATTATGCACATAAACCTGCAGTTGAGGGATTCATACACGCAGGAAATACAAGTGGTTCTTAAGCACACATATATTGGCCACCCTTGTAACCCTTGTTGGTACCCCTTCGAGTGGTAGCGCAATCAGACAACACCTGTGTACAGATCGACCTAGAGTTCTTGAAGCCCTCTTTAGATAAACTGATCGGCCGCCTGACTACTATAGTGGCATCGAGAACGACACTCAGGAAGATACTCTCTAGTACTTGGGTAGTCGGGTAGTACGGCTAAGGGTACGGTCTATCCTCCTTAGTTAGTGCCCTGAGATATTGGGCTGAGTACTACTGTTTGACTCCACATGTATATAAGAGATCTATAACATAGGGAAAACCCTTGTCTATAGAACCCTTGAATACCTAAACCTTAGGGGACAGAAACATAAACAAATTACAACAGACAAGATCTATTGCCGGACAACTGTGTTCGGGTTTCCAAGAAAATACACATTTCTTCTGGTTAAGCATTTGGGGATTTCATCACTACAATATTCTTCAGACCAGAGTATAACTCCGTAGGTGTATATAAAAAAAAAAAGGTATGGAAAATGTTTCACCATTATTTGAGACCTATTCCATTGGATTCATCTCTTCGCCCTTATCACATTCATCCATATCATTTTTCGGAAAAATAATTGACCCTGCCCGCCCCATTTCAGTTCACCCATCCTCATGGCCCATACCCATAGCCAAGACCTGGAAGCTCACTTCAACACCTTGCAATCTGGTTTCCTTGAGACCCAAAAAGAAGTCAAACAACTTAGTGACATTGTTGCCTCCATCGATACATCCATGAATACATCCATCAATACAACCATGTATTCCTTAATGGAGGAATTCAAAAAAGAACTGACCACCCAACTTGAATCTGTCTTTGCATCACTCTGCACCAAACTGAAGATCCCTACAGATGACCCTTTCTCTGACACACCTCCAAAGACTGAAGGTGAACATTCCTCCCATTCCCATACCTTTCAGCACCCTCACTTTCAACGTGACCTATGCCTTCTGTGGGTGGATGTGACCAAATTTTATGTCTCAGATCCCATTGGTTGGGTCACCCAAATGGAACATTATTTCTCTTTATACGACATTACAGATGATTTGGACAAATTCCGGTATGGTGTTCTCCATGTAGATCAAGAACGTTGGTAATGGTGGTAATGGAGAAAAACTTCCCGTCAAGGGTATATTACTTGGACCCAATTTGTGACTGAGCCTTATGAACGCTTTGACACTAACACCAACCATTTGGGTTGTTTGACAAAGTTGAAACAATCAGGAACAGTAGAATATTTCATAGCTTCCTTTGAGCACCTGGCTTTTCGAATAGAGGGCATGACTGATGCTTTCTTTCGAGAGTGTTTTATCAATGGCCTCAAGGATGAGATTCGGGCCCATGTCCTCATGCCTCAAACTTCGAGTTGGGTGGAGGCTACTAAAAAATCTAAAGAAGCACAATAGGTTGTATCCTCTCAAAACCGTAAATCCTCCTTTATCCCTTGCCCTAAACCGGTAAATCCCACTACTCCCTCCGCGCCATTAAAGATCCAAAAATTGACCAGGGATGAAATGGTTGAATGCCAACTCAAAGGCCTTTGTTATAATTGTGATGAAAAATATTTCCCAGGCCACAAATGTAAGGAACAAAATATTTTTATGGCCATCTCTGAGGATATTTCGGAAGAGGATGTTGAAACTCCCCTTGTGCATGAGTCACCTAAAATCACTGACATAACCCCTCCCTCAGACCCTCCCGAAGTGGAACCGATCATTTCCCTCAATGCTCTCATTGGCTTGTCTTACACCCAAACCCTCAAGTTAATTGGTTACATCAAGCATCAGAAGGTTATCATTCTGGTTGATAGTGGAAGCACCCATAATTTTATTCATCGCGACATTGCCCAAAAAAATCATTGCTACATCCATGCCATCAACAATTTCCAAATCATGATTTCCAATGGTGGTTCCATGAAATGTGGAGGGTGCTGTGAAAATGTGCGTCTCCAAATGAGTGACTACCACCTAAAATCCCATATGTTTGCTATCGACATGGGCGGTTGTGACATTGTGTTGGGTGTAGACTAGATAAGGACTTTGGGTCCCATTCTCATGGATTTTAAGGAATTAACCATGCAATTCAACCAGGAAGGCCACTAATATAAATTCCAAGGCATCATTGTTGGTTCACCTAAGGTCAATAGTTCCCATCCGATGGAAAAGATGCTCAAAAAAGGTCATTCTGGTGTCATTGCCCAACTCCATGCCATACAAGCAACAAAGACACCCCCTGTACCGAAAGACCTCCAAGCCCTCCTTTCTAAACATCATATGGTATTTTCCACTCCCCAAGAACTCCCTCCTTCCCATGGTGTTCATGATCATTCCATTCCCCTTGTACCCAGAAGCCTTCCTCCCAATATCCGTCCATATCGCCACCCCTTTTCACAAAAAAATGAAATTCAGAAAATGGTCGAGGAACTCCTTAATGTAGGCGTTATCCACCCTAGTATGAGTCGTTACTCTTCTCTTGTAGTCATGGTCATGAAGAAAGAAGGTTCTTGGAGAATGTGTCCTGACTTCCGTGCCCTCAACAAACTGACCATTAAAGACAAATTTCCCATTCCTGTCATTGATGAACTCCTGGATGAATTGAGTGGCACCCAATTCTTTACTAAACTTGATCTTCGCCCGGGCTATCACCAGATATGTATGAAAGAGGAAGACATTCAAAATACGGCCTTTTGAACTCATGAGGGTCAGTATGAGTTTTTGGTCATGCCCTTTGGCTTGTGTAATGCCCCCTCCACCTTCCAAAGCCTCATGAATCATGTCTTCCGTCCTTTTCTCCGTCATTTTGTCTTAGTTTTCTCTTATGATATCCTGATCTATATAAAAACCTAGACATACCATCTTACTCATGTGGATCAATTTCTCCATCTACTCTCTCTGCACCAACTTTTCCTGAAACAGTCTAAATGTGCTTTTGGTGCCTCAGAAGTAGAATACTTGGGTCATCTGGTTGGCAAGGATGGCATCAGTGTGGATCTGAAAAAGATTGAAGCTATGCAATACTATCTGCACTGAAAGACTCTCAAAATATTGCGTGTATTTCTAGGCTTAACAGGGTATTATCGTAAGTTTGTTAAGAATTATGGAAAGATTGCAGCACCTCTCACTGCTCTCCTAAAAAAGAACTCTTTCACTTGGATTCCAGCCACTACTCAAGCTTTCCAAACCTTGAAGATGGCCATGTGCACCACTTCGGTTCTAGCCCTTTTTGATTTCACAAAGACCTTTGTCTTGGAATGTGATGCCTCAGGGAAAGGAATCAGCATTGTCCTTATGCAAGAGGGTTGACCTTTGGCCTTCACCAACAAACAACTATCTGAAAGGTATCTAGGAAAAACCATCTATGAAAAGGAAATGTTGGCTATTCTACATGTCGTTGATCTATGGCACCCTTATATCTTGGGGCAACATTTCCAAATTAAGACAGACCATCAAAGCCTCAATTACTTTCTGGAACAACGCATTTCCTCCACGGGGCAAAAAAAATGGGTGACTAAACTCTTTGGATATGATTATGAGATCATTTACAAGAAAGGCAAAGACAATGTGGTGGTGGATGCACTATCCTGAAAATATGAAGAAGAAGGATCCCTTTTTTCTCTTTCCTTCATTGTACCAGATTGGCTCCAAGTTGCTCGCCAGGAATGGCTACAAGATCCCAAAAGTTCACATCTGATCCAACAATTGTAGACCAATGCTCCAACTTCCCTAGGGTACTCTTGACTCCAAGATGAGATTCGATACAAAGGCCATTTGTATTTAAGTAAACAATCAAATCTTAAATCCACTGTACTTTTTGAGGTTCATGCTACACACACAACGAGGCACTCCGGTTTCACCGAAAACTATGACAGAGTCAAACGTTCTTTTTTCTGGGATGGTATGAAATAGGACATCCGTAATTTTTTCGCTGAATGTGATGTGTGTCAACACAACAAGGGAGAAACAGTCAAATCTCTAACCACACTACAATCGCTTTCGATTCCACCTGCTATTTGGAAGGATATATATATGGATTTTATTACCGGCTTACCCAAATCAGGAAATAAATCAGTCATAATGGTGGTTGTGGATCGCCTTTCTATGTATGCTCATTTCTACACTCTTCAACACCCATTTACTGCATCCATAGTGGATCAAATTTTTGTGGACCAGGTCTTCATGCTTCATGGCATGCCGCACTCTATTGTTTCTGATCGTGACCCAAGTTTCACAAGAAATATTTGGCAAGAACTGTTCAATCTACATGGCACCCAATTGCTTCTCAACACAACTTATCATCCCTAGACTGATGGTCAAACAAAATTTGTCAACAAGTCTTTGGAAACATATCTGAGGTGTTTTTTCTCTGAAAAGAAAAATCAGTGGGCTCAATGGTTACCCCTAGCTGAATGGTGGTACAACACTTCCTACCATACAACTACATGCATGACTCCTTTTGAAGCAGTATATGGATAGAAACCAACTTCAGTTCTCTCATACTTACCAGGTACCTCGAAGGTCCAGGCGGTTGAACAAACACTTACAGTTCGAGAGGATATTCTCTGTACCCTCAAAGAGAACTTGGTCATGGCACATAATCACATGAAGCAACAAGCAGATCAAGGTCGCTTTGAACGTCAATTTGCAGAAGGGGATCAGGTGTTTCTGCGACTGCAACCATACAAGCAAAGTTCCCTCAAGGCCGAGCATTGTCAGAAGCTAGTGCCCAAATTTTATGGTCCTTATACAGTTCTCAAGCATGTGAGACAAGTCGCCTATCAGCTAGCTCTGCCCAGTCATTCGAAGCTACATCCTGTTTTTCATGTTTCATGCTTAAAAAAGGTGATTGGAACTAGGTGCCAAATTCAAACCAACCTTCCCGAGTTAGTTGAAGAAGGATCCATTTGGCTACATCCAGAAGCAGTTTTGGACCAACGTGAGTGTCGCCTACTTCAGAGAACCATCAAGGAAGTGCTAGTCCGGTGGAAAGATACAACTCCAGTAGATTCCACTTGGGAACCAACTACCATTCTGCAGTAGTTTCCACATCTCAAGCCTTGAGGACAAGGCTGGTTTTAAGGGGGCACACATGTTACGGTCCTAACCCACACATAGGTAGAGAAATATATTCAGATGTAATAAAGGTCAATATTAATAAGGCCTTTCAGTAAAATAGAATAAGACAGATGTAAGAAGACCTAATAGAAGCTTCCACTTCTAGAAGGATCTTCCTCTAGATGATTCTCTTGATAGACATATTTAGTATAAATACGGGTCGAGGGTATGAAAACCCTAGCTTGGATATTATTGTAACAGAGCACTGCTCGACTGGAGGTTTCCCCCTCAAAGAGACTCGTGAACATTTCTTTCTAAATCAAAGTTTTATTTATGTTGTTGTTCTTATATCATTTCTGTGTTATTGTGGAGATTATGCTGGTTATATTACTATTATTTTTCCATTTCTAGCATTTTATTTCTGTTATGCATACTTTTTATATCTGGTATATTATAGTAACCTTGGAGGAAAATCTGAAAGGAGCTACACTAGTTGAACATCTGATTACTGACTTTGAGATTCTGAATTAGTTCAAAGAAGTCAAAATTGTACTACTAGTCATGACATACACTTCCTTCATTGACCTGGAGATCTTGATCAAAGAAATGATAGATTATGATATCCCTTTTGACTTGCAATGGAAGGAGATTGTACAAATGGGTAAGACAAAGTGTATTTTTCCAAGGTCTAGTAGATGATGTCTAGATGTCATTAAAGATGGATGATCAGGTGGAAGACCAGAGCAGAACAAGTGGAAAAAATGGAACAAAAGTTTCATAGGAGTCAGAAGCCGGATCATGAAACATTTTCTTGCTAATCATTGTAATCGGTTTCAAAACCAAAATTGTCCCTTGTAATTATTGTAATCAGTTTCAGAAACTAAAACATTTCATTTTTAATCATTGTAATCGGTTTCAAACTGAAGGAACACAACTTGTATAAATATTAGGAGTTCCAAATGTATTAGGGGTTGGAAGAAGTGCAAGGGAATCTTTTCACCTATTTGGAACTTGAATGCAATTTTCTAAAGCTGAATAGAATACACATGCTAAAGTATTGAAGTTTCGATGAAAATATTCTAATGGTGGTGATCTGAGTTTTGTCCCCTCTCTTTGTATGTATTACCTATATTTCTGATTTCATTTTCACTATCTTCTGTTTAAATTAATTATTCAAAGGCCTAGAATTCATCTTGTGATGCTCTTTATTGAAGCAATTTAAACTGTGTTAAGTTCTTCCTAACTAATTCAGAATTCATTTATTTAATGTTCTGATGCAGTTATATGTTTTATTTTCTTCCTACACTCTGCAAATGTACAAATTTTAACTCAGATTTATTGCCTCATTTAGCCTTTATCCTCTGGAGAGTTCTACCGACTAGTCAATGATTCCATTCATTTTCATAAAATTGACTCCATAGCCCTAAGTGTCCCTCCCCTTCCTTGCCAGAAAAATTGTAAAAACCCCCTTCAAAGTAACACAACCTAGCCATTGATTTGTTAAAGAAAATTCATCTCTTAACGACCAAGTGACAAGAAAACCCCCTCTCTGAGATGAGTAGGCTAGTACCCAGCTCTAAAGTTGGTTTGTAGGTTACCTCTGTCATTTGTTTATCAGTCGAAAAAATTTACAGAGTGCTACCAGGCACGAAAATGCATGGAAAAGCATGGAAAGGGAAGACAAGGCTTGACATGTCAAGGCAAGGCATGTCTTTTCAAGGAAATGCATGGCTTGTCAAGGTAAGGCATGGAAAGGATAGGCATGTCATGTCAAGGAAAGGCATGACATGTCATTGAAATGAAAGGCATAGCATGTCAAGTCAAGGAAAGGCATGAAATGTCAAGGAAAGGCATGGAATTTCAAGGCCATGCATGGAAATACAAGGAATTGCAAGGAAAGTCATAGCAAGGCACAACAACGCATGGAATGTCAAGGAAAGAAATGTCAATTCAAGTCAAGGTAAGGCAAGGAAAGGCAAGGAATGTCAAGTCAAGGAATGACATGTCAAGGAAGGGCATGAAAAGGCAAGGGAATGCATGTTAAGGAAAGGAATTTCAAGGCATTTCAAGGAAAGTCATGGTAAGGCACGGAAACACATGGCAAAGAATGGTAAGGAAATACAAGGCATGTCATATCAAGGAAAGGCATGACATTTTAAGGCAAGAAAATTCATGGAATGTCAAGGAAAGGAATGACATGTCAAGGAATGGCATGCCAAGGCAAGGAAAGAGAATGCATGGAAAGGAAAGGCATGGAAAGACAAGACATGTCAAGGCATGAAAATGGATGGAGAGGAAATACAAGTCATGGCATGTCAAGGCAAGTCATGGCATGTCAAGCTAAGGCAATGCATGGGAAGGCATGACAAGGCATGGCATGCCAAGGAAAGGCATGTAAAGGCATGGAATATAAAAAGGCATGTCAAGGAAAGTCATCACATGGCATGTTAAGGCATAGAAAGGCAAGGAAAGGGAATGCATGGCAAGGCAAGGCATGGCATGTCAGGGAAAGGCAAGAGATGTTAAGGCAATGCATGACCTGTAAAGTCAAGGAAAGGAATGTCAAGGGAAGGCATGGCATGTCAAGGCAATGCATGGCAAGGAAAGGCATTTCAAAGAAAGGCATATAAAGGAATCACAATGCATGGCATGTCAAGGAAAGGCATGGCAAGGCAAGGAAAGGAAAGGAATGTCAAGGCAAGGCATGGAAAGGAAAGGAAAGGGAATGCATGGAAAGGAAAGGAATTGAAAGGAAATCCTTGGTAAGGCATGACAACACATGGAAAATAATGGAAAGGAAAGACAAGGAATGGCATGTCTAGGCAAGGCAAGGCATGGAATGTCAAGGAAAGGAAATGCATGGAATTCCAAGGCAAGGCATGACAAGAAAAGGAAAGGGAATTCATGGACAAGAAAGGCATGGAAAGGAAAGGAATGGAAAGGCATGAAAACACATGGCAAAGCATGACAAGGAAAGACATGGCATGACATGTCAAGGAAAGGCATGGCATGTCAAGGTAAGGAAATGCATGGCAAGGAACAACAAGGCATGGCATGTCAAGGAAAGGCATGTCAATGTAATTCATGGTATGTCAAGGCTTGGAATTTCAAGGCAAGGCATGCAAAGGAAAGGCATCACATGGCATGTTAAGGCATGGAAAGGAAAGACAAGGGAATGCATGGCAAGGAAATACATGTCAAGGAAATGCATGACATGTCAAGTCAAGGAAAGGCATGCTAATGTAATGCATGACATGTCAAGGAAAGGAAACTCAAGGCAAGGAATGTCAAGGCAATTCAAGGCATGTCAGGGAAAGGCATGGCAAGGTAAGGAAAGGCATGGCAAGGTAAGGAAAGGAATGAAATGTCAAGACAAGGCATAGAAAGTCAAGGAAAGATAATGCATGGAAAGGAAAGGAATTACAATGAAAGTCATGGTAAGGAATGATAATACATGGAAAATCATGGCAAGGAAAGACAAGGCATGGTGTGTCAAGGAAAGGCATGGAATGTTAAGGAAAGTCATGGCATGTAAATTAAAGGCATGTAAAGTCAAGAAAAGGGAATGCATGGTAAATAAAGGAGTTGCAAGGAAAGGAATAGAAAGGCAAAACTATGCATGGAAAAGCATGACAAGGCAAGACAAGGCATGGCATGTCAAGGCAAGGCATGGCATGTTAAGTTAAGGAAATGAATGACAAGGCATAACATGTCAAGGCAAGGCATGGTATAGAATGGCATGTCAATTCAAGCCAAGGCATGTCAAGGAAAGGCATGGAATGTCAAGGAAAGGCATGTCAAGGCAAGCAAGGAATGTTAGGGAAAGGCATGGAAAGGCAAGGCAAAGAAAGGAATTGTAAGGAAAGGCATGGAATGTCAAGGAAAGGAATGGAAAGGAAAGGAAAGGAAATGCATGACAAGGAAAGGAATTGCAAATAAACTCATGGTAAGGCACGATAACGCATGGAAAAGCATGACAACGCAAGACAAAGAATGGCATGTCAATGTAAGGAAATGCATGGTAGGGCATGGCATGCCAAGTCAAGGCATGGCATCTCAAGGAAAGACATGACAAGGAAAGGAAAGGGAATCCACGGAAAGGCAAGGCATGGCAAGGCAATGCATATCAAGGTTCTACAATGCATGGAAAAACATAGCAAGGCATGACAAGGCATGTCATGTGAAGGAAAGGCTTGGAATGTCAAGGTAAGGAAATGCATGGGAAGGAAATGCATGACAGGGCATGAAAAGGAATGACATTTCAAGGAAAGGCATATCAATGTAAGGAAAGGGAATGCATGGAAAGGAAATGGATTTCAAGGAAAGTCATGGTAAGGCACGACAGTGCATGGCAAGACAAGACAAGGCATTACATGCCAAGGAAAGGCATGGCATGTTAAGGAAAGGAATGTATTTTCAAGGAAAGGCATGACAAGGCTAGGCATGACATGTCAAGAAAAGGAATGGAATGTAAAGGCAAGGCATGGTAAATCAAGTCAAGGCATGTCATGTCAAGGGTAGGCATGGAATGTCAAGGAAGACGTGGCATGTCAATTCAAGGCAAGGCAATTCAAGGAAAGGAATGTCAAGACAAGGCATGGAATGTCAAGGAAAAGCATGGAATGTCAAGATAAGGCATGCCATGACAAGACAAGGCATGGCATGTCAAGTCAAGGGAATAGATGTCATGTCAAGACAAGGCATGGCATGTCAAGGCAAGGCACGACATGTCAAGGTAAGGCATTTCAAGGAAAGGAAAGGGAATGTATGGAAAGGAAAGGCATAGAAAGGCACAAAAAATGCATGACATGTCAATTCAAGGTTTGATCTAGGTGAATATCAATGGCCACCCACCTATTCCAATTGGCTCAAAAAAAATCATTAGCAACTTACTATTTTTAGTAGTTTTTCGGTTCCTAAACATTTGGGGCTATTTTGAGGGCCTACACAAATATTTTTTCAATATCAGGAACCTCAATGCTAATTTAAGGCTCTAATTGATCCCAGAAAATGAATCTCCTCTTCGATACCTTCCCAATGAGATATCGTGTTCCCCAAACGAAGATCATATTCCAAAGTTATGCCCCTGGGAAGTTGATACACCAAGCTACCCAAAACAAGGTCCACAAAATTGTTGGCTTATCATATTCCAAGGTTAGGGTTTTGGATTTTATTTATGTTAAAAATGATTTTGGAGCCTCATTGTAATAACCATCTTCTTTCAAATGTGAGTATCCATCACTTCTCTTCTCAAATATAAGCTTCCATGATTCTAATGAGTCTTTCACTCTTTATTTCTACAGTTTTGTACATTTCACTCATTAATAGTAATTGTGTATTATTGTATATTTGTGCCTATTGTTATATATATGATATATATGTTATATTAGTGTCTCTCTTTCAACATCTCTATATATTTCTATGTTATATCTCCACTCTCATTTCATGCAAAAAATAATCTGGATCAGTGGTATCAAAGCAGGCTGCTCTGGATCATTTTTTCAGTGCATGTCCTTGACGAGGTCTGAGTATAGAAAGTTGGGTATTTAGCTTGTCCCTCTTGAGGAAAATCACTCTCGCATGCCCAATAAATCATACATGGAGGAAGAAAAGAAAAACGACAGAGCAAATGATTATATTAATCTGTTTCTTGAGCAAGCTCTCACACGACAAAGGGATGAAATGATGTAGAATTTTTACCACATTCTTTAACACCCTCTGATAACAAACGATGTGTCTTCATCAAGAGACCACTTTTGAGGAACCTCTCCTTTCAAGTTATAATTTAATTTTGATATTCTCGTATTTGAAGGACAGATAAATGTGGATGCCCTAGAAAAATAGTTAAATCTACTAGAAGGTTATTTCTATGTTCATAATTTCTATGATAGAAAAATGATCACCTTCACACTCCTTAAGGCTGTCCCCCATGTCAAACATTGGTGGGAAACTTACTTAGAGGAAATTTCCACAGAGGAGTATATAATATATGGGGATGATCCCAATTGGGATTTTTGTGTGTGGATGCAATCAAGGAACAATATTACCATGTTGGAAACTATGATGAACAATACATGAGATGTACCAAACTGCATCAAGAGGGGGGAAAAGTAATGTTGGAGTTGACAAATACCTTCCATACATTGTGTACCAAGCTGGGTATCAAAGACTCTGAGTGACATTTGGTTCTAAAATACTGTGGGGCTCTACACATATACATCCAAATTGAAATGGATTTTCTGGAAATCTCATCACTGGGTGTTGCTTATCGATATGATGTTAAAATCGAGCACAAATTTAAGGACTAGAACAAGAAAGATTTCAGATCTACAAATCCAGAACACCCAAATAATGGTAATGAAGGCCCTAATAACCAACCTTCATAAAACCAATCCAAGCCACATGAAAATAAGGGTAACATAAAGATGAAGAATGACACTTGAAAGTGGCACGATTTCCACAAAATCTCTTGGAACAAGACTGATGAATGTCATTGAAAATAATCATTGGTAGATGAGATCAAAGACAAGGAGATGAACCCTAATTAGAAATATGGTACATAAAATAATGGGAAAATACAGATCATTGAAGCAGACCCCACGGCTACTATCATGGCCACAACAATTCAACCAAAAGAACCAATAGATCCTGAAGAGGGGGAATTCCTCTTTCATTCAAAGATGTGGGTGAAGGGGACCCCATTGCATTTCATTGTTGATAGTGGAAGACAAAAGAACATCATCTTAGTATAGTTCATCAAACAATTGATATTGTCGACAAAACCACACCCACAACCATACAACATCAGGTGGCTTCTCCAAATATGAGATCTTTGTGTCAGCCAACAATGTTGATTGTCATACGACATCCATCCCTTCAAGGATGAGGTATTATGTGATGCTTCCCAATTGGATTTCTATGATGTTCTTTTGAGCCAACCATATATGTGGAAGCACCATTTTATTTATGATTCTCAACCCCATTGTATCATTGTTACTTTGGGGGGTCATCTCTCTAGGATACTAGAGGTAGTTCCAAATATTGTCCCACCTAAACAGTGTCGCAAGGTAGTATCTCATACTACAAAATTTAGCTTCTTCACAATTTGTTCAAAAGGTGAACAAAAGTAAATTACAACCACTTCAGCCTCAGTCCAAGAACCTTCTATACTACATAAGAAGGTCGAAAATATTGCAACAAAGTGAAAATATTCCTTCTACATAGAGTCATCTCATCAGGTTCTCAACAAACTCCCACAATCTAAGTAGCGCAACTTTTCTAGAAAGGCAAGCATCTCACCAAGGTTTAGATTCAACAAGCGCTTTCCCCTCTCCCCTAGGAACTCAATGCAATGGACACCATTGATTCCTAAGTATGGAGGATTGATCTAGGTAGATATGGTGGCCACCCACCTATTCCAACTAGCTCAAAACAGTTCATTGGAAACTTACTATGTTTAGCATCTTTTTGGTTCCTAAGCTTTCGTGGCCATTTTGAGGGCCCAAACAAATATTTTTCGAGATTGGGAACCTCAATAATAGACAAAGGCTTTGATTGATCCCCCCAAAAATATATCCTCATCGATACCTTTCCAACTAGTTATCGTGCACGCCAAACATAGATCATATGCCAAAGTTATTCCCCTGGGAAGTTGATACACCAAAATACCTAAAATGGGGTCCACAAAACTGTTGGCTTTTTATCTTTCGGGGTTAGGGTTTTGGATTTTATTTATGTTAAAATGGCCTTTGGAGCCTCATTGTAATAATCATCTTCTTACTAATGTGAGTAGCCATCACATCTCTTCTCAAAGATAAGATGCCACCATTCTAGCTAGTCTTTCACTCTGTATTTCTACAGTTTTGTACATTTCACTCATTAATAGAAATGGTGTATTATTGTATATTTTTGCCTCTTTTATATATATGATATATCTGTGTTATATTATTGTCTCTCTTTCAATATCTTTGTATATTTCATTGTTATATCTCCACTCTCATTTCGTGCCAAAAATAATCTGGATGAAGGGATGACATGTCAAGTCAAGGAAAGGCAACGCAAGGCAATGAATGTCAAGGCATGGCATGGCATGTCAAGGCAATCCATGGAAAGGAAAGGAAAAGGAATGCATGGAAAGGAAAGGAATTTCAAGCAAATTCATGGTAAAGCAGGAAATTGCATGGAAAATCATGGCAAGGAAATAAAAGGCATGACATGTCAAGGCAAGGCATGGCATGCCAAGGAAAGGAAATGCATGCCAGGGCATGGCATGTCAAGGAAAGGAATGAAAAGGAAAGGAAAGGGAGTGCATGGAAATTGAAGGCATGGAAAGGCAAGGAATGGCAAGGCATGAAAATGGATGGCAAAGCATGGCAAGGAAAGACAAGGCATGGCATCTCAAGGGAAGCCATGTCATTTCAAGTTAAGGAAATGCATGGAAAGGCACAATAAGGCAGGGAATTTCAAGGTAAGACATATCAATATAAGTCATGGAATGTAAAAAAATTCATGTAAAGTCAAGGCATCACATGGAATGTCAAGGAAAGACATGGTATGTCGGGGAAAGACATGGCAAGGCAAGGCATGGCATGTCAAGGCAAGGCATGGCAAGGCAAGGCATGGAATGCTAAGGAAAGGAAAGTTATGGCATGTCAAGGTAAGGAAAGAAATTCCAAAGAAAGGCATGGAATGTCAAGGAAAAGCATGACATGTCAAGTTAAGGAAAGACATGTCAAGGAAAGGCATGTTAAGGAAAGGCATGGCATGTTAAGGAAAGGTAAACATAATCGTATATAGCACAAAATGGAGAGGGTTTGTACTTAAGCTTATGTAATAGAAATTACAATTGATAGTTAAATTGCTTAACAAATTTTTTTATGATCTTTACTAACGTTTATTAGAATTGTTGAATGTTTTACATTATTGGAATGACATCTTAGTTGTAACTTATTTGAATTTTTATTATCGTATCTGCACTTTGATATGACTCAATATGATTAGCATTTCATTGCATAAGTTGTAATATTAGATATATATTATTTCTATAGTAATTAATGATGGTGATCCTTACCATCATGATCATCATCGCCATCTGCATCAGCATCGGCCTCATAATATTATATATCTAATAGAAATTAATAATGATGATGTTGGTAGCAGCCAATGACATTCATGATCATATAGACTGCATCATGGGTCATTTTTGATATATTGTTATAATGCCTCTTTTCATGGTTACTATCATATGTATCATTTTCATGAACTCCAATACCATATTATTGAGTTATATCATTTTTA
>JZKD02S1999896.1:4088872-4101159 GCA_000966675.3 Picea glauca
TGCCTATGTTTGTTTGACTATCCCCTTTATAAGTTGAGGGGTCTAAGTGGTGCAGTATTTAGAGCATGCATAACATCATCTTTGAGAAGGAAATTGACTTTCCCCACATCAAAAAACCTTACAATGAAAAAATTTAGTTCCAATGCGTGACTTTCACTGTAGACAGAGGCGCGTGCGCGCGGAAAAGAGATGTTAATTCCAGTGCATGCACGCTTCTGTGGGGTGGAATACCCGTGCGCTTGTGATAATTTTCCGAGAAAGACACCCTGAATGAATTTCTCTCGATTCTCCTGTGAATCGACTGGTTCGCAGGTCGGCGGAGGCCGGTTTGTGTCCCTGCAAGTTAATAAAACAAAAAGGAAAGCGAATTAAACCCAATTGAGGGAGGATTTGATACCTAACTCCCCAGTGGATTTTCCAGTCTACTCGCATTCAAATGGTCACTAGGTGAGAAAATGGAGAGTGCTTGCATACCCTGTTGGGTCTGGCAGGGCAGAACAGCTGTGGAGCAAAAGGGGTTAAAGAAAACAAAACTAACTACAATCTAACTATCAACTGAAAGAAAATAACACTGCGAAAATAAACAAAACCATCAAACATAAGACACAGGGGTCATCAATGGTTTCAGGCTGGTGTATTAATGAAACTAGAGCACACTGAAGAAAGAGACCAGGGGTTCCTTCTCCCTCCAGCGGAAGGCTCTTCAGGGCCCTCAACATAATGCTTTCCTTACAAATGAAATGAACTGCACACAGCAGTGAAAGAACTCTGGGTGATGCAGCTGATGGATTGTTGTCAAAGGATGAGCCTTTAACCATCTGAACAACATAACGATGCTTAGAATTCCTTTCCAAAACAATGAATCCTCACGGCCTTTTATAGCAGCTCCCGGGCGGTCACGTAACCTTCTCAAAGTGTGAATAGGGACTCGTTTAGGGTTTATTTAGGTCATTAACCCACCGATTTTGCAGAGTCGGCTCTGATTTGAGAGTCAAATCATATTGGGGGCCGGTCCATAGGTGGTCGGGAGGCCGACTTATGCAATTAATGCGCCGTATTAGGAGATGCGCGGGCTTTTGTGTTGATAGTCGCGCGTCGAGCGCGCATGCGCTAGTAACACGTTTTTGTCCCGCGCATGTGCGCGCACATCAAGCTGCTGTAAAGCGCCTTTCAATTTTTGGTCACTTTGTATAGTTTTTTGCCCTTCTGGAGTGCTGTGAAATTAATTCAGTGCCATGAGTGACTTCATTGTTGTTTTGATGATGTGGAGTTCTTGTCGCCATGTGCAGACGAAATTTCAGTGATAACACCAACTTTTCCTGAAACAGTTTAAATGTGCTTTTGGTGCCTCAGAAGTAGAATACTTGGGTCATTTGATTGGCAAGGATGGAATCAGGGTGGATCTAAAAAGGATTGAAGCTATGCAATACTTGCCGCACCCAAAGACTCTCAAAAGCTTGCGTGGATTTCTGGTCTTAACAGGGTATTATCATAAGTTTGTTAAGAATTATGGAAAGATTGCAGCACCTCTCACTCCTCTCCTAAAAAAGAACTCTTTCACTTGGACTCCAACCGTTGCTCAAGCTTTCCAAACCTTGAAGATGGCCATGTGCACCACTCGAGTTCTGGCCCTTCCTAATTTCACAAAGACCTTTGTGTTGGAATGTGATGCCTTAGGGAAAGGAATCAATGTTGTCCTTATGCAAGAGGGTTGACCTTTGGCCTTCCCCAACAAACAACTATCTGAAAGGTATCTAGGCAAACCCATCTATGAAAAGGAAATGTTGGCTATTCTACATGCCATTTATCTGTGGCACCCTTATATCTTGGGGCAACGTTTCCAAATTAAGACAGACCATCAAAGCCTCAAGTACTTTTTGGAACACTACATTTCCTCCCCGGAGCAACAAAAATGGGTGACTAAACTCTTTGGATATGATTATGGGATCATTTACAAGAAAGGAAAAGACAATGTGGTGGTAGATGCACTGTCTTGAAAATATGAAGAAGAAGGATCCCTTTTTTCTCTTTCCTTCATTGTACCAGATAGGCTCCAAGATGTTCGCCAGGAATGGCTACAGGATCCCAAAAGTTCGTATTTTATCCAAAAATTGCAAACCAATGCTCCAACTTCCCCAGGGTACTCTTGGCTCCAGGATGAGATTCAATACAAAGGCCGTTTGTATTTAAGTAAACAATCAAATCTTAAATCCATGGTACTTTTTGAGGTTCATGCTACACCCACAATGGGACACTCTAGGTTCACCGAAACCTATGACAGAGTCAAACGTTTTTTTTCTGGGATGGTATGAAATAGGACATCCATAATTTTTTCGTTGAATGTGCTGTGTGTCAACACAACAAGGGAGAAATAGTCAAATCTTTGAGCACACTACAATTGATTTTGATTCCACCTGCTATTTGGAAGGATATATCTATGGACTTTATTACCGACTTACCCAAATCAGAAAATAAATCAGTCATAATGGTGGTTGTGGACCACCTTTCTAGGTATGCTCATTTCTACACTCTTCAACACCCATTTACTACATCCATAATGGCTCAAATTTTCGTGGACCAAGTCTTCAAGCTTCATGGCATGTCGCACTCTATTGTTTCTGATCATGACCCAACTTTCACAAGCAATTTTTGGCAAGAACTGTTCAAGCTATAGGGCACCCAATTGCATCTCAACACAACTTATCATCCCTAGACTGATGGTCAAACAAAATTTGTCAACAAGTGTTTGGAAACATATCTGAGGTGTTTTGCCTATGAAAAGAAAAATCAGTGGGCTCAATGGTTACCCCTAGCTGAATGGCGGTATAACACTTCCTACCATACAACTACACGCATGACTCCTTTTGAAGCGATATATGGATATAAACCAACTTCAGTTCTCTCATACTTACCGGGTACCTCGAAGGTCCAGGCGGTTGACCAAACACTTACAGTTCGAGAGGATATTCTCTCTACCCTCAAAGAGAACTTGGTCATGGCACATAATCGCATGAAGCAACAAGCAGATCAAGGTCACTCTAAACATCAATTTGCATAAGGGGATCAGGTGTTTCTGCAACTACAACCATACAAGAAAACTTCCCTCAAGGCCGAGCATTGTCAGAAGCTAGTGCCCAAATTTTATGGTCCTTATACAGTTCTCAAGCGTGTGAGAAAAGTCACCTATCAGTTAGCTCTGCCCAGTCATTCGAAGCTACATCCTGTTTTCCATGTTTCATGCTTAAAAAAGGTGATTGGAACTAGGTGCCAAATTCAAACCAACCTTCCCAAGTTAGCTAAAGAAGGATCCATTTGGCTACATCCACAAGTAGTTTTGGACCAACGTGAGTGTCACCTACATCAGAGAACCATCAAGGAAGTGCTAGTCTAGTGGAAAGATACAACTCCAATAGATTCCACCTGGGAACCAACTACCATTCTGCAGCAGTTTCCACATCTCAAGCCTTGAGGACAAGGTTGGTTTTAAGGGGGCAGACATGTTAGGGTCCTAACCCACACATAGGTAGAGAAATATATTCGGATGTAATAAAGGTCAATATTAATAAGGCCTTTCAATAAAATGGAATAAGACGGATGTAAGAAGACCTAATAGAATCTTCTGCTTCTAGAAGGATCTTCCTCTAGATGCTTCTCTTGATAGAGATATTTAGTATAAATAAGGGTCGAGGGTATGAAAACCCTAGCTTGGAGATTATTGTAATAGATCACTGCTCGACTGGAGTTTGCCCCCTCGAAGAGGCCTGTGAACATTTATTTTTGAAACAAAGTGCTATTTATGTTGTTGTTCTTATATCATTTCTGTCTTATTGTGGAGATTATGTTGGTTATATTACTATTATTTTGCCATTTCTAGCATTTTATTTCTATTCTAAATACTTTTTATATCTGGTATATTACAGTAACCCTAGAGGAAAATCTGAAAGGAGCTACACTAGTTGAACATCTGATTATTGACTTTTTGATTCTGAATTAGTTCAAAGAAGTCAAAATTGTACTACTAGTCATGACATACACTTCCTTCATTGACCTGGAGATCTTGATCAAAGAAATGATAGATTATGATATCCCTTTTGACTTGCAATGGAAGGAGATTGTACAACTGGGTAAGACAAAGTGTATTTTTCCAAGGTCTAGTAGATGATGTCTAGATGTCATTAAAGATGGAAGATCAGGTGGAAGACCAGAGCAGAAAAAGTGGAAAAAAATGGAACAAATGTTTCATAGGAGTCAGAAGCGGGATCATGAAACATTTTCTTGCTAATCATTGTAAACGGTTTCAAAACCAAAATTGTCCCTTGTAATTATTGTAATCAGTTTCAAAAACTGAAACATTTCATTTTTAATCATTGTAAACGGTTTCAAACTGAAGGAATACAACTTGTATAAATATTAGGGGTTCCAAATGTATTAGGGGTTGGAAGAAGTGCAAGGGAATTTTTTTATCTATTTGGAAATTGAATGTAATTTTCTACAGCTGAATATAATACACATGCAAAAGTATTGAAGTTTCCATGAAAATATTCTAATGGTGGTGATCTGAGTTTTGTCCCCTCTCTTTGTATGTATTACCTGTATTTCTGATTTCATTTTAACTATCTTCTGTTTAAATTAATTATTCAAAGGACTGGAATTCATCCTGTGATGCTCTTTGTTGAAGCAACTTAAACTGTGTTAAGTTCTTCCTAACTAATTCATAATTCATTTATTTAATGTTCTAATGCAGTTATATGTTTTCTTTTCTTCCTTCACTCTGCAAATGTACAAATTTTAACTTAGATTTATTGCCTCATTTAGCCTTTATCCTCTGAAGAGTTCTACCGACTAGTCAATGATTCCATTCATTTTCATAAAATCGACTCCATAGCCCTAAGTGTCCCTCCCCTTCCTTGCCATAAAAATTGTAAAAACCCCCTTCAAAGTAACACAACCTAGCCATTGATTTGTTAAAGAAATATCATCTGTTAACGACCAAGTGACAAGAAAAACCCCTCTCTGAGATGAGCAGGCTAGTACCCAGCTCTAAAGTTAGTTTGTAGGTTACATCTGTCATTTTTTTATCAGTCAAAAAAATTTACAGAGTGTTACCAGGCACGAAAATGCATGGAAAAGCATGGAAAGGGAAGACAAGGCTTGACATGTCAAGCCAAGGCATGTCTTCTCAAGGAAATGCATGGCTTTTCAAAGCAAGGCATGGAAAGGATAGGCATGTCATGTCAAGGAAAGGCATGGCATGTCATGGAAATGAAATGCATAGCATGTCAAGTCAAGGAAAGGCATGAAATATCAAGGAAAGGCATGGGATTTCAAGGCCATGCATGGAAATACAAGGAATTGCAAGGCAAGTCATAGCAAGGCACAACAACGCATGGAATATCAAGGAAAGGCATTTTAATTCAAGTCAAGGTAAGGCAAGGAAAGGCAAGGAATGTCAAGTCAAGGCATGGCATGTCAAGGAAGGGAATGAAAAGGAAAGGGAATGCATGGTAAGGAAAGGAATTGCAAGGCATTTCAAGGAAATTCATGGTAAGGCACGAAAACACATGGCAAAGAATGGCAAGGAAATACAAGGCATGTCATATCAAGGAAAGGCATGACATTTTAAGGCAAGAAAATTCATGGAATGTCAAGGAAAGGAATGACATGTCAAGGAATGGCATGCCAAGGCAAGGAAAGAAAATGCATGGAAAGGAAAGGCATGGAAAGACAGGACATGGCAAAGCATGAAAATGCATGGAATGGAAAGACAAGGCAATTCATGGCATGTCAAGCTAAGACAATGCATGGGAAGGCATGACAAGGCATGGAATGCCAGGGAAAGTCATGTCAAGGCATGGAATATAAAAAGGCATGTCAAGGAAAGTCATCACATGGCATGTTAAGGCATAGCAAGGCAAGGAAAGGGAATGTGTGGCAAGGCAAGGCATGGCATGTCAGGGAAAGGCAAGACATGTTAAGGCAATGCATGGCCTGTAAAGTCAAGGAAAGGAATGTCAAGGGAAGGGATGGCATGTCAAGGAAATGCATGGAAAGGAAAGGAATTTCAAAGAAAGGCATATAAAGGAATCATAATGCATGGCATGTCAAGGCAAGGCATGGAAAGGCAAGGAAAGGAAAGGAATGCCAAGGCAAGGCATGGAAAGGAAAGGAAAGGGAATGCATGGAAAGGAAAGGAATTGAAAGGAAATCATTGGTAAGGCATGACAACACATGGAAAATCATGGAAAGGAAAGAAAAGGAATGGAATGTCAAGGCAAGGCAAGGCATGTAATGTCAAGGAAAGGAAATGCATGGAATGTCAAGGCAAGGCATGACAAGCAAAGGAAAGGGAATTCATGGACAAGAAAGGCATGGAAAGGCAAGGAATGGAAAGGCATGAAAACACATGGAAAAGCATGGCAAGCAAAGACAAGGCATGGCATGTCAATGAAAGCCATGGCATGTCAAGGTAAGGAAATGCATGGCAAGGAACAACAAGGCATGGCATGTCAAGGCAAGGCATGTCGATGTAATTCATGGTATGTCAAGGCATGGAATTTCAAGGCAAGGCATGTAAAGGAAAGGCATCACATGGCATGTTAAGGCATGGAAAGGAAAGGAAAGGGAATGCATGGCAAGGAAATACATGTCAAGGAAATGCATGACATGTCAAGTCAAGGAAAGGCATGCCAATGTAATGAATAGCAAGGCAAGTCAAGGCATGTCAAGGAAAGGCATGACAAGGTAAGGAAAGGAAAGGAATGTCAACGAAAGGAATGGAATGTCAAGACAAGGCATAGAAAGTCAAGGAAAGATAATGCATGGAAAGGAAAGGAATTGCAATGAAAGTCATGGTAAGGAACGATAATACATGGAAAATCATGGCAAGGAAAGACAAGGCATGGTGTGTCAAGGAAAGGCATGGAATGTTAAGAAAAGTCATGGCATGTAAATGAAAGGAATGTAAAGTCAAGAAAAGGGAATGCATGGTAAATAAAGGAGTTGCAAGGAAAGGAATAGAAAGGCAAAACTATGCATGGAAAAGCATGACAAGGCAAGACAAGGCATGGCATGTCAAGGCAAGGCATGGCATGTTAAGTTAAGGAAATGCATGACAAGGAATAACATGTGAAGGAAAGGCATGGAATAGAATGGCATGTCAATTCAAGCCAATGCATGTCAAGGAAAGGCATGGAATTTCAAGGAAAGGCATGTCAAGGAAAGGCATGGAATTTCAAGGAAAGGCATGTCAAGGCAAGCAAGGCATGTTATGGAAAGGCATGGAAAGGAAAGGCAAAGAAAGGAATTGTAAGGAAAGGCATGGAATGTCAATGAAAGGAATGGAAAGGAAAGGAAAGGAAAGGAAATGCATGACAAGGAAAGGAATTGAAAATAAACTCATGGTAAGGCACGATAACGCATGGAAAAGCATGACAACACAAGACAAAGAATGGCATGTCAATGTAAGGAAATGCATGGTAGGGCATGACATGTCAAGGCAAGGCATGGCATGTCAAGGAAAGACATGACAAGGAAAGGAAAGGGAATCCATGGAAAGACAAGGCATGGCAAGGCAATGCATATCAAGGTTCTACAATGCATGGAAAAACATGGCAAGGCATGAAAAGGCATGTCATGTGAAGGAAAGGCATGGCATGTCAAGGTAAGGAAATGCATGACAAGGCATGAAAAGGAATGACATTTCAAGGAAAGGCATATCAATGTAAGGAAAGAGAATGCATGGAAAGGAAATGAATTTAAAGGAAAGTCATGGTAATGCACGACAATGCATGGCAAGGCAAGACAAGGCAAGACAAGGCATGACATGTCAAGGAAAGGCATGGCATGTTAAGGAAAGGAATTGATTTTCAAGGAAAGGCATGACAAGGCTAGGCATGGAATGTAAAGAAAAGGAATGGAATGTAAAGGCAAGGCATGGCATATCAAGTCAAGGCATGTCTTGTCAAGGGTAGGCATGGCATGTCAAGGAAGACATGGCATGTCAATTCAAGGCAAGGCAATTCAAGGAAAGGAATGTCAATACAAGGCATGGAATGTCAAGGCAAAGCATGGAATGTCAAGATAAGGCATGTCATGACAAGACAAGGCATGGTATTTCAAGTCAAGGAAATACATGCCATGTCAAGACAAGGCATGGCATGTCAAGGCATGGAATGACATGTCAAGGCAAGGCATTTCAAGGAAAGGAAAGGGAATGCATGGAAAGGAAAGGAATTGAAATGAAAGGCATAGAAAGGAATGAAAATTGCATGACATGTGAATTCAAGGTATGATCCAGGTGAATATCGGTGGCCACCCACCTATTCCAATTGGCTCAAAACAATTCATTAGCAACTTACTATTTTTAGTAGTTTTTCGGGTCCTAAACTTTTGGGGCTATTTTGAGGCCCTACACAAATATTTTTTCAATATCAAGAACCTCAAAGCTAGTTTAAGGCTCTAATTGATCCCAGAAAATGAATCTCCTCTTCGATACCTTCCCAACGAGATATCGTGTTCCCCAAACAAAGATCGTATTCCAAAGTTATGCCCCTGGGAAGTTGATACACCAAGCTACGCAAAACGAGGTCCACAAAACTATTGGATTTTCATATTCTAGGGTTAGGGTTTTGAATTTTATTTATGTTAAAAATGATTTTAGAGCCTCATTGTAATAACCATCTTCTTTCAAATGTGAGTATCCATCACTTCTCTTCTCAAATATAATCTTCCATGATTCTAATGAGTCTTTCACTCTTTATTTCTACAGTTTTGTACATTTCACTCATTAATAGAAATTGTGTATTACTGTATATCTGTGCCTATTGTTATATATATGATATATATGTTATATTAGTGTCTCTCTTTCAACATCTCTATATATTTCTATGTCATATCTCCACTCTCATTTCTTTGCAAAAATAATCTGGATCAGTGGTATCAGAGCAGGCTGCTCTGGATCATTTTTTCAGTGCATGTCCTTGACGAGGTCTGAGTATAGAAAGTTGGGTATTGAGCTTGTCCCACTTGAGGACAATCACTCTTGCACGCCCAATAAATCGTACACGGAGGAAGAAAAGAAAAATGATAGAGTAGATGATTATATTAATCTATTTCTTGAGCAAGCTCTCACACGACAAAGGGATGAAATGATGTAGAATTTTTCCCACATTCTTTAACACCCTCTGATAAAAAACCTATGCGTATTCATCAAGAGACCACTTTTGAGGAGCCTCTCCTTTCAAGTTACAATTTAATTTTGATATTCTCGTATCTGAAGGACAGATAAATGTGGATTCCCTAGAAAAATAGTTAAATCTGCCAGAAGGTTATTTCTATGTTCATAATTTCTCTGATAGAAAAATGATCACCTTCACACTCCTTAAGGCTATCCCCCATGTCAAACATTGGTGGGAAACTTACTCAGAGAAAATTTCCACAGAGGAGTATAGAATATATGGGGATGATCCCAATTGGGATTTTTGTGTGTGGATGCAGTCAAGGAACAATATTACCATGTTGGAAACTATGATGAACAATACATGAGATGTACCACACTACATGAAGAGAGGGGCAAAGTAATGTTGGAGTTCACCAATACCTTCCATACATTGTGTACCAAGATGGGTATCAAAGACTCTGAGTGACATTTGGTTCTAAAATACCATGGGGCTCTACACATATACATCCAAATTGACATCTCATCACTAGGTGTTGCTTAACAATATGATGTTAAAATCAAGCACAAATTTAAGCACTAGAACAAGAAATATTTCAGATCTTCAAATCCAGAACACCCAAATAATGGTAATGAAGGACCTAATAACAAACCTTCATAAATCCAATCCAAGCCACATGAAAATAAGGGTAACAGAAATATGAAAAATGACACTGGAAAGTGGCACGATTTCCACAAAATCCCTTGGAACAACACTGATGAATGTCATTGAAAATAATCATTGGTGGATGAGATCAAAGACAAGGAGATGAACCCTAATTAGAAATATGGTACATAAAATAATGGGAAAATACAGATCATTGAAGCATACCCCACTACTACTATCACGACCACAACAATTCAACCAAAAGAACCAATAGATCCTAAAGAGGGGGAATTCCTCTTTCATTCAAAGATGTGGGTGAAGGGGACCCCATTGCATTTCATTGTTGATAGCGGAAGACAAAAGAACATCATCTTAGTATAGTTCATCAAACAATTAAGATTGTCGACAACACCACACCCACAACCATACAACATTGGTTGGCTTCTCCAAATATGAGATCTTTGTGTCAGCCAACAATGTCGATTGTCATACGACATCCATCCCTTCAAGGATGAGGTATTACGTGATGCTTCCCACTTGGATGTCTGTGATGTTCTTTTGGGCCAACCATATATGTGGAAGTGCCATTTTATTTATGATTCTCGACCCCATTGTATCATTGTTACTTTGGGGGGTCATCTCTCTAGGATACCAGAGGTAGTTCCAAATACTGTCCCACCTAAACAGTGTTGCAAGGTAGTATCTCATACTACAAAATTTAGCTTCTTCACAATCTATTCAAAAGGTGAACAAAAGGAAATTGAAACCACTTTAGCCTCGGTGCAAGAACCTTCTATACTGCATAATAAGGTCGAAAATATTGCAACAAAGTGAAAATATTCCATCTACATAGAGTCATCTCATAAGGTTCTCAACAAACCCCCACAATCTAAGTAGCGCAACTTCTCCAGCAAGGAAAGCATTTCACCAAGGTTCAAATTCAACAAGCACTTTCCCCTCTCCCCTAGGAGCTTGATGCAATGGACACCATTGATTCCTAAGTATGGAGGATTGATCTAGGTAGATATGGTGGCCACCCACCTATTCCAACTAGTTGAAAATAGTTCATTGGAAACTTACTATGTTTAGCATCTTTTCGGTTCCTAAGCTTTCATGGCCATTTTGAGGGCCCAAACAAATATTTTTCGAGATTGGGAACCTCAATAATAGACAAAGGCTTTGATTGATCCCCCCAAAAATATATCCTCATCGATACCTTTCCAACTAGTTATCATGCACCCCAAACATAGATCATATGCCAAAGTTATTCCCCTGGGAAGTTGATACACCAAAATACCTAAAATTGGGTCCACAAAACTGTTGGTTTTCTATCTTTCCGGGTTAGGGTTTTGGATTTTATTTAGGTTAAAATGGCCTTTGGAGCCTCATTGTAATAATCATCTTCTTACAAATGTGAGTATCCATCACATCTCTTCTCAAAGATAAGATGCCACCATTCTAGCTAGTCTTTCACTTTGTATTTCTACAGTTTTGTACATTTCATTCATTAATAGAAATGGTGTATTATTGTATATTCTTGCCTCTTTTTATATATTTGATATATATCTGTTATATTATTGTCTCTCTTGCAATATCTTTGTATATTTCATTGTTATATCTCCACTCTCATTTCGTGCCAAAAATAATCTGGATCAAGGGATGGCATGTCAAGTCAAGGAAAGGCAACGCAAGGCAATGAATGTCAAGGCATGGAAGGGCATGTCAAGGAAATACATGGAAAGGCAAGGGAAAGGAATGCATGGAAATGAAAGGAATTTCAAGAAAAGTCATGGTAAAGCACGAAATTGCATGGAAAATCATGGAAAGGAAATAAAAGGCATGGCATGTCAAGGCAAGGCATGGCATGTCAAGGAAAGGAAATGCATGCCAGGGCATGGCATGTCAAGGAAAGGAATGAAAAGGAAAGGAAAGGGAGTGCATGGAAAGGAAAGGAATGGAAAGGAATGAAAATGGATGGCAAAGCATGGAAAGGAAAGACAAGGCATGGCATCTCAAGGGAAGCCATGTCATTTCAAGGTAAGGCAATGCATGGAAAGGCACAACAAGGCAGGGAATTTCAAGGTACGACATATCAATATAAGTCATGGAATATAAAAAAAATCATGTAAAGTCAAGGCATCAAATGGAATGTCAAGGAAAGACATGGCATGTCAGGGAAAGACATGGCAAGGCAAGGCATGGCATGTCAAGCAAAGGCATGGCAAGGCAAGGCAAGGCATGGAATGCTAAGGAAAGGAAAGTTATGGCATGTCAAGGTAAGGAAAGAAATGTAAAAGAAAGGTATGGAATGTCAAGGAAAGGCTTGGCATGTCAAGTCAAGGAAATGCGTGTCAAGGAAAGGCATGTGAAGGAAAGACATGGCATGTTAAGGAAAGGTAAACATAATCATATATAGCACAAAATGGAGAGGGTTTGTACTTAAGCTTATGTAATAGAAATTACAAT
>JZKD02S1999896.1:4103642-4140755 GCA_000966675.3 Picea glauca
TATTCTTCCATAACCCGAAGATGAAGAAGCAAAGGAAAAGTTCAAGAAGAATGAGGTCAAGGACAAGAGGATCTTGACAGACTCAATCAAGGATCACTTGATACCCAATGTATTAGAACTAAAGACTACACAAGATATATTTGATACCATAACCATACTCTATGAAATAAATAACAACATTCAAAAGCTTAGCCTACGACATCAACTCATAAATGTGACTATGAACAAGTCAAAGACGATTGCTAACTTCTTTACAAGGATCTCGCAAATCAATTACCGGTTAGTAGTCATTGGAGATCCATTAGAATATGTTGAACTAGTAACCACTACGCTAAATGTTTTACCTCCCTCTTGGGACCCATTTTTCCAAGGAATTTGTGCAAGAAGGAAGTTACCCAAGTTTGACAAGTTATGGGCAAATTTCTCCCAAGAGGAATCTATATTGATGTCCAAGAAACAAAAGGTAGATGATGAGGAAAAACAAGAACTTGCAACACAAGTGAAGAAAAGAAAGGAAAGAGAAGAAGGAAATCCAAGGAATTCTAAGAAGCCACGTCATAAGAGGGATATATCAAAGGTTCAATTCTTCAATTGTAGGAATATGGGACATTATGCCACACAATGTCCTCACAAACATGAAAAGAAGAAGAATCATGCACATGGAACTAATGTTGAAGAACCAAAACCCAAATATGAAGAATTTGTATTCATTTCATCACTCACCATAACCATCACTCAAGGAAGTAATATCTGGCTCATAGATAGTGGTGCTTCCAAGCATATGGCCAGATTCAGAAATTCTCTATCAAAATTAACATAAAAGGACTATACACTTCAAGTGGTTCTTGGAGATGATTCCAAGCATGCAATCAAAGGCATTGGATAAGCGTCCTTACAACTTGATTTAGGTAACCCTCTTTCAATTAAATATATACTATTTTTACAAGGCTTAAAGAAAAATCTTCTATCTATTTCATCTTTAGAAGATAAATCTTTTAGGGTAGATCTTGTGGATGGCCAAGTCCTTCTATGGCCCAAGAATTAAAGAATAAATAAAGCCATTGTGATTGGTTTCTGAGAGGGAGGACTGTATAAGTTGAAGGGACAAGAAGAATAAGCCCTTGTACACAATAATATTATTTCTAGTGAACTATGGAACTGATGGATTTCTCACTTGAACTATAGATCATTACCACGTTTGAGAAAAATGGTTACATTCCTACTACAAATCTAGATAGACCATGATGAAGTATGCAAAGGTTGTGCACTTGGAAATAATGTCGAATGAATATTTACAAGTAGTGATAGTAGATCCAAAGGTATTTTGGACATCATACACTCTGATGTATGCAGACAAATGATGGTGCCATCACTTGGAAACTTTGTATACCATGTGTTGTTCATAGATGACTATTCTAGGAAGACATGGATCTACTTCTTGAAATAAAAATATGAAGTCCTTAACAAGTTTCAAGACTTGGGATTTAGTTGAGAATCTCTTTGAGATGAAGATTAAAGTTTTGAGATCTGACAATGGAGGTGACTACACCTCAAAAGAGTTTAAATACTTTTTCCAATAAGTAGGGATTAATAGGGAGATTACAAATTCCTACAACCCCCATCAGAATGGGGTTGTATAAAGAAATAATATATCCATCATAAAAGAAGAAAAAACGATGATACATGATTAGTGCCTATCCATGCAATTATGGGAAGAAGCATCTAGTATGACTATGTAGGTGTAGAACAGAAGCCCTTGTAAGATATTGGGAAACATGACACCTGAAGAGGTGTTGATCGAAAATAATCTATAAGTCATTCAATTGAGTATTTTTGGTTGTCCAATGTTTATACATGTTCCTAGTGAAAAGAGAAGGAAATTGGAAGCTTCAGGAAAGAAGGGAACATTCATCGGATACAGTGAGACTTCGAAGGCCTATAGAGTTTACATTGCATGGTAGAGTAAAAAATACTTGTAGATAAACCTGAAGAAGTTGTGATAACCAGGATGATACCAACTTGGATTCGGAACACCTTGTAGGAGGCCGAAGGACATGCAGCTCCAAAAGGCTCCTTTAGAGAGAGAAATAGATCACATAAGTTTTCCAGCTATGTGGCACTAATAAGAAATATCATTGATTCAAAACCTTCTACTTTTGAAGAAGTTGTTGAGAATCTAGAATGGAACGATGCCATGATGGAGGAGTATTAGTCCATCATGAAGAATGATGTATGGGAGGGAATTCCAAGACCAGAAGGGAAGTTAGTTGTGAATTACAAATGGATCTAAAAGATCAAGCATGCTACATAGGAAAACATATATAAGTACAAGGAAAGGTTTGTGGCTATAGGGTTCTCTCAGAAAGAGGGAGAATACTATGATGAAACATTTGCTTCTATGGGAAAATACACTTTCATTAGATCAATCATTCCGATTGCTTCCATAATGGGATGGAAATTACACCAGATGGACGTCAAGATTTCTTTCTTGAATGGTGTAATAGAGGAAGAAGTGTACATCAAACAACCACAAGGATTCATGATCCATGGGAAGGAATCCCATGTGTACATATTGAATAAGGGCTTATACGGGTTGAAGCAAGCACCTAGGGAGTGGTATGCCATGATAGATGGATATTTGATGAGCTTGGTATTTACCAAGAGTGAGGCAGATCCTAACCTTTATTATAAGGTTGAGGATGGATTCCCATTGATCTTGGTTGTATATGTAGACGACCTATTTCTAATAGGGTACAAGAAGATCATTGATGGGTGTAAGAGGGATATTGCTTCAGAGTTCAAGATGAAGGATCTAGGTTTGATGTGTTACTTCTTGAGATTGGAAGTGTGGTAGAGATAATATGAGATTTTCCTCAACCAAGGAAAATATACTATTGAGATCCTGAAGAAATTTGACATGATGAACTACAAGTCCATGACCAAACCTATGACGATAAATCTGAATCTCTTGAGTGAAAAATCTTCATATTTGGTGGATCCCACTATGTATATACAATTAATTGGATCCTTGATGTACCTAGTTAACACCAGGCCAAACATATGATTTGTAGTGAATACCTTGAGTCAACGCATGCTTAAACCTAGAAAGGTAAATTGGATGGAAGAAAAGCATATGTTGAGGTACCTTCATGGTACAGTTGGATATGGATTGATATATGTCTCAAGTGGATATGTGAAGCTGTAGGGATATACAGATTCTGATTGGGCAGGGAGTGTAGTGGATTGGAAGAGTACTTCTAGATGTTGTTTTCGTCTGGGATCAGGAATGATCTCATGGTTAAGAAAGAAGCAGACATCAGTGCCACTTAGTACATCACAATCATATTATATCGCAACAAGCATGGAAAGCCATGAAGAAGTGCGGCTTCGTAAGTTGCTAGCTAGGATATTTGATCTCGAATTGGAGCCAACTTTGATACATTGTGACAATCAAAGTTGCATGAAGCTTAGCGAGAAACTTATATTCCGTGAAAGGTATAATAATATAGAGATAAAATATCATTACATATGGGAAATGGTGCAGAGAGGATTTTTGGAGCTCCATTAAATATCCACGGATGAGCAGATAGTAGACATCCTCACGAAGCCCTTGTCAAGAGTGAAGTATGAGTACTTCAGGGACAATCTTGGAGTGTTGTTGAATGTACACCCTTGTTGAGAGGGAGGTGTTTTGTTTCTTCTCATCCTGGCTAACCCCTTTGGCAAAGGGTTCCCTAGATCAGTCACATGAGGTGACCGAGAGGGTAATGCACTATCAGAACTGTTGAGAGAAGAAAAATCACACACATAGTCATAATACTATGGAAGAGGTTGTGTGAGTCCAGACAATAGTTCTGTGCTACTTCGGTGGGTGTGTTCCAATGGAGGAGGCTATGTGACTCCAAGATTTGTGCTACTTAGGTGGATTTGTTCCACTACTGAGGGTTGTGTGACTCCGGACAATAATTGTGTTCTACTTCGATGGTTGAGTACCACTGGAGGAGACTTTGTGTCTCTAGACAGTAGTTTCATGCTACTACAATGGATGTGTTCCACTTGAAGTGATTGTGTGTCACTAGAAAATAGTTTTGTACTACTTGGTAATAGTTGTGATCTATTGGATGACATTGTAGTAGCTATGTACTACTAGATGACTGTCATGGAGATTACTAAATTGTTTGGATGTAGTTTTGTGTGCTACCCTTTGATCGCAAATATTGTTCTTGATGATTTGAGCTACCAAAGGCATTGTAGCATCCATGTGCCTGCTAGCAAATTGCAGAGTAGTCAATGGACTACTAGACAAAGACATTGTGAAAGATGCCTCCCTATATAAGAGGGAGTGTTGATGTTTTGGTAGCTGTGGGAGGATGTTTCTCTCCTATATGAACTTTCTTAGATGTGGAGAAGATTTTTGAAGAAAAATATCCCTTGGATATATGTTGAAATACCATAGAAGAGAAGTTGGCCTAGAAGAATAAAGGATAATGAAAAGACACCTTCCCAGAAGAGAAGTTGGCCCAGCTAGAAGGAAAATAACACTATAAATAAGGAGGCACCTTAGATCATTTTTACACTCACTCACACTCTCCCACCTACACATAATCGAGGCACAAGTTTGGAGGAGGTGACACAGTAGCCACAACTGCACAATTTATTATTGCTCGGTCTTTTGTTATCTCTCTCTTATGAACTACTCCTTGAGGAGGTGCAATACCTTTGTATGGTGTTTTTGATGTAGCTGGGGTGGCATTTATAGTTAAGATAACACTTGTTCTAGGTATTATCTGATTAGACTTGCTTTATGAACGAAATCTATCTAAGAAAGGTTGTTGGGTTTTTCCCCCATTTGGGATTTTCCCAGGATAAATCTCTTGTGTTTTATTTTGTCTTGTGTTTATGTTGCTAATTCTTAGTACATGATATATATGTTAATGGTAATGAAGTAAAATAACACTAGTAACACTAATGCTTTGTAAATAAGGAAAATAAAACATGTTTCCCTAAGAAATTCTTTATAAATGTTATCCTATAAAATTTTCAAATGGATTATTATGACTTATTGTATAATCATATAAGTTATTTAAGAGACGTCATGTATTTAATTAGTTAAATTGAAATAAAAAATATTAAATTAATAACTATAAGAAAACTAAGAACCATTTTTGGAAGAAAAAAAGGAAGCAACAATGGAAGCAAAATTGGAAGCCACACCAGAAGAAAAATTGGAAGCCAACAAAAGAAAAACTGGAAGAAAAATAGTAAGAAATACTAGAAGCAAAGTAGGAAGAAAAACTAAACCTAAAACTGGAAGGCAATCCAGAAGCCAAACTGGAAGAAAAATTGGAACCCATATCAGAAGCAAAATTAGACGCAAAACTGGAAGCCAAACCGGAAGAAAAATTGGAAGGAATATCAGAAGAAAACCTGGAAGCAACACCTAGTGATACTCCTGGTGCTAATCCTGGTGTTATTTCCAGTGCTATTCATGGTGCTAAACCTGATGCTATTTTCGGTGCTAATCCTGATGCTATTTTCGGTGCTAATCCTGTCACTAATATTGGCGCTATTTCTGGTGCTAAGCTCGACACTAACCTTGTCGCTATTTCCAACACTATTCCTGGAGTTATTTTCGGTAAAAAACTTGATACTAATCCTAACACTATTTTCCTAATGCTAAATATGGCACTAAAAATGACACTAATTTGGGCGCTAAATCTGGAGCAACTATAAAATGTCCATATTGTGCCCTGTTTTTCGTCGAAAAAGGTGTCCAATTCGTGAACTGAAATACACTAAATCCCAATGCTATTTTAGGTGCTAATTTCTTGGTCGATTGTAGTGGGAGGAGGAAACAAGGAAGCAAGTAGAACAAGAAAAAAGAGTGCAATCTCAATTGGCAACACTCTAGAAGATGTCAGAAGCAACAATCATCACCAAAGAGTGCAGGGATGAGGAAGGACCATCCATGATTCCAGGAAAGGAAGAAAAAAGTACACATCCAATCTTGATCCAGTTAGCATCTGGGAACATGATACTACATCTTGAGACATATGCACTATAATTTTTTATGGCCAAATTGCAACAACATGTAAATTTACTAGGAAATTTGAACCTATTTGTATCTAGGTTATCGATGAAAATACTACAAGACTTGCAGATAGGCATGTTGCAATAAATTCATAACAGAGGATAGAAATCACATCAGGAGCTAACACGAATAATGAATGAAAGGGTTCAATTGGAACAAAAATATGACGTTGCACTTCAAGAAAAGAAGGAAGTTGAAGGTCAAGTGGGTCAGGAAATCCCTTAAGGAGAAGGTCGAAGCTAGAACTATAGTGTAGAAGACACAAGAATCCATCCAAAAACTTTACAAGGAAATTCTGGAAGTCCCCATGGTAGTTGAAGATACTATGGAAGAACATGTGTTAAAGATTGTTGAAGTCATGAAGGTCTTCAGAACACAAATTGAGGACTTACAACTGCAGAGCATGCCAGGAACACCACCGGAAGTGAGATAATGTTAGGGACCTAACCCCTCATGTAGGTAGAATAATATATTTCCATGTAATAAAGGTCAATATTAATAAGGCCTAGTAATAAGGAAGAATAAGTCCAATGTAATAAGACCTAATAGAAGATTCCTCTTCTAGAAGGATCTTCCTCTAGATGGTTCTTTTGATAGACATATTTAGTATAAATAGGAGTCTAGGGTATGAGAACTTTTGTCTTGGATATTATTGTAATAGAGCTCTGGTCTGTTGCAGGTTTCCCCCTCGAAGAGGCAAGTGAACATTTCTCTCGGTAATAAAGTATTATTTCTGGTGTTATTTTGTTATCATTATGGTATTATCGTAGTGTTGTTCTAGTTATATTGTTGTTCATCTTCCATTTCTATCTATTTATTTATGTTCTGCATACTTTTTATATATGGAATATTACACATGGTATCTAAGCACCTTCCTCAGAAAAAAATTATGGGTTATTGTTTTTTAGGGTAGAGAAGTACTCCAATGTCTTTATGCTGCAAAGATCTTTCATTACGCGCATAAACCCGTGGTCGGGGATTCATACATGTAGGAAATACAAGTGGTACTTAAGCACACATCTGTTGGCCACCCTTTTAACCCATGTTGGCACCCCTTCGAGTGGTAGCGCATCAGACAACACCTGTATACAGATCATCCTAGATCTCCTAAATCCCTTCGTAGATAAAACGATTGGTCGCCTGACTTCTATAGTGCCACCAAGAAAAAAAACTCAGGAATATACTCTCTAGTACCTAGGTAGATGGGTAGTAAGGATAAGGGTATGGTCTAGCCTCCTTAGTTGGTGCCCTAAGATATTGGGTTGAGTAGTAGTATTATACCTCACACATATATCAGAGAGATATAGCATAGGGAAAACCCTTGTCTGTAGAACCCTTGAGTACCTAAACCTTGGGATAAAAAAAAAAAAAAACAGAGAAGATCTATTGTAGCATAACTGTGTCTCCTACATTCGAGTTGCGAAATTAGTACACATTTATTCCTATTAATCATTTGGACATTTCATCACTGTAGTATTTTTCAGATCAAAGCATAACTCTGCAGGAGTAAACAAAAAAAAATCTAGATCCTGTTGGCACCATTATTTGATACCTATTCCATTGGTTTTCTCTCTTCGCCCTGATCGCAGTCATACCTATCATTTTTCATCAAATTTTTTTTGTGGACCCAAACCCCTTCCAACACCCTTATTTGGGATTTAACCCATTGGATTCAACTCATCGCCCTGATCGTTGTGATATACTTCAACCAAAACCCATTTTCTGTGTGGTCCCACCCGCCCCTTTTCGTGTTACCTTGTCATCATGGCCCATACCCATAGCCAAGACTTGGAAGCTCACTTCAATACCTTGCACTCTAATTTCACATAAATCCAACAAGAAGTGCGACAACTCAGTGGCAATATTCTCTCCATCAATCAAAAAATGCATTCCTCCATCGCGGATTCAGTCGTTGCTTCAATCGAGGAATTCAAACAAGATATCAAACAAGACATTACTACCCAACTTGAATCTGTCACTATCACGATCTATGCCAAGCTGCATATCCCTACAGATCTTCCCTTCTTTGACACACCTTTGTATACCGAAGGTGAAACTTCCTCTCATTCCCATAATATTCATCCCCATCACTTTCAGCATGACCTATGCCTCCCAAGTGTGTATGTGACCAAATTTGATTGATCGAATCCCATTGGCTGGGTAACTCAAATGGAACATTATTTCTATTTGTATGGAATTATGAATGAGTTGTCCAAACTCCGGTATGGTTTTATCCATTTAGATCAAGAACATTGGAAATGGTGGAAATGGAGAAAACATCCTCGCCAAGGGTATGTGTCTTGGACACACTTTGTGGTAGAGCTTTATGAATGCTTTGACACTAACACCAACCATTTAGGCCGTTTGACAAAGTTGAAACAATATGGCATAATGGAAGACTTTATAACTTCTTTTGAGCGACTGGATTTTTGTACAGAGGGCATGTTTGATGATTTTTTCCGAAAATGTTTTATCAGTGGCCTCAAAGATGAGATTCGGGTTGATGTCCTCATGGCTCAGCCTCAAAGTTGGATGGATGATACTAAAATATCTAAGGAATCAAAAAAGGTTTTCTCCTCTCAAAACCACAAACCCTCCTTTATTCTTCGCACTAAACCAGTAACTCCCACTCCTCCTTCTACTCCACTAAAAATCGAGAAATTGACCAGGGTCGAAATGGTTGAACGCCAACTCAAATTCCTTTTTTATAATTGTGATGACAAATATTTTCTGGGACACAAGTTTAAGGAACAAAATATTTTTATGGCCATCTCGGAGGATGTTTCAGAAGAGGATGTTGAGGCTCCCCTTATGTCTTTGTCACCTGAACCCAATGACATAACCCCTCCCTCAGAACCTTCTGAAGTAGGACCGATCATTTCCCTAAATAATATCACTAGCTTCTCTGCTCCCCAAACCCTCATTCTATTTGGTTATATCAATGATAGGAAGGTCATCATTCTTGTTTATAGTGGAAGCACCCATAATTTGATTCATTGCTGCATTTCCCAAGAAACTAATTTCTATATCCGTGCAGTCAATAATTTCAAAATCATGATTGCCAACAATGGGTCCATGAAATGTGGAGGGAATTGTGAAAATACGTGTCTCCAAATTGGTGAATACTATCTGAAATATCATATGTTTTATATTTACATGGGTGGTTGTAACATTGTGTTGGGTGTGGAATGGATAAGGACTTTGGGTCCCATTCTCTTGGATTTTAATAAATTAACCAAGGAATTTGACCAATAGGGCCAACAATATAAGTTTCAAGGCATCACCTCTGGTTCCCCGGAGATCATTAGTTCCCATCGCATGGAAAAGTTGCTCAAAAAAGGTCATTCTGGCATTATTTCCCAATTCCATTCCATACAGGCCACTGAGACACCCTTTGTGTCGCAGGACCTCCATTCCATCCTCTCTAAACATCAAGTGGTTGTTTCCAATCCCAAGGGACTCCCTCCTTCCCGTGGTGTTCATGATCATTCCATTCCCCCTGACCCAAGAATCCTTCCTCCCAATATCCATCCCTATCGTCACCCCTTTTACCAAAAAAAAGAAATTGATAAAATGGTTCAAGAATTGCTCAACATAGGTGTTATCTGCCCTAGTACGAGCCGCTACTATTCTCCTATGGCCATGGTCCTTAAAAAGGAAGTTTCTTGGTGCATGTCTCCTGACTTGCACACCCTCAACAAACTCACCATTAAAGACAAATTTCCCATTCCTATCATTGATGACCTCTTGGACGAATTGAGTGGGGCCCAGTTATTTACTAAACTTGATCTTCATTTGGGATACCACCAGATCCGTATGAAAGAGGAAGACATTCCTAAGACTGCCTTTAGAACTCATGAGGGCCACTATGAGTTTTTGTTCATGCCCTTTGTCTTGTGTAATGTTCCCTCCACTTTCCAAATCCTCATAAATCATGTCTTTTGTCCTTTTCTCTTTAATTTTGTGTTAGTTTTCTTTGATGACATCCTCATCTACAAGAAAACCTAGACAAACCATCTTGCTCATGTCGATCGAATTCTCCATCTACTCTCTCAGCACCAAATTTTCCTCAAGCAATATAAATGTGATTTTGATGCCTCAGAAGTAGAGTACTTGGGTCATCTTGTTGGCAAGGATGGCATCAGGGTGGATCCTAAAAAGATTGAATCTATGCAAGATTGGCCTCACCCAAAGACTCTCAAAAGCTTGTGCAGATTTCTTGGTTTAACAGGTTATTATTGCAAGTTTGTTAATAATTATGGAAATATTGTGGCACCTCTCACTGCACTCTTAAAAACAAGGAAATGAAAGAATGGTGATGACAAGGATTTCCAATATTAAGAATATAGAAGGAAATTGCACGAAAATCAGTGAAGAGAGCACACAGATTTGGAAAAAAATAGTAGAGGATATTGAGATGAAGTCCATAAGGGCCAAGTTAAGAGAAGCATAGGAACATTCACAACAAGCAACAAAAAGGGTTGCTACATTTCCACTAGGGGAACGTATGACAACAATTTTGGCTCAAAGGCAATCATACATGGAATTGGAGAAGATGAGGGATCAAAACAATATCCTTCAACAATGATTGGGACCTCAGTAGGAAGAAGAAGTGAGGATAATAGGGGAGATCCCCACTATGAAGGAAAAGGTCAAACAAGAAGAATATGAAGGAGAGGAAAAAATCATGTGCTTGACTATGTAGGGAAATAAAGAGATCACACAAACATAGGCAAAAATACTCAAGGAAGTGGAGGTATCAAATGAAGCCTCCCAAAAAAAAATTGCGGCATGGAAGAGAAGGCAATATGCCTCAGTGGCTCAGGACAAGCTACATGTGAGTGTTGCAGGCCTGTTGGACAGAAAGTTTTGGGAAAAATCCTAGGTACAGAAGAAGTGTGTAGCATAGGTGCACAAGAGAAGAAGGAATATTAGGGAGTGTGCACTTGAGGTGCATACATGAGAACAATGAGTAGAAGAGGTGCATCTAGAAGTACAATGCATAGTAAGAAAGGAACAAAGTAGAGAAAGAAAATAAATAAGGAGAAGAAAGAGGGAAAAAAGGAAGGATGACAACAATCATAGTGAAAAAGAAGGAAGAATAAGAAGTCAAAGTGAAAAAGTAGCATGAAAACATAAAAGAAGAAGAAAGTATCTAAACGACCAATTAAACTGAATTAGCCATGCAATGTAATGGGTTTTTGGGATGAACTAGGTAGGGTTTTAATCCCTATCTTGTATGTATAAATATGTAACACATTGGGAGAATAGGTGTTCCTTACATTTGGTTCCTTATTGTTGTTTGTTCCAGTCCATTATGTTTTTTTTTTTAGTCTATAAAAGACATGAATAAATGTCTAAATGTAAGGGATGATGAAGAGATAGAGAGAGAGGCTTGCACTACAGAGTGGCTAGGCTAGTAGAAGAGAAATATACCACGATACATATTTGTAAGAGCATTGTGAAATCTAGAAGAAATTAACAAAATCATAATAAATAATCCAACCATTGTGGACGTATCCCAGAGTTGGGTGAACCGCATTAGATATGGTTTAGTATGTCTTTTATGTGATTGCTTATGAAATATGTCTGGATGCATAGTAGGTTAGATTTTTCTTATGTTTAATCATGGCACAACAATCATGATTGTGAAAGAAATGAGTTTATGCAATAATATGGAATATAATGATAGTCTAACTTCAAATCACTAAGTATTTAATAAAGAACATGGATAGAGTTACACGTACATAAATAATAAGATAGAATGAATAAAGCAGTCACCTCCCATTCCCTTACTATTGTAGAAGATTGGTTCTTGCAGTCCCAATAGATACATTGGATGAGAAATCATCTGCGCAAGAGGGTGATTACGAAAGGGCCGGTGTGTGGTGGGTTTTGTTGGGCATCGATAAATTGAACCTAGGGTCTTGAAAACCGTACACAACACCAACAATGATGCAGAGGTGTGTATAATGTACCCGAAACAATACGATGTGGGATTCCATCAGGGTTAGGATATCAATATGTTGAGAAGAAGTATGAGGTTCATTCTCTGAGATGTAAGACTATTAGGACTCCCAATCCTAAGGGGAAAAGAGAAACATGAGTGTTGATTTTCTAGGGGGTAAATATATGTGAGATAACTCATGTAGGTGGGGATGCTACCATATGACAGGACCAAAATTCAATGGAGGTGATGGTACTTGTGAGTTAGGTCTGGTTATCCTAAGGGTAAATTTAAGAGGGTGTGAATGGGAGATGCAATTTTTTGTGGAGGTTGTAATTGCATGCCAATGTTGAACATATAACTGAAGGATCCATGGGATGGCCAGTATGGAATGGGTTGTATAACTTTGTAACAATTAATTGCACATACAGAAACCAAATACTCGACGTGAAAAATATCTTGTTGATAAAGAACATGTAACAACTATTTTATAGTAATACAAATATGTGTGCATACTTGTCCCTGAGGCTTTGAGAGAGTTACCCAATAAGTGACTTGGTTAAGGGTAGAATATTTTCAAGTATAACCCATTGAATGGGTCTTTGAGGGTGGCACCTTCTGTGTAGTCTAGGATATATTCACTTGTATGATCATAATCGGTGATGAGGTTGTCTCCTATGGAAGGTGTAGGATATGTAGATGGGTGGTGTTGGTACAATTATATGCATAATATATTACCAAACATAAATTATCGACTGATATTCATAATCAATAGAGTTGATGCACTATATGTGTCGATAAAAGATAGGTTCCTATGTCTGATGAGTATAGCTCAATCAAGAAAACCATCTAAAACCAATACTATGTTTTCACACTTCAAAGATAACACTCTTCACACAATTCAGAAATTAGAAAGAAAAACTCATAAACAAGCATATGATCTAAATTTGTTGCTTAGGTGATGGATCTGTTCATTGATGGCTCATGAAAGGAAAATATGAAATTTGATTCTATCTCATAGAACAACCAAACTAACAATGATTAACACTCTGTTTTAGGATATCTAAATGCTTCGCACAACTTCAAAGCTAGAAGATAAAGCTGATAACAAAACTTCTCAAGCAAACCGTGAATCAAAAGGTTCTTCCTTAGGTGACAAGTCTTTTCATTAGGGGCTCATGAAATGAAGAGATGAAATCATATCTTGTTCCCTATAGAAATTGAAAACAATAATCAACAATTCACATAATAGTTGATAATGTACTCTATTTACTCTTGAAAAGAAACCAAACATAACCCTATCAATTCAAATCAAACCTTATTACAAGAAATAGTCAATATGATTGAGAGACTTCATTATATGGTGGATGAAGGTGAGAGATGAAGTCTGGTCGCATTTCCTATAACAATTCACTTCAAACTTGCAAGAAATTCTTATCTAATTATGCACACTCTTCAAAATCAATTGATGCATCACAAACAAAAATTTAGTACAATCTTACAATCTTGCAATTCTGGAAATTACTTCATTTCTACATAGGAAACATAACTTTGAATGAGATGTTCCATTTGATGTATTATCTAATGTGAATGATGCACTCCCAACTGTTTCTGTACTTCCACACTTTGCAATCAATTATAATAGTGAAATAAAAAATGAAATCAAAACAACAAGTACAAAAAATAGAAATCTATACTAATAATTTACAATGAGCTTATGAAGATGGATGAGTGGGCCCTTGTCGATGCCAACATGGAATATTTTATATCAAAAGATGCTAAATTCTAAGAGACACACAGGATCATTGAATTCAAACTTCCATCGATCTTTAGCAAATAAATTTACAAAAAGAGTTGGTTCAGAAATCCAGTTTGCAACATACTAATTCCTTCCTTTTGGATTAGAGCCATCACTCAATTTATATGATTTTTACATTACAAATTTGGATCTATAAAATCCAATCCAAATAAAAACCATTTTCCATTAGTGGATGTCGATTTCAACCATTTATATATTCAAGGAAATTCATTTCCCACGAATCTGAGCATGATCTTATAATTTCTGGAAAATTGGAAAAGATTTATTATGAATTGTTCCCCATAATATGGAGGTCCACATGTGTGATATATGGATATTATAGCTCATGCATCCATATGAAAACACAGTTTTGGACAAAACCCATGTCCCCAAATTTTCAAATTCAGTGTTACCTTCCCGAAAATTGAGGTGAAAATCTAGTACCAGAATGCTAGTGCCAGAATCCTGTAGATAGGGTTTTAGTACTGGATTAGCACAGTCGTAGCCATGAGTATCGGATTAGGTGCACAACTTGGTACCATATTAGGCACCCAGGTAGTACTAGATCAATGATTCTTAAGAGTCAAACGATTAGGATAATGCAAAATCAAACATTTAATCGAATTAACTCAAGAAAAACTAAACAAATCATGCCTTAATCATAAGTTACCTCTCTATGCATATGGACAAGGTCATAAAGTGTATTTGTGGAAGAAACAATCAATTATATACACATAGAATAGGTAAAATAAGCTCAGATAGAGGGTAATATAGGGCATTAGAAGTGTCAAAATGAAGACTCAACATTCCCCCATGGTTAAGTCATTGCATGTCCTCATGCAACAATGATCTTAAAAATTTCAAAATTGATGGTACTCCTCACTTGATCAAGAATTCTTGATGTTCCACCCTTCTTCAAATCCTAATTTCATTTTATACAATATAAACTTCCTGGACTATGCTTCACATTACTTACCCATGGCAAAGTAGTTATGATGAAAAATTGGAGTCATGAGTAATAGATTAGATCTGTTAGTGATTTGATGTTAAGTATTATCCAATCTGTTGTGGATCATAGTTATGAGAAAGGGATGGATGTGACTCTAATATGATTATAGGATAGTGGCCAAGAGTTTTCATAATGACTTTGACTAATAGGGCCCCCTGGCTAGATTAACTTTATAATAAAAGTGATGTAAGCATAGTTTAGATCTCATTTGAAGAGAGGAACACATAAAAGAATACATCCCAAGATGATTATCTTGTTTCTTATCCAAGTTTTTAGAGATGAATCTCTTCTTGCTTAGGTAAGGTGAATTACACATACTAAGGGTCCCACTTCTCATGCAAACCTATTTATTTTAAAGATAGAACTCTAAAGTGGATACTTGAAGGTTCTTAAGAACATCATCCCAGAGATATAAAGGTCATCTCCTAGCCTTGATTTGATAATGATTGATTCAGAATGATACCCAAGGGTTTTTGCTCAGTTTTAGGTGTGCCAATTTATGTTTTTCAACTCCCTTTACCTGACATAGCCCCGCTGCTAGCAGGCTTGTTCAATACCCCGACAGGTTTACCTTAGTACCATACAAGCATGGCCCCGCTACTAGCAAGCTTGTTCAGTACCTCAACGGGTTTACTTGTACTTTCTGATACTTCCTTTTTTATTATATTACTTGAAATATTTAGAATGATGTATATTGTTCAATGACAATTTTAGAGTATAAGGAAGGAAGGTGGTACAAGAGTGTTTTAGAGTTATTAGCCACATAATTTACTTCTTGCAATTATCCCAAGGGTGACATCATCCAAAATAGACTTAAATCTTAGCTATTCAATGTATGATGGAACATATCGGCTAATGACTAAGAGGTCCTTCTAGTTAATCCTATTAGGGTTATCATGAAAGTTCATTGAGGTTTTGCAAGGGCGGTCCACCACATGAGGTTTTCATCAATACCTCCCAAGAGAAAATTGTAAATATAAACCTGGATAACAACTTGTTTGAATCAACTAGGTTAGTATTAGACATAATGGCGTCACCACTTTTCAATGTATATTTCAATTAGCAATCACTTTTTTAAAATGATGAGGTAATAAGACAAGTGAACTCATTATCATATAGATCTAAATGTGGAAATATATTCTTAAATGATAGAAAGGACGATTCATTTAGGGGTGAGTGTATAAATGTAGTAGGAAGATGTACATGTGAGTAAATAAAAATTCAACACAAGACTTAAATGATCCTGGTAGAAAGAACATGAAAATATTATCCCATACCTCCGATTACCTGAAGTGAAAACAATGTTAAGCACATGACAAAGATCACATCACTTTGGCATCAGTACCAGATAAGTAATGGAGCATGTTTTTGTAGTACTGGAATAGATAGTACTGGAACAAGATGGTATTGGAACAAAATAGTACTAGAACATAACAGTACCAGATCAGAAAAATGAAAATAAGTAACAGGGGGTAGAAAGAGAGTGACAAGATGAATAGTTTCTATACGAGGAGATGTATACGAGGGATTGCAAAATTTCATTGTAGGGAGCGTACAATAATTGAGAGTAACCATATGTTTACTGCATAATTAGTCTAATTTTTTTAATAAAATGAAAAATGTTGAATTTGTATGTCCTAGTACTTAAATCGAGCAGCAAAACTTGAATATATGATTAGAGATACCAACACCTTGTTACCCATACTGGATCACTTGAGTACCGGATGAGCGTAGGTTTGTGGTTCAGTATCGAAATAGCACAAACCTCCTCCTTTGGTACTAGATGAGCGTAAAGGAGACCATCAGTACTGGACGAGAACAATACCAGATGAGCACAAGAATGACTATTAGTACCAGAATAGTGTAGATTTGTGGTTTAGTACTGGAATAACACAGACATCCTCCTACAGTACCAGATGAATGTAGAAGAAAACATTGTTTGCAGTACCAAATGAACGCAATTATGTAGTACGGAAATAGAATTCTATGGTACTGAAACAAAGATGTACCGGAATAGATCAGTACAAGAACAAAATTCTGCAGTACTGGAATAGAATGGTATCAAAATTCTTGAAATGACTATCAAATCCCAACACTGAAGATGTTAATTTGGCCTCGATGATGGAAGTTACAAAAGAATATGAAGGTTTCAACAACTACTCCCCCATGCCTAAGGTTTTGCATAGCCTCATGCAAAAAAATGTGATATTCTAAAAAAGGCTTCTCAGGAGGTTGCGAACATATGCTAAAAACAAACCAATAGAACTAATTAAAACTAGATTTTTATTCATGCTTACAAACAAAACATTTAGGGAGAATGTCAAAAGTTGGATTATTAGCTATGAATAAAATAGTTTGGAATTAACATTCAGTTTCAACTGCTATTAAAAAGATAACTTAATTAATCATCCTTGTGAAAAAGTGGTCTTAAAATAGATAGGTAAAGATAAAGCACGAATGCATCATTTTTAACAACTTAAGGAAAAAGAAGAATTTTGAAGAAATAGGTCATGAAGCACTCCCTTAAGTGTTATATTTTGTTGAAAAGAATTCATTCTCCTCTTTTGAAACCCTTCCGGTATTATGTGTGCATTTGGAGGATGAAGAGATTCCCTTCTCATAAGATTCCAAACAAAATTATCATAAATTTTTAGAAAGAAATCTACTACAGAAACGAAAGATCTTAAACTGACTGCTTTATTAGCTTTTTACATTCCCATCTATGAAAAATATGAAAGATATTTTGTATTGCACTTATGTGAAAAATTTATTTATTTATCTATCCTACTCTAGTTGAACAAAAGAAAATGTCTTTCAGGTATAGAAATGCTTCCAATGAATCCATGTGCATAACAGGGTTAGAAATATATCCATACTTGGGTTTAAAAGATAAAATTTAATGCATACCAGAGTATGAAGGACCAACTGCTTTGATGATGAGATCAATAAATAATTGAAAGAAAAAGAGTGGTGTGACCTAATAACTCATTGAAACCATCTTTCAATAGGATCAATATATTCTCATTCCCCTTCTTTGTTTAGGTCACACAACATGTCCTCCTTTTCCATGCTACGCAAATTATCTTCTTCAAGATGATTGGTCTTTGGAGTACATATAGGATCTGTTGAGAGGGATGCTAAGAACTCCTCGGTCTCATGTTCCAATGGTTTCTCTCCATTGAATTCTATCCATGATTCTTGAGTCTCCTCAACAAATTGACAATAGGAATCTAAAGGGACTTCTAAATATTCTTGTGGAGAGACAACTAAATTCTTGAATTCTATCAAGATATGCTCTTCCTAAGAGGCAGATATCCCAGTTGCTGCTAGAATGTAAGAAATTTATTGGAGGGACATTCTTCAAGCTCTTGATCATCCTTGAATTACTCTATATAGTTTATGATCCATGCTTCACAACACAAATTAGTACTCGAGGGTTCTTACAACACACCAAAAATGATTTAGCATAAAAGATCTCAATTTTAAAACTATTTGTAAAAATAAAACACACCAAAATTGAACTCCTTGTGTTACTGGGACCCTGTTGTCACTAGGTTATCAATTCACACAAGCTATCTCATAATGAAAACACAATTTTCATAAAGGAAGGAAAAACACACTTGCATTAAAATAAGAGAGGAAGACCTAACTTTGTAGAAACCCCACCAAAGTGGATGCATGGGCTCTTCCCACACATCTTATCGTATTCTATAAACCATTAGTTCATCCATAAAACCAATCCAAAACCATTAAAGCAATCTAATCCAAATACTACCTATTACCGTTTACAACTCCCCGACAATGATGCCAAAATGTTGGTTAAATTATATACATAATATATTACCAAAAACAAGTTATCAACTGAGATCTGTAATCAATAGAGTTGATGGAATATATGTACCGATAATAGATAGGTTCATATGTCTGATGAGTATATCTCAATAAATAAAACCATCTAAAACGAATACTTTGTTTTCACACTTCAAAGATAACACTCTTCACACAAATTAGAAATTAGAAATAAAAACTCATAAACAAGCATATGATGTAAAGTTCTTGCTTAGGTGATGGATTTGTTCATTGATGGCTCATGAAAGGAAAATATGAAATTTGATTCGATCTCCTAGAGAATATAAACTAATAGTGATTAACACTCTGTTTTAGGATATCTAAATGCTTCACACAACTTCAAACTTAGAAGAAAAAACAGATAACAAAACTTCTCAAGCAAACAGTGAATAAAAAGGTTCTTCCTTAGGTGACAAGTATGTTCATTAGGGGCACATGAAACGAATGGATGAACTCATATATTGTTCCCTATAGAAAATTAAAACTATAATCAACAATTCACATAACAGTTGATAATGCACTCTATTTACTCTTGAAAAGAAACCAAATGTAACCCTATCAATTCCAATCAAACCTTATTTAATACAAGAAACAATCAATATGATTGAGAGACTTCATTATATGGTGCATGAAGGTGAGAGATGAACTGCGATCACATTTCCTATAACAACTCACTTCAAACTTGTAAGAAATTCTTATCTAATTATGCACACTCTTCAAAATCAATTGATGCATCACAAACGAAAATTTAATGCAATCTTACAATCTTGCAATTCTGTAAATTACTTCATTTCTACACAGGAAACATAAGTTTGAATGAGATGTTCCATTTTATGGCTTATGTAATGCGAATGATGGACTCCCAACTATTCCGGTACTTCCACACTTTGCAATCAATTCTAGTAGTGAAATAAAAAATGAAATAAAAAAAACAAGTACTAAAAATAGAAATCTATACTAATAATTTACAATGAACTTACCCAGCTGGATTGGTGGGACCTTGTCGATGCCAACATGGAAGATTTTATATCAATAGATTCTAAATTCTAAGAGACACATAGGATCATTGAATTCAAACTTCCATTGATCTTCAACAAATAAATTTATAAAAAGAGTTGGTTCAAAAATCCAATTTGTAGCATACTAATTCCTCCCTTTTGGCTTAGAGACATCACTCAATTAATATGATTTTTACATTACAAATTTGGATTTATACAATACAATACAAATAAAAACCATTTTCCATCAATGGAGATCGAGTACAACCATTTATCTAATCAAGGAAATGCATTTCTTATGAATTTGGGCATGATCTTAGAATTTCTTGAAAATTGGTAAAGATTTAGGATGAATTGTTCCCCCTGAGATGGAGGTCCACAGGTGTGATATATGGAGATTCTGGCTCACATTTCTGAATGAAAATACAATTATGGATAAAACCCATGTCCCCAAATTTTGAGATTCAAAGTTATTTTCCTGAAAATCGAGGTGAAAATCCAGTACTAGAATGTTGCTACCGAAATCATGTAGATAGGGTTTTAGTACCGAATTAGCACAGTTGTAGCCATGAGTACCTGATTAGGCACACACATTGGTACCGAAATAGCACAAATCATGTTGTTACTGGATTAGGGACCCAAGAAGTACCTGATCAATGCTTCTTAAGTTTCAAACGATTAGGATCATGTAAAATCAAACATTTAATTGAATTAACTCAAGAAAAAATAAACAAATCATGTCGTAATTATAATTTACCTCTCTATGCATATGGACAAGGTCATCAAGTGTATTTGTAGAGGAAACAATAAATTATATACACATAGCATAGGTAAAATAGGCTCAGATAGAGGGTAATATAGGGCATTAGAAGTGTCAAAATGGAGACTCAACAGGTGGTCATCATTTCCTACCTAGGTAAGTGGAATGGGTGGAGGAGGTGGAGGGAATTCACTAGATGACATGAACCATATATCCATACATGTGTGTGGATTATGTATTATGGGGGGAGGAAGAATATCATGGAAAAGGATTACAGGTGAATTATGTGGGTTCAATGGGAACTTCTCTAACCTTCTTGGTATACATATGGCTGGTGGGGCCATAGGTATGGATTCTTTCTATGACAGTGGGTCAATGGGGCTACCTAGAGGAGGTACTACAAGATAGTGTGTTGTAAGTGAAGTGTGAAGAGTGGTTCGAATATTTTGGAGGTTATTCATGCGACGAACTTGATATTCAATAATGAGGAGACACATGTATGTGTAATCATCTATTTGGTGGCACAACACACAAGGGAATATCATATTTTCATTTACTAACATGGAAATTTAATGAATGTTAGTAATGGTAGTAGTGATGGGGGTTGTTTGTGAGGGTGCAGACAATGTTTTTTGGTGCATTATTTCTATGGTCTCTCTAAATTGAGGGAGAGATGAAAAGTGATGTGTATAATGGCCATATTGTGAGAAAATGACACATGTGTGTTTGGTACGGATATCCGTCTATCGAGATGACATAGGTTCCATGGTTATGGGTGTCGCTACTGGCGTAGGAAGTAATGGATCTGCCTTGGGGAGATGAATTAGATTTCATAATATTGGTAAGGTAGGGAAGAGATTTGTTGGATGTGCAACTATTTCAAAATGTGCACATGGTGGTTGGATCCTAGGTTGTGGGGGAATGGTGGGCTCCTTTTTCTTCTTTGTGCCTCTTTTGTTGGTACTAGTGTTTGCAGTGTTGGTATCATTTCCATCAATTGTGTGACTGGTTAGAATAGGAAAAACCTATGGTTAAGGTGGAATGGATGGGACTGGTACCATAGATTGTGGGGTGAGGTACCAAACTAGAATGGCCAACACCATATTTGAAAAGGTAAGAGTAGTAGTAACCTGATATGTTGATACTTTGGGTGGTGGGTAAAATAATGGTATTTGGGTTAGGGCTTGAGGGACTATTTTCCAAATATGCATTTTCTCAGTCATCAACGTGGTGTCTTGGAAGGGTGTGTCTTCTGGTGGATACTATGAAGTAATCCCCTTGAGAATTTTATGTGGCATAGATGACTCAATGGAGGATGAGTGAGTGGAGCCATCAAGAGGAGGATTATCAAGGATATTCACACCATCTAAGGTGACCAAACAAAATTGAGCGGTATTGGTAGGTGGGAGAGTAGGAGGGGGTGTCCCTTGGTAAGAACTCATAAGTGATGGATCCTAAACATTTATTGGTATGACTTCAATGATAGGAAAGAGGTCAAATCTCACTCATATGAGAGGGAGGATGTTGTCTATGTGACTTGAATGATTAGGTTCATAGTATGTTAATTGGTCAATGGTTACTATAATCCCATTGTTGGGGAAGATCATGGTGCAAAACATGAAAGAGACAATGAATTTCATGGTGTACATATAATTGCATCCAAAAAAGATGTTGTAATCCAATTGGGCATCGATGATGTCGTTTTCAATGAGAATATTTTTTCCACGTAGTTCAACTAGCACATTCTAGTAGATTCCTTTTGGTTGGGATGGGTGACCATCATATGTTCAAAGAATAATAGATGAAGGGATGAGCTTGGGTGATCGAAGTTGTTTCCACATTGCTTTGGACATAATACATGTAGATGCCCCTTCATTGATGATACATCGATGTACTTTTATGTTTTGTATTTTGACTGGGATTTTGAAGGAGACCAATGAGGGAAGATGTGGTACACTATTATCCAAATCAAAAGTGATCAGATCAGTGTCTGATAGGTCAATTTCCCCCAATTTTGAGAGAGAGAAATTTCATTGTGAAGGGCATGTTTTGAGAACCTCCAATACCGACATAGTATTTGGGGATTGAGCCAGATCATTGATGGTGCTATAATTGTGTGCTTTTCTAGCATGGGGGTTGTGTATGTTATTTCACAAAGGTGTGTGGGGTACATGAGTGGTTATTTCTGTGCTAGGACAACGAGTTGTCAAAGGTTTACCTGTAGGTAATTGGGGCAAGTCCAAGATATTTAGAGGTTTTTTGGGAGGCATGTCATATTGAAAACTACGAGTTTATAGTAGGATTTATTCTTGTGTTAGAAGAATGTTGTGATATGTAGGATTACCTTGTTGAGTGTGTGAGTTGGGTTGGGATATTGGCCCAAATCTTGTGGGGGGGGGGGTGGCCAGTTCTGGATGAGTATTGATGACTTCATGGTGGGGAATCATATTTTATATGATTGTAGGGGTTTGTGGTTGCATATATTTTTGAGGGATTTGTGGTGGGCCCTGTGGGGTAAGGGGCATTCATGAATTCCTTCATCCTTTTGTAATCAATAATTTGAGGGTAGTGGTGAGTGTAATGACCATACTCACTGCAAAGTGCACAAGGGAAATTGGTCCTAAGGTTTTTATTTTTCCCTTGTCTTTGTTGGCCATTATTTTTTCCCCTTTGGGGATTTTATTTACACTAGTTCTGTTTTCCCCCTACTAGGGTATTATTTTGCAGAGGGTTTCCCCCCTGCCTTGGTTGGTGTTATTTTTTTCTTTTCCCTTCTTTGTGTTCGTATTGGATTGAGTAGGTGGATTTCCAATATTCAATTGTTCAAATGTTATTAGTTTATGAATAGGATAAGGTTGAATAAAATTCACACCTTCTTGTTGTTGTCCATGTGGTGGGGAAATAATTTGGGGCGGACCAGGGGAATGGTAATATGGATTACCTTTTGGGGGGAATCCATATTGAGTGTAGGAGGTGAATGTCCTACCTCCATTAATGGAGTTTTATGATGTGGTAGGTGGAGGACCTGGAAGTGGTATCTGCAATGTTTTGGCCAGAGGTACAAGTACATGCCCTACCATAATGGGAGTAGGAGGAGCTATAAAATGGGTTTGGGGGGTAGGGGGAGGATAACATTGGTTCCCCCCATATGGACGATGGTATTGGTTGGCCTAAAATGTGGGTACCATTTGATCATCTGGATTAAAATGGGTCATGGACCTAATCAATCCATCTGCATCATGTGATGTTCTAGGTTTTTCTTGACTGAAGGGGAGAGGAAGAGAAGGACCTGGAAGTACGAAGTATAAGTACCTCAATTGGGAGTAAATCAAATAAAACTGTTGGTCCTTTTTAATGGCCTCATCTTCTATTTGAGGAGAGTTTTTAGCCACATATTTGGTGATGACAAGGACTAGTGATTTGAGGAACCAATCGAGTACCTTTTGTGGGGTGATATCATTTCTGCAAATGCTTCTCATCCGGTGCCAATCTGGTCACCAATATGTTTTTATTGTTTGAGAACTAGAGTGAGAAAAAAATAAGAACACTAATTGCCTTGTTAGGCTAGCAATACAACACATAAATGAGTTAGTTGATTAGTGGTTCAACTAGAGAGAAAAAAATAAAGTAAATAACAAGAAATATACACTAAACTAAGCATGTAAAAAATTTAAATGGATGCATGAAAGAGACACAAGGAATAGCTACTAATATGAATGATATTCTTTAATATCTCTCAGCCAAACCCAAATGTAAATATTATACAAGTATATTTAATATGGTGAGTTGTTTAGACATCATTTTGTAATACACCTGTCATGGCATGGTGGATGGATATACCACACAATAAAGGGATGTAATGTACACATTTCTGCATACCGCGTGCAGTAACTAAGCTGTGTGCAACCTTAGAGACAGAGGATATAGTGCGCAATAACTAAGTGCGCAAAATATTAAAGCCAACGAACCTTTGTGTATATAATATGGATTATAGGCTGGTGAGCCAATATTACAATCTAGAATGCTTATGTCTTGGAATTAGGCCAGCACGCTTAGATGTTAAAGGGCCAATGCACCTACTTTGTACATGAAATCATGATTAATATAAAATACATCACTGCGTGCAGACCGACCAAGATAAAGATATGGGGGACTGAACTTCACCAGTTAGGGAAAGGGAGGGCCAAAAGTCAAGGGAATATTATATTAATATTTCCCAAAACATAAAGTATGGATAATTTTATCCTAAGTTCTAAAGTTGGGGACAAGTGGATAAACATAACTTTCGATATGACAAGTGTCAAGTTGGGGACATGCATTGATATCATGGAGAAACTTGGCTGAGGGGCCTCATTCTCACGGGGGGACGAATAGAAGGGGGGAAAGGAAAAAAACCATGAGGATGACCATCATTTGGAAAATAGTTCACAGTGATCCCAAAACACTTAGTGATCCAGTCAATGACTCCATGACCATTTCACCTATACATTTCGTTATCCCTGAGACAACCATTCCACCTTTCCGAAGCCTATTTCCCCTTCCCTTTTGATTGGTGTACCTGATTAGCTTGGAGCGGGATTGAAGAAGCGGGTTGTCAGGCCTGTGAGAAGTTCTTTGAGTGAGAGAATTGCTGGGGATTGATTTCTGTAGGTAGTAACTACAACTACAACAGTCTAAGACTTTCGGTCTGGCCTGTTCCTGAAGACCTGGAAGGGAAGTGGGGAAGCCAAGGGACTGTTGAGCAGATAAGGGGCACACTTCCTTGGGTGGGACAAGCATGTGGGGAATGAGAGGTTGTAGGCTGTTAGTTGAGTGAGAACCTGAGATGGAGTCTTCCCTATTGTCCATGAGCCTTAGCCTAGATAGGAATCCCTTTAGCCTAGGTGGAGTTCAGTCCCAACTCCAGGGTGATTCACTGTTGAGAGTGATGAACAGTGAAATGTATGGCTGGTAGGTTCGTGGATGGTCTGAAAGTAGTTGGTTACAGTATTTCTAAGATAAGTACCAATTGTATGAAATATGGATATGTTGTTTTGCTATTTACATGTCCATGTTATGATTTTATTATATATGTCACTATGATTTCTTGTCTGCACATGGGTAATTTCCTGTAAATGATGCATATCATTAATTACTGTTATTCTAATATAAAAGTCATATATTACATAAATTAATGGTTTGTTATGTTAGATGTAAAGCTTCAACGAGCATTCTATATGTATATGTTTTAGTTGCACATAGTCTAAAAAAGTAAATTTAGGTGGCATTTCTTAGTTGACTATTGGGTATGCTATTGTATGTTCCGCAGTATGGGAATGAAAGACATTCCTAGAGTATCATGTTCTGGCCTTATGGATGGGAATGTTACTGACTGGAGTTAGAGCATGAGTGGTTTCTCTGGAGTGGCGTTCCCCGACCTCAGGTTGGTTGAGGGGATCATTACAGTTTGGTATCAGAGCACAGTTCAACACTGAGCTTGGATGGGCCATAAGGGTGAAATTTGAAGTGAATATTCATAGAATAGTAACTTTGAAGTGACCAGAATTAGAGTCATAGCATGTCCTTGGAAAAGGTTGGCGTACTAGCACGCGTGGTAAATTTCGCACCGGACGGGAAACCGTGGTGTGCCAGTATGCACGGTAAATTATGGCACCACGTGGAAGATTATTATGTGTAGATGCATGTGCTGAAATGAGACTTGCATGGTAAGCACAGCCATAGTAAGGTGCACATGGGGGTGCATAATCTTTTCTTAATGCAAAGGAGTTTTTTTTGTATGCACATAAGTATTAGTATAAGTTGGTTCACGATGGTGTATTTAGTAGTATGCGTGGATATTTGAGCACAAAGGAATATGTTAAACTTGACATGAGGTTTGCATAGGATGAAAATGTATGTGGAATATCAGTGTGTAGTATCGAAACCATGCACAGTAGATATTGGCGCACAATGCCAGAGTAGTGTGCGTAAGTAGTCGGTACAACGAAGAATAAATGCATAGTACATTTACATGTGCAGAGAAGCGTTTACCTTGTAATATTTTTATGCACGATAATATAAATGAATAGGGTGAGTTAATGGACGCGAAGTCTCTTGGAAGCCGAGGAGTCTGAGTTTAAATTGCATAATAATAAAATAAACATAAACACATAACCACATTGAAGCATTAATTAAAAAGAATTCCGAATTTTAATTTCTTCCGATTTAGAAAGATAAAAATAAAATATAATATTAGAAGAAAAAAATATTGTAAAAGAAAACAAGAGTCATAACATTGCCAGATAGATATTGTAATAAAACAGTCTAAAATCTATTTCTGTATTTATATAATCATATTAATCATAAAATTACAAAATGATGATGACACTAGTTAGCCTGTTGTGTAAAGGACCGTTGAATAATAGGACTATCATCTCTTGTAATTCTAATTCCACTACAGGCTATTAAAAATGACTTACTTCAGCTTAGCGATCTCTTCCTTTAAAGAGGAGTCTAACCAGATCGGTTGATTTTCTCCAACGCTTTCGGCCGCTTCGACCGTAGATTCCTCCTTCTTATGCCGCTTACTCCTTTTCTTCTTAGTGGATGACCTATTGATGACTAAATCCTTTATAATGGTATTCAACCTGACTTCCAATCGTGAGTTTATAACCGACTTTGTGTGGATCTTAGTTGCTAGAAGGTGCGCGAGGACCCTTTCCTCCTTATTCGCAGGAAAGCCTAGCATGTTTCTTGCATAGCCAGTTTCACTCGACTTAGCTTTGTCCATGTATCTCAAGCTAGGGATACCGAAATGTGTCTTTAGAAATAGTAGGAAGTCAATCAGGTTGAATATTACTACGTTTATGGATACACATATATCTTCATACATGGGGAGTGTTAATTATAGAACTCCATTTATGAAGTGCACACAGATTATGTACAAGGAGCGTTGGGTTTCCATGCTTGGCCAATCCATTTCGAATGATTAGCTGTTGAGTTCATTACATGGCAGCATTTAGCTGATGTCACATGGATGCAAAGTACCAAACGAATGGAGCAAGGTGATCTGACTAGCCATTTCCCACTCCATGAGTGGTGGATTTGACATGTTGGGACACGTGATACCGCGTCTTGGTGAAAATGGTTTCGAAAATACCACCTTCTTGCACAAGTTTATCTCGAAAGACACTGGACGTCAACGTTCTGAAGACTTGGTTATTATCTAGATTTGTCATGGTGATAACACTAGGAAACCGAGAGTGATAATGCTGATGTGTATGCTGAATCAAAATGGTGCATATTCTTGTGAATTACTGATTTGTTAATCTGATTAGTTTCGATGGCTGCACGTTTTGCAGAATTAACAACAAATTGGCCTGGATAGACCAGTGCAGAGTTTGTAGGAATGGAATAGGCACAGGAGGATTATAGTCATCCAGAGAAGAGGAGGGATGGATTTCCATTTGGGCATGGAAGGAACGAACTCCAACGGACATGGAGAAGAAATAAACGAAGATATGAATATGGCTGAAACCATTAAGAATTTGTAGAAGGATGTCCAAAGCCATAAAGATGATAATGAAAGGCTTATGAAATACAAAGAGCAACAGGATGACTTCAACATGAAGCTATTGGAAGGTTTGAACATAATAGAGAAGAAATCGGTTAAGGAGAGTAACTCAAGTAGATCTGAGAGTCACAAATATTCAGAGCAGAAGAGAGAAGTAAAAAGTGTTAGTAGACATCACCATCATTCCCATAGGAATTCCCAGAAGAGATCAGGCAACAACTCAAGTCTATCCCCTGTCAGAAGGTATAAGAGATCTGGGGTGGATGAGCTACGAGGAGAAATGAACAAAATTAAACCTCCTACATTTGATGGTGGGAACAATAAGGATGAAGATTTTGAAGCATGGTTGCTAGGCATGGGGAAGTATTTTCATTTTCATAATTATTCTTCTTATGTTGAAGGTATAATTGCTATCTATCAACTCAAAGGAAAGGCCTCCATGTGGTGGGATCAACTTGTGCAGGTATAACACATTGTTGAGAAAAGTGTTACTTGGAGATAATTCAAGAAGTATTTGGTGGATCCCATGATGTATATACAGTTAATTGGATCCTTGATGTACCTGGTTAACACCGAGACAAACATATGATTTGTAGTGAATACCTTGATTCAACACATGATTAAACCTAGACAGGTAAATTAGATGGAAGAAAATCATATGTTGAGGTACCTTCATGGTACAGTTGGATATGGATTGAGATATGTCTCAAGTGGATATGTGAAGCTGTAGGGATATACAGATTCTGACTAGGCAGGGAGTGCAGTGGATTGGAAGAGTACTTCCAGATGTTGTTTTAGTCTAGGATCATGAATGATCTCATGGTTAATAAAGAAGCAAACATTAGTGGCACTTAGTACATCAGAATCATATTATATCACAGCAAGCGTGGAAAGACATGAAGAAGTTAGGCTTCATAAGTTGCTAGCCAGGATATTTGATCTAGAATTGGAGCCAACTTTGATACATTGTGACAATCAAAGTTGCATGAAGCTTACCGAGAAACCTATATTCCATGAAAGGTATAATAATATAGAGATAAAATATCATTACATCTAGGAAATGGTGTAGAGAGGAGTTCTGGAGCTCCATTACATATCCACAGATGAGAAAATAGTGGACATCCTCACCAAGCCCTTGTCAAGAGTGAAGTATGAGTACTTCAGGGACAAGATTGGAGTGTTGTCGAATGTCCACCCTTGTTGAGAGGGAGGTGTTTTGATTATTTTCATGCTGGCTAACCCCTTTGGCCAAGGGTTCCCTAGATCAGTCACATGAGGTGACTGAGGGGGTAATGCACTATCAGACCTACTAAGAGAAGAAAAATCACACACATAGTCATAATACTATGGAAGAGGTTGTGTGACTCCGGACAATAGTTGTGTGCTACTTTGGCGGATGTGTTCCAATGGAGGAGGTTGTGTGACTCTAGACAATAGCTTTGTGCTACTTAGGTGGATGTGTTCCACTAGCAAAGGTTGTGTGAATTCAGACAATAATTGTGTGGTACTTCAATGGTTGAGTACCACTGGAGGAGACTTTGTGTCTCTAGACAGTAGTTTCATGCTACTACAGTGGATGTGTTCCACTGGAAGTGATTGTGTGCCACTGGAAAATAGTTGTGTACTACTTGGTAATAGTTGTGATATATTGGATGACATTGTAGTAGCTATGTACTACTAGATGATTGTCATAGAGATTACTAAATTGTTTCGATGTAGTTTTGTGTGCTACCCTTTGATCGCAAATATTGTGCCTAATGATTCGAGCTACCAAAGGCATTGTAACATCCATGTGCCTACTAGAAGATTGCAGAGTAGTCAATGGACTACTAGAGGAAGACATTGTGAAATATTCCTCCCTATATAAGAGGGAGTGTTGATGTTTTGGTAGCTGTGGGAGGATGTTTCCCTCCTATATGACATTTCTTAGATGTGAAGAATATTTTTGAAGAAAGAGATCCATTGGATAGATGTTGAAATACCCTAGAAGAGAAGTTGGCCCAGAAGAATAAAGTATAATGAAAAGACACCTTCCCAGAAGAGAAGTTGGCCCAGCTAGAAGGAAAATAACACTATAAATAAGGAGGCACCTTATATCATTTGTACACTCACTCACACTCTCCCACCTACACAGAATCGAGGCACAAGTTTGGAGGAGGTGACACAGTAGCCACAACTGCACAATTTATTATTGCTCGGTCTTTTGGTATCTCTCTCTTATGCACTACTCCTTGAGGAGGTGCACTACCTTTGTATGGTGTTGTTGATGCAGTTGGGGTGGTATTTATAGTTAAAATATCACTTGTGATAGGTACTATCTGATTGGACTTGCTTTGTCAATGAAATCTATCTAAGAAAGGTTGTTGGGTTTTTCCCCCATTTGGGATTTTCCCAGGATAAATCTCTTGTGTTCTTTTTTGTCTCATGTTTATATTGCTACTTCTCAGTACATGATATATATGTTAATGGTAACGAAGTAAAATAACACTAGTAACACTAATTCTCTGTAAATAAGGAAAATAAAACATGTTTCCCTAAAATATTTCAAATGGATTTATATGACTTATTGTATAATCATATAAGTTATTTAAGAGACGTTATGTATTTAACTAATTAAATTGAAATAAAACGTATTCAATTAATAACTGTAAGAAAAACAAGAACCATTTTTGGAAGAAAAAAAAGAAGCAACAATGGAAGAAAAATTGGAAGCCACACTAGAAGAAAAATTGGAAGCCAACAGAAGCAAAACTAGAAGAAAAATAGTAAGCAATACTGGAAGAAAAGTAGGAAGAAAAACTAGAATAAAAGGTAAACCTAAAACTGGAAGCCAAACCAGAAGCCAAACTGGAAGAAAAATTGGAAACCATATCAGAAGAAAAACTAGACATAAAGATGGAAGCCAAACCAGAACAAAAATTGGAAGGAATATCAGAAGAAAAACAGGAAGCAACATCTAGTGCTACTCCTGGTGATAATATTGGTGCTATTTCCAGTGTTATTCATGGTGCTAAACCTGGCGCTATTTTTGGTTCTATTCCTAGCACTAATATTGCCACTATTTCTGGTGCTAATCCTAGTGCTAACCTTGCCTCTATTTCCAACACTATTCCTGGCATTATTTTCTGTGAAAAATGTGACACTAATCCTAGCACTATTTTCCCGACACTAAATCTGGCACTAAAAATGACACTAATTCTGGCGCTAAATCTGGAGCAATTATAAAAAGTCCATATTGTGCCCTGTTTTTCTTCGAAAAAGGTGTCCAATTCATGAACTGAAATACACTAAATCCCCACGTTATTTTAGGTGCTAATTTATTTTTTGGTTGTAGTGGGAGGAGGAAACAAGGAAGCAAGTAGAACAATAAAAAAGAGTGCAAGATTAGTTGGCAGCACTCCGGAAGATGTCGGAAGCAGCGAGCATCACCAAAGAGTGCAGGGATGAGGAAGGACCATCCACAATTCCAGGAAAGGAAGAAAAAATTCCACATCCAGTCTTGATCCAGTTAGCATCTGGGCACATGATACTACATCTTGAGACAAATGCACTGTAATTTTTTATGGCCAAATTGCAACAACATGTAAATTTACTAGGAAATATGAACCTATTTGTATCTAGGTTATCGATGCAAATACTACAAGACTTGCAGATAGGCATGTTGCAATAAATTCATAATAGAGGATAGAAATCACATCAGTAGCTCAAACAAATAATGAATGAAAGGGTTCAGTTGGAACAACATTATGACATTTCACTTCAAGAAAAGAAGGAAGTTGAAGGTCAGGTGGGTCAGGAAATCCCTTAAGGAGAAGGACGAAGTTGAAACCATAGTGTAGAAGACACAAGCATCCATCCAAAAACTTTACAAGGAAATTATGGAAGTCCCCATAGTAGTTGAAGATACTATAGAAGAACATGTGTTAAATATCGTTGAATTCATCAAGGGCTTCAGAGCACAAATTGAGGACCTACAATTGCGGAGCATGCCAAGAACACCACTGAAAGTGAGAGAATGTTAGGGACCTAACCCCTCATGTAGGTAGAATACTATATTTCCATGTAATAAAGGTGAATATTAATAAGGCCTAGAAATAAGGAAGAATAAGTCTAATGTAAGAAGACCTAATAGAAGATTCCTCTTCTAGAAGAATCTTCCTCTAGATGGTTCTTTTGATAGACATATTTAGTAAAAATAGGTGTTTAGGGTATGAGAACTTTTTCCTTGGATATTATTGTAATAGAGCTCTGCTCTGCTGGAGGTTCCCCCCTCGAAGAGGCAAGTGAGAATTTCTCTCAGTAATCAAGTGTTATTTTTGGTGTTATTTTGTTAGCATTATGGTATTATCATGGTGTTGTTGTGGTTATATTTTTGTTCATATGCCATTTCTAGCTATTTATTTATGTTCTGTATACTTTTTATATATGGAATATTACATGTGGTATCAAAGAACCTTCCTCGGAAAACAATTGTGGATTAATTTTTTTTAGAGTAGACATGTACTCCAACATCTTTAGGCTATAGATATATTTCATTATGCGCATCAACCCGTGTTTGGAGATTCATACATGCAGTAAATACAAGCAATACTTAAGTGCACATCTATTGGCCACCCTTGTAACCCATTTTGGCACCCCTTCGAGTGGTAACGCATTAGACAACACATGTATACAGATCGACCTAGATCTCCTGAAGCCCTCCAGAGATAAACCGATTGGTCTCCTGAATGCTATAGTGCCATCGAGAACAACACTCGGGAATATACTCTCTAGTACCTAGGTAGATGGGTAGTAAGGATAAGGGTACGGTCTATCCTCCTTAGTTGGTTCCCTGATATATTGGGTCGAGTACTACTGTTAGACCCCACATGTATATTAGAGAGATATAGCATAGATAAAACCCTTTTCTGTAGAACCCTTGAATACCTAAACCTTGGGATGGAAAAAAAAATAAAACAGAGAAGATCTATTGCAGCGTAACTGTGTCTCCTGCATTCGAGTTGCGAAATTACTACACATTTATTCCTATTAAGCATTTGGACATTTCATCACTATAATATTGTTCAAATCGGTGTATAACTCCGCAGGAGTAAAAAAAAATAAAATTGGATCCTGTTGGCACCATTATTTGATACCTATTCCATTGGTTTTCTCTCTTTGCCCTGATCGCAGTCATACCTATCATTTTTCAAAAAAAAAAAATTGTGGACCCAAACCCCTTCCAACACCCTTATTTGGGCTTTACCCCATTGGATTCAACTCATCACCCTAATCGTTGTGATACACTTCAACAACAACACATTTTATGTGTGGTCCTACCTGCCCCTTTTCGTGTTCCCTCATCATCATGGCCCATACCCGTAGACAAGACTAGGAAGCTCGCTTTAATACCTTTCACTCTAATTTCATAGAAACCCAACAAGAAGTGTGAAAACTTAGTGGCAATATTCTCTCCATCAATAAAAAAATGCATTCCTCCATCGCGGATTCAGTCGCTGCCTCAATCGAGGAATTCAAACAAGATCTAAAACAAGACATTACTACCCATCTTGAATCTGTCACTACGACGATCTACGCCAAGCTGCATATCCTTGTAGATCTTCCCTTATTTAACACACCTTTGAATACTGAAGGTGAAACTTCCTCTCATTCCCATAATTTTCACCACCATCACTTTCATCATGACCTACGCCTCCCACATGTGTATGTGACGAAATTTGATTGATCGAATCCCACTGGCTGGGTAACTCAAATGGAACATTATTTCTCTTTGTATGGAATTACAGATGAGTTGTCCAAACTTTGGTATGGTTTTATCCATTTAGATCAAGAACATTGGCAATGGCGGAAATGGACAAAAAATCCCCACCAAGGGTATGTGGCTTGGAAACACTTTATGGTAGATCTTTATGAATGCTTTGACACTAACACCAACCATTTAGGCCATTTGACAAAGTTGAAACAATATGGCATAATGAAATACTTTATAAATTCTTTTGAGCGACTGGATTTTCGTACAGAGGGCATGTATGATGATTTTTTCCGAGAATGTTTTATTAGTGGCCTCAAGGATGATATTCAGGCTCATGTCCTCATGGCTCAGCCTCAGAGTTGGATGGATGCTACTAAAAGAGCTAGGGAATCACAAAAGGGTGTCTCTTCTCAAAACCACAAACCCTCCTTTATTCTTCGCACTAAACCAGTAACTCCCACTCCTCCTTCTACTCCACTAAAGATCCAGAAATTGACTAGGCTCGAAATGGTTGAACGCCAACTCAAAGTCCTTTGTTACAGTTGTGATGAAAAATATTTTCTGGGATACAAGTGTAAGGAAAACAATATTTTTATGGCCATCTCAGAGGATGTTTCATAAGAGGATGTTGAGGCTCCCCTTATGTCTGTGTCACATGAACCCACAGACATAACCCCTCCCTCAGAACCTCCTAAAGTAGGACTGATCTTTTCCCTAAATGATCTCACTGGCTTATCTGCTCCCCAAACCCTCAATGATCTGAAAATAGAAGGCTGACTTGTTATTCTATGCAAGCACCCTCTACTTCATAAAAATAAACTTTACAGGACCTTGCTTCATGTGTTAAAATATGCAAGATAAACTTATGTGTTAAGTTCATGTATCTTTCTTTAAATGTTCATGTATGATGAAATGTTCTTTTAGTTGGTTAAATATGCACTTTAAATAAATACACAGCAACACAACTTGCAGCAAATAAACCATCAAACTCAGAACAATCACAACATGATAAAGGAGTTCACCCCCCTCCGGGCTACATCTCCTTGAGCCTCCATAAATGGACTTGGCTCTCTGGGATAAATTTTTCAAAATTTCTTTTACAAGATGCTTCTCAACTCCAATGGAAATACAGACTGTACCATTGAGATCAGAACACATAAAAACCCCAAAAATGACTAATAGAACTCTGAAAATGGATCATGGCTCATCTGTGCATGACCTCTTCTACATGTGGCCATAAGCTTCCCTGAGATTCTCTTTGGAAAAAACACCTGTAAAAGTCCTCAAAAGCCTCTGAAGCTTGTCCCAATGTGTTTAGAGCATAAAAATTATCCAAAAATAATTATTCAATCACAGAAAACAAACATAGGCTCACCAAAACATGTCCTCAATCAATGAGGGCTTCAAGCTCCCTAGAGCTTCCTGAAACTTCAATGGTGAAAAACATGCATAATAAGTCTTCAAATGGCCTTGATAATAGTTCCAATGGATTCAAGACGTCCAAAAACCCCTAGCTAGGATTTTACAGCACCTCAATCGGCCAAAAAATGAGATAGATAAGCCTCCTGCCATCCTCTTCCTTCAACCTTGCTGTCTCCGGTTCGCCAAAACGCACCCTTGTGAAATGAACCTGGCACACACGCAATATATAGCGTGAAAACCCAGCACCGGGCGCAACCACACCAATGGTGCAAACTGTAGGAGGGTTATGGGCACGCCATCCCCTAACCGCCTAGCACCTGGGGACAGGTGCAGGTCCACGATATGACCTCGGGCTATACAAATAGGACTAATCGTTTCAATACCCCCCGCGCTTTGGTTGTGGTCACATGCAATATAACCACGGGATAAACTCCAGTTAAAAAATATGCGTGCCAAACTCCGTTACGCAATGGTCATATGGTTACATGCAAAAACCATGGCTTAACTGTTGATAAACCAAATGCGCGTGCCATTCACCGGAGGGTATGGTCATATGAAATATGAGTGTGATCGAGGGCTATATATAGTTTAAAACTCCCGTGCATACAACATATGTTATGTTCATATGTTATAGCATATAAAACCGTGGGCTGGGGCTAAGCCCTGGCCCGACCCCGCGCCAATCATATAACAATGTAAATTTAAATAAATTAAAACCCATATCCATAACAAGAACCAACGCATGGCATAGTGGTCGGGTGGAATTTGTTAAATAACTTGGCCGGTGGGGAGGTCCATGATTCGAATCTGGTGGACTATACAAAATTTTGAACAACAACCCAATAGCCAATAAAGGGTGCCACGTGGTAGCCCATGACTGGGCCACGTGGCACCTTACCATTTGCCCAATAACTGCCACATGTCAACAAATGATTCACCCAAGTCTGCCAATATGAAACCACCACATCACCTCTGCCACATCAACATGTACGGTCAAGCCACGTCACCTTTTCCACATCAACCTGTACGGACTGCATAGTTAGCATCCCTTTTTTTACCTGTTTGACGATTCGAACAGATCACAATATCTCTTGCTCCCGATGTCCGTTTGATATGAAACAAGTTGTGTTGGGTTCATGACGATGAGGGCTACGCTCTTGCTCATTTTGAGTCAATTCCGAGAACATTGATTTTTGAGCTAAAATTTGACCCCTGGTCCAGATTTTGATCACACCTTCCCACTGAAAGGATTTTGGACCCACAAAATCTTATGATTATCTATCTTCTTTCAAGTTCTATCAACTGATTCTACTTGAAAAGTCTTTTCGACAATCACCTGAATACTTTGACAGGCCTTGCACTGGAACTGGCTATGTCCCTTGACCACTGTTTTCTGGCTGTTGTTGACCCACTGTTCTGTCTGTGCTTGGAAGACTGCCAACCTTCCCACTGAGAATCAAGTACCTCTTGTGAACTCTTTGACGTCAACACAATCATCTCTCCAATGGCTGCAAAAACTTTCCTGCGACATCTTGTCACAAGCCAAGAAAACCATCAATCTTGAAAACAAATTATACAAGACTGAAAAATGATGCCAACAAAGTCTTTTTCTCTTCAAACAAACTGTCGCATCTTGTACTTCATCAAAGAACATGGTATTTTCTTGTATCAACTTACAACCAAACAAACACCATCGACTAAACACAAGTCGAAAAACATGATCGACACAACATAGTCATCAGACAATCATCAACACTAATTGAGACTCATTTGAAACATATCGACCATCCCAATGACAAGTCGACAAACATGATACATAGTCATGTTATAATCATGAATCATTCATGATGAACCATCACCAGATTCACTACTTACACATACATAAAAACAAATGCATGTGCATGACTCTTCAACTCTCCTTCCAGTACAAACATA
>JZKD02S1999897.1:34958-63345 GCA_000966675.3 Picea glauca
CAATGAATAGAAATGATGCAAATTCCAAACCAAAGTCATTCATCACACATGAATCCACATGAATCCATCTTCAATTAATAGAAATGATGCAAATTCCAAACCAAAGTGATTCATGAGACTTGAATCCATCTACAATGAATACAAATGATGCAAATTCCAAACACAATACAAAATGATTCAATTTCCAAACGCATTTACAAGATGATGGAAGAACTTTAACTACTACACCGACCTAAAGAAAACACTTATAAGACTTAAGAGGACAAAGATAAGGGTACAAATTGGAATTCCAAATTTTTGTACACTTCCCTGCACATGGACAGGAATCCTTTACCAAAGGAGGGATCCTTTACAAGGTACCCACTATACATATCAACTTTAGGTCGACATTTGTGATTCTAGAAGACTTTCCATAATTCTTTCATAGATGGCAAGCGGTGGGTGCCGATTGCATTTTCTCAAAAAAGAAAATGACAAGTATTCCTCCTGCTGAATCATGGAGCGTTTTTTGCAAGAATCTATTGGACTTTCCTCCGTGGGCATATAAAATAATACCATTCTCACCATGGGCTTCCAGACAACTTTTGGCCTCTCTATACCAATCTTCTCTACCTATCTCACAGAGGCTTCTGCAATCAATCCAACGTATAACTTGGCCGGTGCGAACTCTTCCTTCAGAGATTAATGGATTCTGCTACTCCCAAACCCGAACCCAAATCGATACTCGAACCTTTGGAGAAGGTGCAGACTCCTCAAGATATGGAATCTGATACTCCCAAATCCAAACCTGCTCCTCAAGATAAGAAATTTGTTACTCCCAAATCCAAACCCGCTCCTCTTCTTGACAACCAAGAAGAAGAGAAAGTGGGTAATGAATACGTTACGCCCATCCAGCCAGAGGATGCTGAAAATCCAAAGCCACCAACAAAGTTCCGGGTTCCTTGGCCAAGGACTCCATATCCCCATGCCCAACTCGCCAAGATTAGTCAATCTGGAACTGCTGATATTCCTACTTTTCCCGAGGATCAACACAAGGATGAAGGAAAAAAAGGTGGAGGTGATGAGAACAGGCACAAGGATGAAGGAAAAGAAGGTGGAGGTGATGAGAACAGGCAAGACTAAATGTTACACAGTCTAAAATACTCGCGTTGTTACCCTGACCAAATCTGAAATGCAAAAAACATTTTATAGGTTATATTATTGTGCAATGTGACAATGAGGAAGCTTTAATATTAAAACTCTGGTTTTGTTATAAATAAGTTAAGAGTGAGTAGATTGGCTATTGATTGCTATGGTTGCATAATCCTTAAATATAAAATGTTCATTGCTGTGGTTGCATAATCCTTAAATTTATCATGAATTGCTCAGAATTAAACATTTAAGAAGATAACAATAAAGACATTGGAATATTTTGTATGGGATTTGCATTAATAATTCTTAGAACTTGAAATCACAACAAATAAATAAGCATTCATGCAACAAATTGTATGTTTGGAATTTGCATATTAAAAATAAACATTCTGTAAATTACCAATGAACGAAGTCTTTTGTATGTTTGGAGTTTGTATAAATTCATAAATTAACAATTAAGTCTCTATTAGGAATTTGGATATTATCAGAAGTGTTTATCAACCCCTGTCTAGATGGGTTTGTGCAAGTTTAATATGTGGCACTGTCTAGATGGGTTTGTGCAAGTTTAATATGTGGCATTATGAGTTGTTTATTAATTAACAATCAAGTTTCTTTTATGTTTGGAACTCTGTTGTATGTTTTGTAGGTTAGGAATTAAGATATTATGAGAGATGGGTTTGTGGAAGTTTATTATGTGGCATTATGAGAATTGTCTATTAATAAACAGATATATATATTGTAGCTTAAAGCAAGTAGTTATGAACATTTTTTTTTTCAAATGTTTAAGTTTCATAATGGTAGTGTTTTTTTTCTGAAACAATATGGATACATATAACATTGTTTATGGATTGGATTAGTCTGAAAACAATTAATAGTGAGTTAAGTTGAATTGATTAGTTATTATTATTTTTTGTTTAAATTTATGGGGGTTATATTTAGTGATAAAAGCTATTATTTTTATGGGGGTTATCTTTAGTGATAAAAGCTATTATGGGGGTTATTATTTTTTGTTTAAATTTACGGGGGAAATGATATTTTATAGTGATAAAAGCTATTATAAAATAAATCAAACCTTTTAATTCATGAAAAATAAATCTATAAAAAATTGGAATTTAACTTTAGGTTGGGAGAATACCAACTGTCCTCTACCACTCAATCTAAATCTAATTAACAATGCCAATTATTTAATTTAAAAACTCTTTCCACTTTCAGAAAGGCTAACTTTACTATGTTTGATATTTTATTTTATTTTGAAGTCAAAGGAGTGTTTATAGTATTTAATTTAATACATAGACCTGCAGAGCTAAACTCACCTCCATGTGAAAAGTAAATATATCAAAAAGTGGGACTTCAATTTGGATTGGGAGAATACCAACTCTCCTCATCTGTTCAATTTAAATTCAATTAACAATGCCATTTTTTTAAGTTAAAAAACACTTTTTTCACTTTCAGAAAGACAAATTTTATTAAGTTCAATTTTTGGAGTCAGAGAAGTGTTTCAGAACGGCTAACTTTACTATGTTTGATATTTTATTTTATTTTGAAATCAAAGAGCTGTTTATAGTATTTAATTTAATACATAGACATGCAGAGCTGAACTCACCTCCATGTGAAAAGTAAACATATCAAAAAGTGGGACTTCAATTTGGGTTGGGAGAATACCAACTCTCTTCATCTGTTCAAATTAAATCCAATTAACAATGTCATTTTTTTAAGTTAAAAAACACTTTTTCCACTTTCAGATTAACAAATTTTATTAAGTTCAACTTTTGGAGTCAGAGAAGTGTTTATGTAGTATTTAATTTAAATACATGTCATTTTTTAAGTTAAAAAACACTTTTTCCACTTTCAGATTAACAAATTTTATTAAGTTCAACTTTTGGAGTCAGAGAAGTGTTTATGTAGTATTTAATTTAAATACATCACATGGATATTCTGAATGAAAAGTAAATGAAATTTGAATTTGGGTGAGGAGAATATATCAATTCTCCTTTTACTAAACAATTAACATGGCATTTCTTAATTAAAAAACTCTTTCTACTTTCAGAGGGGCATACTTTATCATGTTTGATGTTTTTTTGGATAGTAGCAGTGTTCATACAGTATTTATTTCAAATACATCGACATGCAGAGCTGAACTCACCTTTATGTTGATAATAATTATAATAATATGCAATCGCAGCATCGGCAAGGACCTGAAATACCTTAGATGTATCCATTTTTCTGCACAAGTTCTAGGATTCCTTGATATCACGACATTTAAAATAAAATAAGAGTTTTGAGGATTTCAGTAGACGGCCTTTTGTTCTTGATATTCATTTTGACAGCTGCTCATAATCGATGGAGAGCTACTCTAGCACATAGAAATCCGGTGTTCATCTGAACCAGGCTATACTTATAGAATGGTAGCACAGTTTAGTAACTCTTTAAAAAAAAGCAACAAGTATTATGGAGAGCTCTACTCTACTTCCAGATCGATCCTCTGGCGCAGACACATTCCGCTGTGAGTGAGAAAGCATTAGAAAAAATCAAATTAGCACAGAGAAATCCGGTGTCCATCTGAACCAGGCTATACTTATAGAATGGTATCGCAGTTTAGTAACCCTTAAAAAGCAGCAAGTATATCTGCATGTACTTATATTCATGGATTTTTCTACTCTTGATCATCATTGATTTGACAAAATAAGAAGTAAAGAAATAATACAGAGAAATAGATTAGGAACAAGAAAGTGTAGAGCGCATTCGTATTAGATGAAAGGATGAACCTTATAGCAGAGAAACATTACAACTGAATCAAGAAACAAAACAAGAAATCCTAACGACTGGTACAAGTGGCCAGAACAACTGGCAGTGTACAGTCACATATTGTTGAGGTTATAGTTATAATTAACACTCCCTCTTAAACTCAACAGTTACAAAAATCAGCACTGATAATGCCCAAGTGTTGTCTCTGAAAATAAAAAATCTTTTTGCCTAATGGCTTTGTAAAGATATTTGCGAGCTGATCTCGTGAGCCACAAAATTGAAGGGCGATTTCACCATTATTGACTAGCTCACATATGAAGTGAAAGCGAGTGTCAATGTGCTTTCTTTTCTTGTGAAAAACATGGTTTTTGGATAAAGCAATTGCTGAAGTGTTGTCACAGAAGATAGGAGTTGGCTCATTTTTTGTATGTGACATATCATTCAATAGTCTTCGTAGCCACACAACTTGATAGGAAGCTGAGGTAGCAACAACATACTTTGCCTCTGCAGAAGATATTGACACAATGGGATGCTTCTTTGATGCCCAAGAAATTAGGTTCGTGCCCAGGTGAAAAGGATATCATGAAGTGCTTTTCTGGTCATCTAGGCTACCTGCAAAATTACTGTTAGTGTAACCAGAAAGATGATTATCTTCAGACCGAGTGTACCATAAGTCAAAATTGAGAGTGCCAACAACATATCTCGGAATCGTTTTCGCCATCTTCCAGTGAGAATCTTTGGGAGATTCCATGAACCTGGAAACAAAGTCAGCTGCATACATAATATCTAGCCTAGTTGCTGTAAGATACAACAAACTGCCTACTAAACTTTTGTACAAGATAGAATCCACTATAGGGCCTTCATCTTGTTTGCTCAATTTTGTGCCTAGGGGTATAGGATTTTCTGCTTGATTGCATTCTTCCATGCATAATATTTTGATGATGTCTACTGCATACTTTTGCTGACAGGCAAAAATCCCTTTGGTTGATTGGTCAACCTCAATCCCCAAAAAATATTTCATTATGCCAAGATCTGTCATTTAAAATTTAGATTGCATGGCATGTTTAAAACTGGTTAACTCAAGATTTTCAGTATATATCATGTCATCAACATATAAACATACAATCAAAATTTTACCTTGCTGATCTGTTTTGGTGTATAGAGTTGGCTCATTTTGGCTTCTACTGAAACGAGTCTTGATTAGGTAAGTGTTAATTCTGCTGTACCAAGCTCTTGGAGCTTGCTTTAATCCATGCAAGGCTTTCTTCAACTGATACACTTTGGCTGGCTGCTCTTTGGCTTCAAATCCAGGTGGCTAATCCACATAGACCTCTTTTTCTAAGACACCATACATGAAAGTTGACTTGACATCCATTTGGTATACTTTCCATTTGTGTTGAGCTTCTATGGATAAGAGAGTCCTTACAATGTCCAACCTTGCTACTGGAGCAAAAGTTTCACCATAATCAATGCCTGGTTGCTATGAGAATCCTTTGGCAACAAGTCTTGCTTTGTATTTTTCAATCTGCCTCTTTTCATTGAGTTTAGTTTTGTAAACCCACTTGACACCAATACTTGTCTTATGTTTGGGCAAATCAACAAGATCCCATGTCTTGTTCTTCTCAATGGAATCAATCTCTTGGTTCATGGCTTGAACCCAATGTGTCTCTTTAGCTACCTCTTTAAAAGATGTCGGTTGACATGACATTAATGCAAAAAGATTGTGCTGATCAATATCATCCAACTGCTAATGGATCTCTCAAGCTTCGAGTTCTCTGATTTTGAAGTTCAAAGGATGAATTTCTGCTTGAAGAAGAGTTGACCTGAGAAATTTCAGGCTGTGCTTGTACTTGCAATCTTGGAAGGACAGGCTGGTGTGTTTGTTGTCCTAAATTTTTTGTGTTTTCAGGAAGTGGTAGCAATGGATTTTGACTGTCCATAGGGAAATTTTCAGACTCACTCCAGAACTAATTTTACAGAAATTTAACATCTCCGTTGAGAATGAGTTTCTTGGAAATCGGATTGTAGAGTTTGTATTCTTTAGATGTCTAACTGTAGCAAAAAATTTTTGCATTTCTCACTTCGATCATCAAGTTTCCTCCTCAATCTGGAAGGTATGTGAGCGAATGCAATGCATCCAAAAATCCTTAGATGATCAACATTTAGCTTTGTCGCACTCCATGCTTCTTGAGGGACCTTCATCTGGACACTAGTGGTTGGAGATCTATTCAGGAGATAAACTGAGCATGCTACTGCTTCAACCCAAAATAGATTTGACAGACATTTCTCTCTGAGAAGGCTCCTTACCATGTTCATTATAGTTTGATTTTTCCTCTCAGCCACTCCATTTTTTTGTGGAGTATGTTAGCGATTATTTTTTTCATTAGGTGCAGAAGCACCCAGGTCTGTAGATTGCACATGAAGTGCCCAAGCGCAGCACGGGAGAATCCCTGTTTTTCCAAGTAGCAAGTCAAGCGAGCGGGAAAAATGTCGTCGACAGCATTCAAGATCTATTTTACAAAACAGATCGTCAGTCACCAGGTTTTCGAAGCTATCGAATTGCCTGAGGTTTAGCGCAAAGGACAACTCTCGTATTTTGATCAGTAGGTTCGGATCGTCCGATCTAACGGGGACAGGTGGCAGCCTGTCGTCATATCGCGGATCGGGGTTTCAGGGAACAGGGAGCCCTTAGCTCATTGCACTTGGAAGTACTGATTAGCGAAAGCGCCTTTAGCGCCGAGCCCACGGTCTCAGCCCTGGGTCATATCAAGCGAGCCTGCAAACGAGGGCGGCTCCCTTGTAAATATCGAATTCCCCTCGTCCGTTCATCATAAGGACACGTGTCGCAAGATCTGGTCGCATCGGCGTTTCGGCGGTCGGGAGTTCGTGGGGTAAGAGTTTCATGTTGTTCAACATCACGAAACCCCGAACCCTGATAGCGCCGAAAGCGTGAAAAGTGAGGCCCGCGGTATCACGAAGTGTTTTCAGCCGTCCATCCAGAGGGGACACCTGGCAGCAAATAGAGCCGTCTCGGCGCATCGCCCATCGCGACTCCAACACGCAAAGAGAAACTCCATCATTTTCCGATGCGCGAGGTGCCGGGAGAATCCCGGGCCCACGGCATCGCCGGGAGAGGTAAGAACCGTCAGATCTAGAGGGACGTGTGGTGCCAGATTAAGCCGTCTCGGCGTATCTCTCATCGCGATTTCAATCAGCAAAGATTATCCCTGTCATATTCGCGAACACCGAAAGCATATGGTCACAACCCATGGTCACTTGGGGAGAGGAAGGGGCTGCATAAAGAAGGCCAAAGGCGCCGAGTTCAGTTGCAGAGGAGATCATCGTGATCTCCAGGTGCCGTCGGACCCGATCTTAATACTGTTTCTGGTATTGAAGTAAATGAAGGCAAGAGCGGGTGGTTGAACCCTCCTTTCATTAATTAAATGAGGGGAATGGAGTGTCTGGCGAGATGCCTGCTCGCAGAGGTCCTGTGTATCGATTCTCTCAATGACGCCATGGCAAAGTCCTTGACTCGACAGAGGAGTCTGCGCACGCTAGCTGAGCACTTCATGGCTCAACTACCCTCCTTACATCGACCATGCGTAGTTAAGGTGGCATTTAAAGAAAGATATCAGTACGAGTTTGACTAAAGGGACATCAAGCCTTGAGTGATTGGGCACACCTCTGTGAGGTGAATTTTCCTGAGTATATAAACTTAGTCTTTTGTATTTTGTAGGTATCGATGGTAGAGCTGAGCTCCCGATTGTAAAAGATTTAGCACAGACTCTAGTTCTCGGGTTATGTATTTACAATTAAGATTTCTTGTTTAATAACAGACAGTCGCTTCACTCCACCTGGTTTTCATCTTATGTTAAGAGAGTTCGTGACCGACTGATTCGCACGAATTATGGCAATTATGTTGTGATAAAGGATTTATTGTGGCACTATTTCTTTCTCTGGTTTTCTGCGTTTGAGCGTAAGAAGATATTGCGTTTAGATTTCTTCTTCCACAGTCTGTTAGGAACCTGATGTTTACTACATACCTTAGCATCTTTCTGATACAAGTCTTCCCCCTACTCACCCTTGCTACAACTCACTGTCTGAAGTTATCTAAGACCTCACTTGCCCATGCATACCCGACCTAGTTTCGAATTTAGAACTACATCGTTTTGAGTTAACCTCCATTTGATCACCCCATTAGAACAAATTGTGACATAAACTGATGGGCGTCGGGCTCTGCTCCTGCAAGCAATCCAGGAGTGACTTCTGACGCTAACATTTCTGGCACCGTTGCCGGGGACGAAGTTGAATATTTTCCCTGGGATTGAACGACAATGATTAACTGATTCTAAAGGTGCATCAGATATCAGAATTATCAATATTGCTGCTGTGCACCTGGCAACTCCATTGTGACGACTCCGCTGGGGAGAACCTTCTCTATTAATTGTGGCTTTTAGAGGCAGGCATATGCGGTCTCATCCACAGTTGCCTCTAGCTACGCCTGAAACAGATCCATAAGCGGTGCTCAGAAAGGGAAAGGCCTCTGAAGAAGAAGCGTCCACCTCCGAACCAGGTAACCCATCATATCCTTTTGTGGGAAATCCTTCTTCTCCTCCTCAGTTTCTTGATAGACCTGTTTCTGAAGTTTCCCGTTTCCTAAATTTCGGGAGTGTTCCTGTTGAGTTTTCCTCTCCTGGTCTGAGACCGGAGGGACAAGACCTTGTCACTCCCCTCTCCTCTGAGACTGTACCTTGGCGTAGACCTGGGACCATAGAAGATTTCCCCACTCCTATATTTACCACTCCTGCACAAAGAAAAGAAAAACACCTACTGACTTGAGCTCGTTACCCTTCTCCTTAAACCCCCTCTTGTTTCCCACTCCACTTCGGGACTCATTTCCGGTAGCCCCTTCGCGAACTCCTTCTCCTCCCAACTCTCCTCCACCCAATATTCCTATGGCTGGTGCTAATCCCCCCCTGAACAGAATGGATGCCATAGTTGCTGCTAGATATGCTCCTTTAGTCCTACCCCATCCTATGAATCTTCTTCCTGCTGGGGATTACTTGAAATACATGCCCAAGTTCATTGGGGAAGGAGACATGGCTGCCGAAGAGCACCTGGCTGCTTTCTACAGTTATGCAGACAACCTCAACATTGAAAATGAAGATGTCTGGATGAGAGTCTTCGTCCAGAGCCTGTATGGTGAGGTGAGGAAGTGGTTTAGAGGATTAGCTCCAGGGTCTATTGCTGGGATTGAAGCTCTAGATAGTGCTTTCCTGAGGCAGTGGGGAGATAGGAAGGATTTCATGTATTACATGACATCGTTCGGGTCTTTGAAGAAGATGGAAGGAGAGTCTGTCTCTGACTTCTCCAAAATATTTAATAAGATGTATAACAAAATCCCTGCCGAGATAAAGCTTTCAGAAGCCTCAACTAAGATTTCGTACGCTAGCGCGTTTGGCCCCGATTTCTGCCTTTTGTTGAGAGAAAGAGGAGCCACCTCCTTAGATCAAATGCAAGATGCGGCCATAGAGGTGGAATCCAATGTGTTAGCAGCTGACAGACTGAGGAACAAGGCCGACGCAGACAGGAGAAAAGGAAGGTCAGAAGCCTCAACTTCTGGATCATTGGTGTCTCACCCTCAAATGGATGAACTTACCAAGATGGTGAAGTCCCTGTCTGCAGAGATGGAGAGAGTGAAGGTCGAGGGGAGGCAAGCATATAAGGGCCCTCAGAACGCCGAAAATAAAGGAGGTTTCAGAAGGCCAAATAATTTTACTCCCCCGAATGTGCAAAGAGAGAAGGGAAGAGACAGAGAAGACCAGAAAATTCAGGCCCCTTTTCAAAACAATTTTGTGGCCGAGGGGGAAGAAAGAGAAACATACGAGATTGACCCTGAAATCCATTGCTTCGGAGACACTCCTCCTTTTCATCATCTCACTCAATCAGCCTACGAGGAGTCTCTCATGGACAGTCAGCTAAATGAAATAAGCAAGGGAGACAAGGCTAGTGGAAGCCCAGGAAGATATGATCTGAGGTCAAAGAAAAAGACTAAAGCACCTGACGTTCCTGAGCAGTCTGCCAGGACCGAGAAACCTGCCAACGAAGTAGCAGACAGTCACAGAGGTAAGAAGACCCAACCCCTCTCTCCCATTATTTAGAGTCATGCTCCCGAAATAAGAGAAATCCCAAAGCCCCCATCTTCTTTTAATTTCGAGCATGAAATTCAAAAAATCAGAATCCCTGTACCCCTGACAAAATTAATTAAACATGAAGGGTTCAAGAAACACTTCTCTGAGATTTTACAGTCTAAGGTCTCAAGCCTTCCCACAAACTTCATCAATTTTCAAGATGAAAAGCCTGCAGTTATCCTAGGTCCTATGGTAGAAGATAGGAATGACTCATCCCCTCCCTTCTACACTTCCTTGAACATACATGACAAGGTATTGCACAATTGCTTGATGGATTCAGGGGCTTCTCACAACCTCATGCCCAAAAATGTCATGGAAGAACTAGGACTGGAAGTCACCCGAGCCTATCATGACCTCTATTCCTTTGACTCCAGAAAAGTTCAGTGTCTAGGAGTTATCAAAGACTTGGTCGTGACCTTGTTTCAACTGCCCATGAAAAGTGTGGTCATGGATATTGTAGTGGCTGATGTCCCCCCCAAATTTGGTATGTTGTTGTCAAGATCTTGGATAAAGAGACTGGGGGGAACCTTGCAGATGGACCTCACATACGCTACTATCCCAGTGTTTGGAGGAGAGCATAGAAGGCTATACAGAGAAGCCCAGCTGGTGTACATAATCAGTGATGAGGCCAACCCTACCAATCATCCCATCTTTGCCTTGGACACTGATTTAGGCTCTAGTTTACTACAACTCACCCATGCCCCCGAACCTCCTCTTGAACTCAGAAAACAACCCACTTCTCCTCGTGAACTTCCTCCTTCCATCACCCCCGTTTGGAAAATGTTTTTTGACGGAGCTTGTTCCCGGGAAGGTGCTGGTGCTGGGGTGTTTTTTGTGTCACCTGCCCAAGAAACCGTATCTCTGTCATACAAATTAGAATTTGAAACCACCAACAATGTGGTAGAGTATGAAGCCCTTGTTCTAGGATTAAGATCTGCAAGGGAAATGGAAATTCATGAGATAGCAGTGTTCGGAGATGCAGAGTTAGTGGTCCGACAGATCAGGAGCGCTTACCAGGCTAAGAACCCTTGACTCAGAAATTATAGGAATGAAGCATGGGACCTAATTGACAATTTCTTCTCAGCTTTCAATATCTCTTTTATTCCAAGAGAGGATAATGCTGTGGCCAATTCTTTAGCCGTCTCAGCCAGCTTGTTCAAAGTTTCTCTCTCGTCCGTAGTCAACTCTGATGTTGGAATAAGATATAGGCCCTCTGTACCGGATAATGTCAAGCATTGGAAGGTATTCGAAGATGATCAAGAAATTGAAAGATTTCTCCGTTCCGTTGATGAATTTTCTGCGTTGCACATCGATCAGGATCCTGACACAGAAGATGAACCTCACCCTGAGGTGTTTTTAAATAAAATTTCTAACCACCAGATTATTCAGCTACCTAGCAATCACATTCTGAGGGGACTAGTCTCATTGGAAAGATTATTCGATGGGAACGATGTGGTAGTAAAGGGCAGAGTTTCGGATGAAGATGCTGATTTGCGTGGACATACGAAGACCTCAAAACGTATGATACATCCATCATTGAACACAAGATCCCACTAAAGGAAGAGGCTAGGCCATTCAGGCATAAGCTAAGACAGATAAACCCTATGTTGTTGCCTGTCATGGAAAAGGAAGTGAAGAAGTTGTTAAAAGCCCAGATCATTGTCCCCTTGAGATATTCCGAATGGGTATCCAATTTGGTTCCCGCAAGGAAGAAAAGCAGAGAAATCAGGCTTTGTGTCGACTTCAGGAACCTGAACAGAAGCTCAAAGAAAGACAATTACCCCCTACCTAAGATGGAACACATACTGCAGAGGGTAACTGGTGCATCCAGGATATCCATGATCGATGGGTTTTCTGGCTATAATCAGATATCGGTCATGCCTGAGGACAGGGAGAAGACAACCTTCACCACTCCTTGGGGCACATTCATGTATGCCAAGATGCCATTTGGACTTATGAATGCAGGAGCAACATTTCAGCGAGCCATGAATATAGCCTTCATCGGGGAGAAGGACCGGTTCATGGTGATCTATCTCAATGACATCACAGTCTTCTCCAGCTCAGACAAGGAACATCGCCGCCACTTGAGGAAAGTTTTCATGAAATGTCGGAGGTTCGGTCTGTCCCTAAACCCCATGAAATCTTTGTTCACTATGCAGGAAGGGAAGTTGTTGGGCCATATAGTATCAGTAGAGGGAGTGAGAATTGATCCCAGCAGGGTGGAGGCAATTCAAACCTTATCACTTCCTGTTATGGGATAAATCCGTAGGTACGGACACTAACCGATCTCCCTAGATCCACCTGGTATCTAGAACAAAACAGGACATAATACTACACTTTCCCTATATCTAGCCTATTGAATGAAATAAGAGATAAGGGTTATGGACATACCTTATGAATGCTCTCCTTATATCTCTGTTGTTTCAAGCTTTTCTCCAATGCTCTCGTCTCGTCCAGATCACAACAAAACGAACCAATCAAAGTAAAGGCAGATTAACTTATTCAATGACTAGTGTATACATATGATCAAGGAATTATGTAATAAAGTGACATCATCTTTATGGGAAAGGGACATATTGTTGTATTCAATTAATTGAAAGTGAAACTTACAACCTGAGCCTTGATKTCATAGGTCTCCTTTCGATGGCTTCTAGCTCTGACACACACACTTGCTCATGCATGAAGAAAATCAACTACTTTGATGACCTTGCTGTTGTCTCTTGCTGCTGTAGCATCAGTCCTCCATACAATCTTGCATTGATTCTCTAATCAATCTCTTGTTAACTTGCTGCTTGCTCAACTTAACCCTTTCCATGAGAAATCTCCTCAATATATAGGAAGAGATGGTTTAGTTACTTGGATAGGGAATGATCCCAAGATATCTGGAATGCCAGTACTTGAATAACCACTCGAAAGCCAACTCACCCTTCTAGAATATTTGAGATCTTTCTCTTTTTCTCCTTTAAGAGCATGTTCGCACCCTAACCATGAGTACAGTGCGAGAAGTTCACACCCCAGCTTAAAGCAGCTTGCGAGAAACATGAATTCTCGCAGGTGAGTATATAAGCAGCCTGCGAACATGTTTCAAAATGTGAATTCTGGAAGAAGATAACTGTAACTTTTCTCAGGAAAGTATTCTTGGTAAAGAGTTTGATTTTCCATCATCATGACATCATCACAATGACCAAATTTGTGGATAACACTTCCCAGGTCTAAAAATGAGGTTCAGGCCTTTTTGGGGAAAATTAATTTTCTAAGGAGGTTTGTCTCAAATTTTGCCGAGCTAGTGAAACACATCATAGCCATGCTCAGGAAGGGAAACGAGGTGAAATGGACCGCTGAGCCCAGGGCATCTTTTGACCAAATAAAAAGGGCATTGACTGAGACACCTGTGCTGATCAGTCCTGACTATTCCAAAGAATTCCTAATTTTCTCCTTTGCTTCTTTTGATACAGTAGCAGCGGTCTTGTTACAGAAAAACGAGAAGGGGCATGAGCAACCCATCGCTTTCTTCAACCAGGCATTAAGAGATGCGGAGACCAGGTATGAGATCATGGAGAAGCAGGCCTATGCCTTCGTAAAATCTCTCAAATCTTTCAGGGTATATGTCCTACACTCAAAGGTGATTGAATACGTTCCTTCAGCCTCCATAAAGGACATCCTTGTACAACCCGACATTGATGGGAAGAGGAGTAAATGGATAGCCAAAATTATGGAATTTGACTTGGAAATAAATCCCACCAAGTTGGTTAAGGGGCAAGGTCTAGCCAAGCTATTGGATGAATCCAATTGTGAAGCCTTGGGAGTTAATTTCCTCAACACTCGCTCAGGAACTCAGCAAGCTGAGCTGCCCAACCAATGCTCTCAAGATGGCTTATCGCTGGCAGGTTGTGCCTGGTATCATGACATTTTGTACTTTCTGCAGGAATTGAAGCCTCCAGATGGAATGGGTAAAAGCAAGGCAAGAGATTTAAAGCTCAAGGCAGTCAGGTATTGTCTCATTGAGCAAGTTTTGTACTGGAGAGATCCTTTGGGGATGCTGCTGAGATGTTTGAACCCACAAGAAGCCCAGAAAGTTATGTTTGATTTCCATGAAGGCCTTTGCAGGGGGCATCATTTCTGGAAGACCACAACTCATAAGATCCTTAGGGCTGGATATTACTGGCCTACTTTATTCGCTGATGTTTGCAGAGGAATCAGAGCTTGCATCAAATGTCAAAAGTTCTCAGGAAAGAAACAACTCAAATCACTGCCATTGAAGCCTATAGTATCTCCAACACCTTTTCAGCAGTGGGGGCTGGACTTCATTGGAGAAATTCATCCTCCCTCAAGCGGTCAACACAGATGGATCCTGACAACAACAAATTATTTCACCAAGTGGATAGAAGCTGTCCCCACCATAAGTGCATCTCACAAAGTAATTATCAGCTTCCTGGAGGATATCATAGCCAGATTTGGCTGTCCCAGCAGGATCGTCACCGATAACGCTGCTTCTTTCAAGTCTGAGCCTCTAATTAAGTTCTGTGAGCAGTTCCAGATCTCACTAATTCACTCCACCCCCTACTATCCCCAGGGAAATGGTTTAGCAGAGTCCTCCAACAAAGGCCTAATAAGGATTATCAAAAAGCTGTTGGAAGACAACAAAAGGGCCTGGGATTCAAAGTTGAAGTTTGCTCTGTGGGATGATCGTGTGACAACGAAGAAATCTCTGGGCACTTCGCCTTTTCAGCTAGTCTACGGAGCAGAGGCGGTTTTTCCTACTCAGCTCGCCTTACCTGTGGCGAAATTCTTTCAAGCCTATGAGGGAGAAACAGATCATATGATCAGGAGGATTCATTAGATAATAGAAGTGAAACAGACCAGAGAGTAGGTGAGGACCGCGGCTCATAGTCACTAGGAAAAGATCAAGCAGGCTTTCGACAAGAAGGTCAGGAAGAAAGAGTTCGAGATCGGGGATTTGGTACTTAAGTGGGACGCCCCCAGGCAGGATAAAGGAAAACACAACAAGTTTGACGCCCTCTGGATTGGCCCCTTCCAGATATCTGAGATTTTCTCCAATAATATGTATGGGTTGCAAGATCGGGAGGGTAGAGAGGTTTTTAGCAGCCCAGTGAATGGGCATTTTCTGAAGAAATGTTTTATTTGAGCCTAAGATGGCTCCCTTGTTTGTAAATATTGTCCTTTAGTTCTTTGTTTAGTTTCTTTTACGTATTTTCGGCCTAATAGGTGACTCCATAGCCCAATAGCAAGGCACTGAAGCTGCGGAAGGAGTTCTTAGAGCATCGCAGGGACGACTCTATCCCCCATGGAGCCTAATGTTAGCAATTATTTTTGTCATTAGGTGCAGAAGAACCCAGGTCTGTAGATTGCACACGAAGTGCCCAAGCACAGCATGAGAGAATCCCTGTTTTTCCAAGTAGTAGGTCAAGCGAGCCGGCAAAATGTCGTCAACAACATTCAAGATCTATTTTACAAAACAGATCGACGTTCACCAGGTTTTCGAAGCTACCGAATTGCCCGAGGTTTAGCGCAAAGGAAAACTCTCTTATTTCGATCAGCAGGTTCGGATCGTCCGATCTAACGGGGGCAGGTGGCAGCCTGTCGGCATATCGTGGATCAGGTTTTGGGGAACAGGGAGCCCTTAGCTCATTGCACTTGGAAGTACCGATCAGCGAAAGCGCCTTTAGCGCCGAGCCCACGGTCTTAGCCCTGGGTCATATCAAGCGAGCCTGCAAACGAGGGTGGATCCCTTGTAAATATCGAATGCCCCTCGTCCGTTCATCCTAAGGACGGGTGTCGCAAGATTTGGTCACATCGGCGTTTCGGCGGTCGGGAGTTCGTGGGGTAAGAGTTTCATGTTGTTCAACATCGCGAAACCCCAAACCCCGATAGCGCCGAAAGCGTGAAAAGTGAGGCCCGTGGTATCACGAAGTGTTTTCAGCCGTCCATCCAGAGGGGACACCTGGCAGCAAATAGAGTCGTCTCGGCGCATCGCCCATCACGACTCCAACACGCAAAGAGCAGCTCCATCATTTTCTGATGCGTGAGGTGCCGGGAGAATCCCAGGCCCACGACATCGTCGGGAGAGGTAAGAACCGTCAGATCTAGAGGGACGCGTGGTGCCAGATTAAGCCGTCTCGGCATATCGCTCATCGCGATTTCAATCAGCAAATATTAGCCCTGTCATATTCGCGAACGCCGAAAGCATATGGTCACAACCCATGGTCACTTGGGGAGAGGAAGGGGTTGCATAAAGAAGGACAAAGGTTTCGAGTTCAGTTGCAGAGGAGATCATCGCGATTTCCAGGTGCCGTCAGACCCGATCTTAATATTGTTTCTGGTATTGAAGTAAATGAAGGAAAGAGCAGGTGGTTGAACCCTCCTTTCGTTCATTAAATGAGGGGAATGGAGAGTCTGGCGAGCTGCCTGCTTGTAGAGGTCCTGTGTATCGATTTTCTCAACGAATCTGTGCCGAAGTCCTCGACTCGACAGAGGAGTCTGCGCATGCTAGCCGAGCACTTCATGGCTCAACTACCCTCCTTACAGTGGCCATGCGTAGTTAAGGTGGCATTTAAAGAAAGATATCAGTACGAGTTTGACTGAAGGGACATCAAGCCTTGAGTGACTGGGCACACCTCTGTGAGGTGAATTTTCCTGAGTATATAAACTTAGTCTTTTGTATTTTGTAGGTATCGATGGTAGAGCTAAGCTCCCGATTGTAAAAGATTTAGCATAGACTCTAGTTCTCAGGTTATGTATTTACATGTAAGATTTCTTGTTTAATAACAAACAGTCTCTTCACTCCACCTAGTTTTCGTCTTATGTTAAGATAGTTCGTGACCAACTGATTCGCACGAATTATGGCAATTATGTTGTGATAAAGGATTTATTGTGGCACTATTTCTTTCTCTGGTTTTCTGCGTTTGAGCGTAAGAAGATCTTGCGTTTAGATGTCTTCTTCCATAGTCTGTTAGGAACCTGATGTTTACTACAAACCTTAGCATGTTTCTGATACAAGTCTTCCCCCTACTCACCCTTGCTACAACTCACTATCTGAAGTTATCTAAGACCTCACTTGCCCCTGCATACCCGACCTAGTTTCGAAGTTAGAACTACATCGTTTTGAGTTAACCTCCATTTGATCACCCCATTAGAACAAATCGTGACATAAACTGATAGGCGTCGAGCTCTGCTCCTGCAAGCAATCTAGGAGTGACTTCTAACGCTAACAGAGTATACCTGGATGTAGTTTGCATGATTATTCCTTGGGATTTGCAGAAATTTGGAAATTATTTGGATCTGTATTCTCCTCCTTCATCTGGCCCGAGAGCTTTCACATATTTTCCACTGTTTTTCAGCTTCATCCTTGAACTCTTTGAACTTTGCAAAGGTTTCAGACTTGTGTTTGAGGAAATAGATCCATATTTTCCTGCTAAAGTCATCCATAAACGTTAGAAAATAAATGCTACCACCTATTGACTTTGTTTGCATTGGTCCACAAAGGTCAGTGTGAACCAACTCTAGGGGTTGTTTTGCTTGAGTGGAGGAGTGTGGAAATCTTGTTCTCTTATGTTTTCCAAGAATGCAAGACTCACATGGGGGATTTTTCTCTTTGAAGATAAGTAGACCTTTGACCATGGAGTGCTTCTGTAGAAGGCTTGGACTTTGAAAAGGTAGATGTACAAATCTTGCATGCCAAACCATAGTTTCATTGGGGGTGGATGCACTTTGTGCATATGATTGGATCAAATTTGCAGTTCTAAGGGTCAGAGGAAACATTCTATTCCTAGTCATGTGGATTTCAGAAATCAATTTTTTGCTGAGAGATTTGTCATATATCCTACATGATGCTCCTTCAAAGAGTACCTTAAATCCATTTTCAACTAGTTGTCCTACACTTAACATATTATGTTTCAAATTTGGAACATGATAGACATTGTTTATGTCTTTCTTTACATTTTGTTTAGTGAGAATAGGTACAGTTCATTTTCCTTGAACTTTGACTAAAGAGTCATCTCCAAGTGTAATATCAGATGAAATAGAGGAATCAATGCATGCAAGTAAATCTTTGTTACCTGTCATGCGATTGCTGCATTCAATGTCCAACAACCAAAGATCTTTGTGTTGTTCTTCAGTCTTGTGGCATGAGAGAAACATTCCATCTGAGGTTTCTCCTTCATGATTTGAGACATTTTCTCTGCCTGAGTGTTGATATGCTTGCTTCTTTAGGAATTCAAATCCATAGTACCCATACTTTTTGCAGTAATAACATTGTATGATTTCTTTTTTATTTGATCTCCTCCCTCTGCCTCTTTGAGGCTAGAAATTCTGATTCTAGTTTTGATGTCTGTGACCTTCACTTGAGTGATTGTTACTTGGAATTCTACCTCTTCCCTGGTGATCTCTGCCTCGACCTCTCCCTCTCCCTCTTATGAAAGAGAATTGAGTCTTGAAGGCATTGGCTATTAACTCATATTCTATATGTAGTCTGGTCTCATGTGTCAATAGAGAACCCATTAGTTCATTTGTGGAAAAATTTGACAGATATTTGGATTCAAGGATGGCTGTAACAACCATTTAAAATTTCTTTGGAAGACTTATAAGGAATTTCTCAAAAATCCTCTGATCAGGGATGAATTCACTGGTCAACCTGATCTGGTTTACAATTCCCATGAATTTGGTCTTAAATTGATCAACGTTTTCAGACTCTGTCATTTTTAAAGTTTCAAAATGCGTCCTCAAGGTCTGCAGCTTGACTGTTTTGACCCTGTCATTTCCTTGGTAAGATGATTGTAGGATGTCCCAGGCCTGTTTTGAAGTAACAAAACCTATGATTTTGGAGAAAATCGAGTCATCCACAGAGTTTTGAATCTAGAACTTTTCCTTATTCTCTCTTTTCCTTTGTTCTTCCTGAGCAACTCTCTCTTGGTTGGTCATGGAAGCTATTATTGCGGGATATGGTTCCACATAGCCATGATCCGCTGGATCCCAACACTCCTGTGCTTCTAAGAAGGATCTCATTCTAAGAGACCGAAATTCATAGTTCTTTCCAAGAAGAATTGATCCTTGTGTTGGTCCTAAATTGTTAGAGGTGGTCATCTAGAAAAGAATTCTGACATAAAAAAAATGTTAGGGATTTTCATTCTTTACCTGTTTCTCGCGCGTAAAACCAGGTCTGTGAAGTTCTCTGTGTGACTTTGGGCTGAAAAATACGGGGCTAAACACTTATTTAGCTTCGATCTGGTTGGATTTGACTATCCGAGCACGAGATCTACAAAGTTCCATGCTCTGTTGTTTATCGACTGTAGCCCCTCTAATGGTGGAATCGGGCTATCTGAGTATACTGGAGAGCGAAAAAAATTTGAAGTTCATCTTCTCATGTGACGAGGGGCTGAAAACCAAGCGCTACGGGAGTTTTGATGCGTGAAGGCCCCAGTTCCTCCAAATAGGCAAATGGCCGAATAGCCAAATTGCTGCAAAGATCAACGTTCCTCGTTGATCTAAGATCAACGACTCACAATTACTTCGGGAGTTTGGGCTTCAGAGCCTTCCACCGCTCTTAATAAAAAAACTTGCGAAGTTCCGAATCGACGAACTATCCGTAGAGATGTATATCCAATGATCCTTAGATCTCTGCAAACTAATGGCCAAGATTTACTTCAGAACTTCAATGTTCGAGAGTTTCCATCTACTGACTCGTGCTAACCTCCGAAGTGTCAAATCTTCGAAGTGCGAGATCATCCTCCATGTGTCCTCTTGATTAGACGACTGAGATTTACTTTAGAATCCCGGTCTTTGAGATTTCCAAGATGCACACCACCAAAAAGCTACGAAGTGTTAAATTTCCAAAGTGTCAGATCTGTCAACACGTGTCCTCAACCTTCAATGGTTCATGTTTACTTCGTGCTTCGAGCCTTTGGGAGTTCTTACTTCACGTTTCCGACTCTCCTCCGAAGTGGCTATCCTCCAAAGTGTAGGATCTCCTACCACGCATACTATGTGATCAATGGCCTAGATTTACTCTAGCTCTTCAGAGCTTCGGGAGTTCTTGACCTAGCATACCTTCGTTCTTCCAGGGTGCTGATCTTCCAAACTTTTGGAATGATGCCATGTGTCCACTGAAACCAATGGCTAATATTAACTTCGGGAAACTGACCCTTCAGTGATTGCGACTCCTTCACACTCCTTAGACCTCCGAAGTGCTCTAGCTACAAAGTGTGGGATCGCATGATGTGTGTCCCTTCTAGCTCCAACAGTCCAGATCTACTTTGCGCCTTCGAGACTTAGAGAGTTTTTCTACCTCCACACTTGATTTCTCTCGAACAACGAACCAACGAAGCGCTGATAGGATGCCACACATCCTCCAATTCGATGATGTATATTGGCTTCAGGTCTCCGGGGGAGATCGTCTGATACGTGTCCCCTGCATATGATGGTCCTCAGTTACTTCGACTCTTCAGGACTTTGGGGGTCTAGTCTCGTTTGCGCCTAAAAGTAGAAATCCTACGAACTTTCGAAGTATGAAGGAGGCTAAGGGTTAAACACCTTGCAAATTACCTGGATCCGACGATTGTATCCACTGGCTTAGATCCGACGGCTAGGATCTATTCGCCTCTTCTTCTCACTCCTCGATCTATCCAGGCTTCATTTAATGGCCCAGATCTTTTCCCACGACCGATCCAATGGAAACTGTAGCTTCTCCTATGATAAAACTGTATTTTCCTTCTGAAGAAGGGATTCCACGAATATTTAAACGCTTTGTCCTTCTACAACTTTGATTCCTTGAGCTTTGATGTCTCCAAGGATATTTTGAGCAGACTTCTCTCCAAGCTCTGTGAAGAGTCTTACCTCCGGTGCTCTTGTTTGTGAGACAATGTATTCTATATGCTCTTCCTCTTGGGATCTGGCTACTCTCCAGGATCTGTGAAGAGGCTTACATCCTAATCTCTGATACCATGACAAAATAAGAAGTAAAGAAGATAATACAAAGAAGACATATTAGGAACAAGAAATTGTAGAGCACATTCATATTAGATGAAAGGATGGACCTTATAGCAGAGAAACATTACAACTCAATCAAGAAAAAAACAAGAAATCCTAACGACTGGTACAACTGACCAGAACAACTGGCAGTGTACAGTCACATACTGTTGAGGTTATAGTTATAACTAACATGATTGACTTCAATATCATTAACTACACACTTATCTTATTGTGTTGTGAAAAAATAGAACAAAGATATGTATGTAACATAGTACAAATATTTTAGTGTATGTTGGTTAAAATATCACAGAGATAATAGTGCATATATATAATAAACTAGTGAAAATAATATCCATTAAAACCTCATAATGAACAAAGATACGAAGAAAATAACCAAAGACACACTTTATTATAAAGATAATATATATATATATATATATATATATATATATATATATATATATATATATATATAAGAGGCAAAAATGTACTAGCTAAAAGAAATATGCATAAAAACACATAATGAACAAAGATATGGAGAGAATGACAATATGGAGAGACTCTGTTTTTTCAATTAGAAAAAAGTACTTATATTAGAGAATATAAAATGTCTTTTACAAAAATTCCATATACTACTCCCTTTTACATAATCATACCATGAAATTATACATGTTGTCCACATATAAGATCCTCTTGTGTTTACAATACTGATTTCAAAAACAACAAAAAAAAAAGTCTTCAACTTTGCCGTAAGAGAAGTTATATGATTGACATTCTTCTGAAACTCTCTTTATGTATTCCTGTTCCTTCTGCATGGTATATCATACCTTCTTCCAGCTGTAGTGATTGCTTGGATAATTGATCAACTTCTTTATTGAATTCTCTATAAATATGTTGTGCTTTTAATTGTTAAAACTTCCCGCTCAAACATCGATTTTTTGTCATCCAAGGCTGAAGTGAACTCGCCTGTAGATTGTTTTCATGAGAAAACCAATCAATAATTATCTTCGAGTCTCCTACTAGTTCTAAAATTTTAATCTTTTTGAAATGTGCAAAGTATAAAATACACCACAATTGTAACATCCCCGACCCTCCCGAGACCTGGCAATGCTACCTAAACACTCTTAAATTTGACATTTACTGCTCTGATACCATATTGTAACGTCCCCGACCATCACTCCACTTGCCGGAGAACACTACTATGTGTCAAACATTCTCATACTTACATAGTATGCATTTAAATGGCTTAACAGAGTAAACATATAATTACTGTTAACATACAAAATTAATGGAATCAACAGTAAATATCATCGCAACAGAATACATGATAATATTGCAAGCATCACAAACATGTATCACATATAAATGAAACGCATGCATATAATTATCTTTGAAACTGTAGTAACTCCACAACCACGTACAAGCTTCCCACGAACCTCCCATCCTTAGACCTCACTTCTCATCACGCTAAGCAGTGGGTCACCCCCGAGCTGGGACTAAGATCCACCCCAAGGTAAGGGAATCCTAGACTAGACCGAGGTTACAGGAAAATTGCATAGAGCAATCAGAAGGATTCTCCCCAGGAGCCTTCTTACGCCCACTACTCATGGGCTCTCATTCCCCACATGCCTGTTCCACCCGGGAGTATACACCTTCACAAGCACATTCCATCGGTGCTTCACCTCCCCTCCGGGTCTCAGCAATAGGCCAAATCAGGAATTCTCAGAGCTCCGTAGCTGGTGCTGGACTCTCTCTTGGAAGAAACCCACTCCCCAGTCGGCTCCCTCACCTAGAGAGAGTTTCTCATAGGCCTGTCTACCTGTCTCTTCTACCATGGGCCTGGTAACCTGGTTCTTCCACCAGTTCCCAATTCAATTCCCGCAAGTTCAATATAACAACAACAACATCAACGTTTGGTCCACTCACGGGTGACAGTAGTAACAGGAAAATGGGGTGTGTAAACAGGGAACGACAACAGGCCACTAAAACACAACACGGTTCAGGTAACACCCATTTGCAGGATGTGTGACAAGCAATTCATGCAGAGGTTGAACACAGACACAACAATTTGGACAATGGTGTATCGATTTCTCAAGAAAACATCACATGCCTCCATTTTCAGAGCGATGCGAGGCTTACAGAACTCAGATGCAAAGATTTTTTTTGGTTCAGACAGTCGGACGATCCCCTGGAGGACGAAGCCCCATCTCAGCTCAATTCCTCGGTTAAATTGCATGTGCCTGGGCCGACACATGTTTCCCATGAAGCTGCATGTCCTCCATCAACATGCGTTCCCTCTTGCACACGTTCCCCCCTTCTAGGAACTTAGGATAAAAACATACATTTCACATAACTTTTGGAATAATAATAAATTATTATTCCTAAGGACTTAAGCCCCTAAGATTATCCCCTAGGCTCAACACTTAGACTCTCTTCCCAACCTTTCAACCCCTTTTCCCTTACCCACCTTGTGGAAGCTTAGTCCCCCATCACTCTTTCTTTGTGGTTGGTATGCACACAACGATGTTTAATATTTATTAATTTTTTGCATATTACATATACAAAAACAGGCTCCTGGCCTTTGACACTTAGGCTCTCCGGCCTAATAAACACATAATCCCACTAGCTTATCAATACTTGGCTCAATAGCCTACAAAACATGATTTACAATTCATAAACATGATTATAACAGGGCTCGCCCATGGGGATATTACAATCCCCTCCCCTTATTTTTGCACTGTCCTCAGTGCAACTTTTACACAACATCAACAAGATTTCCAAAATCTTAAAAAAGATGCAGATATTCTGCCCACATAGCATCTTCATGTTTCCAAGTCGTGTCCTCAGGATTGTACCAGGTCCACTGGACCTTTACAAGACCTATGGCTCGATTCTGGAGTTGTTTGTTTTTCTTATCCAATATGCACACATGATGCACTTGCAGGACACCTTCTTGTTCCACCTGAATAATATTCCAATCAATTACATGATTAGCATCAGATATATATTTTTTAAGAAATGAAACATGAAACACATTATGTACATTCATGGATGTAGGTAATGCAACCATATATGCAATTGGCCCAATCCTTTCTAGGATTTCAAATAGCCCACAAAATCTGGCTTCCAACTTGGCGCAGTTTCCCAGCTTCAGGGAACTTCTATTGGCTTTTACTTTCAGGAAAACATGATCACCCACTTTGAACTCCATGGTTTCTGTTTTTATCAGCATAACTTTTCTGCTTGTCTTGGGCAGCCTTTAAACTTTGGTTAATTTTTAGCATTTGTTCTTCCATTTCCTTGAGAAACTATGGAAAAACTATTTCCCTATTAGATGGATTATCCCAGCTTACTGGAGTATTGCACTTTCTGCCATAAAGTGCTTCAAATGGGATCATCTTCAACGATGATTGATACCCATTATTGTAGGCAAATTCTACCAAGTGCAGGTAGTCTTCCCATTTCGATGGTTTGTCCATCACATACATCCTTAGCGTGTCTTCTATTACCCTGTTCACCCTCTCTGTCTGTCCATCAGACTCAGGATGATAAGCTGTGCTAAAGTTCAGATTCATTCCGAATCCTTTGAACAACCCTTTCCATAAATTTGAGGTAAATTTCGGGTCTCTGTCAGACACAATTGTCTTAGGGATTCCGTGCAATCGTGCTATTTCCTTAACAAAGATGTCGACAACATCCACTGCCTTGTGAGTAGTCTTTAACATAATGAAATGGCCAACTTTCGTAAGCTTTTCCACCACCACCATAACGAAATCATGTTGCTTTCCTGTTCTGGGCAATCCCGTGATGAAATCCATTTTCATTACTTCCCACTTCCACTCAGGAATGGGTAAAGGTTGCAGCAACCCTGCTGGGTGCCTATGCTCAACTTTAACCTTCTACCACTCCATACATCTGGCGATGTATCCAACAATATATTTCTTCATACTTGGCCAAAAGTAATCTCTCTTGACTACTGCCATAGTTTTCTGATATCTAGGGTGCCCAACATAAGGCACATTGTGCATTTCATGCAAAATCATACGTTTCAAGTCCTGGACATTAGGTACATAAATTCTGTTTTTGTACAGAAGTGTTCCGTCAGTTTCCAATTTATAATTTTCCACTTTCTGTGGCATCTCACCTTGCTGTAGCTTTGCTACCAGCTCCATGTACTGCAAATCTGCATTCACAGCTTCCAAAATTTTTCCCTTTATATCAGTTCGGTACGTGCTAATGACTGTAGCATGTAATTCATGTACTCTCCTGCTGAGTGCATCAACCACTTTATTTTTCTTTCCTTTGATATGCTTGATATAAAAATCGTACTCACAGAGAAACTCCAACCACCTACTCTGCCTAGCGTTCAAGGTTGGATGACCGAACAAATACTTTAGACCATTATGGTCTGTTCTCAGTTCGAACCTCCTTCCCATGAGGTAATGCCTCCATTTCTTTAGAGTGTGTACTATGGATTCCAACTCAAAATCATGAGTTGCATAGTTCCTTTCATTCTCTTTCAACTTTCTAGATTCATAACAAATTACAAATCCATTTTGATTGAGGACCCCTCCCATTCCTTCTTTGCATGCATTAGTTCACACCACGAAATATTTGTTTGGATATGCAATCCTCAAGATTGGAGCACTGGTTAACAGTTTCTTCAATTGTTGGAATCTTTTCTCATAATCCTATGTCCATTGAAACTTCTTCTCCTTCCTTTGCAAGGAAGTGATAGGGTGAGCTATCCTCGAGAACCCTACGATAAACCTTCTGTAGTAACCAGATATACCCATAAAGGATATGAATTCCGTCACATTCTTTGGCGTTGACCATTCTCTCATGGCCTCAATCTTCTCAGGATCCACATCTATCCCATCCTTCGAGATAATATTCCCCAAGTAATGGATTTGCTCATGATAAAACAGGCATTTGCTCAACTTGGCATATAGTTGGTTCTCTCTTAGTACCTGCAACACCATCCTCAGATTCTATTCATGCTCTTCCTCCGACTTGGAATACACCAGAATGGCATCTAGGAAGACTATGAAAAACTTGTCTAGATAGTCCCTGAATACACCATTCATCAGACACATAAAAACAACGGGTGTGTTCAACAACCCAGATGACACCACTGTGAACTTGTAATGACCATACCTTGTTCTAAAGGCGATCTTGTTGATGTATTCATCCTTTATCCTTACCTGGTGATATCCCGACCTAAGGTCTATCTTCAAAAATATCTTCGCATCCTTCAACTGATCGAAGAGGTCATCAATCCTCGGAAAATGATACTTTTGTTCAATTGTCTGAAATCGATACACAATCTCAGTGTTCCATCTTTCTTCTTCACGAACAGGACCGGGGCTCCCCAAGGTGACACACTTGGGCATATGTACCCCTTCTTCATAAGCTCTTCAAGTTGCAATTGCAACTCTTTCAGCTTTGGCGTACTCATTCTGTAAGGAGCTTTCGACACTGGAGCTTCTCTAGGCATCAAGTTTACAGAGAAATCAATATCTCTCTTCGGGGGTAATCCAGGTACCTCTTGAAATACATCTTCAAACTCCTTTAACACTACATTATCTCCAATAATTGACACCTTATCCTTAGGTGTTTCCTCCACATGAGCTGCAAATAATTGACAACCTTTTCTGTAGCACTTCTTCAGCTACATTGCTGAGATTTATCTAATAACAACAACTTTGGGAATTCCTTGGACTGTTTTCCGATTCCCTTCCTCATCCAAGCAAGTGAATTCCTTTTTACGACAATCCAAGATGGCATGGTGCTGGTCCAACCAGTCCATCCCAATTAGACAGTCATAAGAACCTAAAGGCAGAATATTCAGTTCAACCTTTGTGCTCAGTCCTTTCATATCCACTGGACATGACTTAACTAACTTAGTGACTTTTCTCTTGGTTCCTGTATCCAGCTGCACTAACCAAGACCTTTCATGTTTTCTTCTTGACAAATGCAAACTTTCCACCACTCTAGGATCTACATAAATATGGCTAGCCCCTGAATCAATTAAAATATTAAATGGTTGGTTGTTAACCATACCTTCTAATTCAATCATGTGTGACTGAAATTCATCTTTCTTGTTGTCCAGGGATGCATAGATCCTTGGCATTCTATTGCCCATGTCCTCCACTATTTCAGCTTCTGAACATTATGGACAACTCTCACTTTGCCATTTTTGTAGGGGAAATCTGTAAACTTATGGTTTCTCTGTCAGCCCCAACACTGAATGAGCGTCTATCTTGGCCTTTGTTCCCCTACTTCAGCCATTCTAGGATCTCTAAACGATGGTTGTCCTTGAGGAATATTTCTAAAAAAAGGAGTTTTGTTTCTCTTCTGCTTCTGTTCTTTATTGAACTTCCTCTGGTCGCCCCAAGCCTTCCGAAAGGTAGGCTTTTCTCTTTGCTGCTCATATAAGCATTTCTCTCTTCTTATCGTTTCTTCCATGGTCTTAGGGTCATCATACTAGATCTTGTCACCAACGAAAGGTGGCAATCCACTCAAATACCTTTGAATCTTGACAGTTTCCTCTTTGATGAACGAAACATACTTCAACAATTCCAAAAACCTACGTTCATACGTTTCAATGATCATGCTGGCTAGCTTGAGTTCAAAGAACTCCTTCATATTTCTGTCATAATATCTCTTAGTCGAATACTTCTTCTTGAAATACTTCTTGAATTCTTTCCAAGTGATATCTTTCTCTCTAATGTTCTTCACCTGCACAAGTTGATCCCACCACATGGATGCTTTTCCTTTCAGTTGATACATAACAATTCTTCCTTTCGCATGAGAGGAATAATTCTGTATTTGGAAGTATTTCCTCATACCAAGCAACCACGTTTCGACATCTTCCTCCTTCTGATGTTCTCCATCAAACGTAGGAGGCTTAATCTTGTTCATCTCTCCCTTCAATTCATCCACTCTTGATCTCCTGTGATTTCTGGTAGGAGATGGGCTTGAACTATTGCGTGTCCTTCTCTTGGAGCGACCTTAGGAGTGATGATGGTGTCTACCCACACTCCTCGACCTTCTTCTCTCAGAAGTCTGGTGACTCCCTGTTCTGCTCGAGTCACTCTCCTTATCCAACTTCTTTTCTATTCTCTTCAAACTCTTTAACAACTTTATGTTGAATTCTCCTTATTTTTCCTGAACTTTTCTGAGCTTTCTGCTATCTGCTCGGCGATTTTGGGCATCTTTTTGCAATCCTTCAATGATATTCCTTATGTTTCCTTCCTTATCTATCTATTCTCCATGGCCATTGGAGTTCGATCCTTCAACTCCCAAATGAACGTCCATTCCTTTTGCTTCGTCCT
>JZKD02S1999897.1:102854-124885 GCA_000966675.3 Picea glauca
GTAGCTGACTCCACATTCTTAAACAAAATTGAACCTGTTGTTCGCTGTTTCTTATCAGTGGATTGCAATTTAGCCTTTTGACTGGTGAGCGTTGCAACTTGATCCTCCAGAGAATGAATTCTGGACTGTAGCATTGTCACATTAAGGTAACACCTTTCTAACCACGAGCCACACTGATCACATGGTGGAGCATCTGGTTGAGATAGAACAGGAGGGGGTCTTGATGAGTCACCGAGGTTTTCACGAGGCGTTTTAATGCCTAGGTAATTAGGATCATTTTGCAAGCAAGGTGGTAGGTTTTTCACAAAGTCGTATGAGGGTTTGTCACACAGACCTTCAGAATAGGGATACTCACTTGCCAGGTAACCTTCCACCTCCGAGTCAGAATCTTCACTCACCATGATAGGGTCAGGGTTGACAGAAGGTCTCGGTTTGTTTCTTGCCATGCGAGAGATTAATCGGGCATTCCTTTTACCTATGGAATCCGCAGTAGGTTTGGCCTTAGGTTTCTTGCCCACGGGTTTAACATTTCCCACATCCTTGGTGACAGAGTTGGGTAGGTCGATAGGTGAGTCGGGTAGGGGTTTAGGTAACAGAGCACTGTAAGGCACAAGGGGGTACATACTTGCTCTCGCTCACCACAGGTTTTTCAACCTGTGGTGAACTTGAATCCTCAAAATTATTGCGAATAAGAAAATCATTCCAATAGTCTCGGCGTAACCCCAAATGACAAACCACAAGCATTTTAATTAACCCAAAGTGAAAAAGGCTGTTATCGGCTTGGTTCCGTTTGTATCTTTTAGACATTTTGAACAGACACCTATGCAAGTAATAAGGCATATTAAGCTCATAGCCCATGAAAACCATAAGTAGCCGAAGGTGGTACAAGAAAACGAAACCATACCAGCCCTCGCAGGTGATAAACTGCTTGGTGATCATCAACAAGTCGTGCCAACGTTGCTTGAGCGTATTCACGGGTAAACCTTTGTCACAGGAGTTCACCTTTCGAGACTGGAAGAGCAATGTCCACGGGACATCTTCCACTTTGCAATTTTTTGACCATTTCTGTCCAGTAGCAGGCATACCGGTAGCTGAACTGAGAAATTGCTCGTCAATTTCTAATTGCACATCCCCAACCTTGGCTGGGCATCCATCAAAGGTTAATGCGAATTGTCGAGCCACACAAGGGTTAAAACCATCAAACTTCTGTATGAACGGGAGCCATCCAAATTATTCAAGGTCACTGTAAGCACCGTCGAACATCAACAATGACTGGCCACCATTGGGTTCATCCCTCACGACCGGGGCCATGGTGCGAGCGCATAGTAGGGTTTGGATTGAACACAACAATAAACAGGAGCAAAAAATCCTTTGGGCTAACAGCTGCGAAAGATGAAAGGGGAAACAAATTAATGTGCGCGTGCGAGGGTGGTGGGATTATCACCACCATGCAACATAGTAATGGCAAAGTACAACGCTGTTCAATCAATCATAACATCATTCAAACCAGAATATTCGGCCAACCCAAGAATTAAACGGTGGATGATATACCAATGCGCCATTGCATTGTTTGAAACCATGAACGTTCAATCAAAAACCAAATGTTTTAACCAATCGCGCCATTGCATAATCAAACATTTTGATCAAAGGTTTTAAAAACATGGTGACAATTGATTTCATGAAATCGATAAGGCAAGAACTATAACAATAAGGATCACATCATATAAAACAACGTAAACTATGACCCCTATGCATTTCATAAAGATAAGTATAACCCATAGATTCATATGCTCAATGCCTTACCAGTTCAATAAAATCAAATTGCGCAATCAAAGTAAAAACATTTGAATAGGCATAGTTTGAAAAATCTTTTCAACCACATGATAAACCAAAGGTAAAGTGCCACTCAAAATATCATGACAGTTCAAATAACGATAGAGGAGTTTTCACGCTTTCAGTCGTGAAAACTAAATCGACCAATTTGCAAGTGTCGCATGAAATTAAAATATCATTTATTTGTAAAATGCGATGATAATTTGAAGTTCAGAAGACAAAGGTGTAGGCAGCTTTCAAGGAAATGGAAAAAATTGAATTGGCTGCCAACACATTGTTAGAAATTTGTTTTTTGATTGTAGGGTGACACTCTACTATCCCTTCATGTGTTTTTTTATCAAATTCTATAACTTCAAAAGAGTTTGAAGATATTTGAAGGAGGAAAGGGTTGTAATAAATTGAAAATAGAACCCAACAAAATCTATAACTTCCAAATATCAACACAAAATGGACTCATATCCAAACGGTTGACAATTTACAAATTTACAATAGTTTGAAGAGCTTCGAAGGAGGAAAGGGTTGTGATAAATTGAAAATAGAACTAAATAAAATACAATGTTGTTTTTCAAGGAGAGTATTAATGTCAAAAAAAATCCCATCATAAGGTTACACCATAATAGTAAAATATCTTGTAAATATCACATATTAAATAATGTTAGGATATTTAGACACTTAGGAGTTAGTTAAGATCTACTTGGTCTATTGTGTCGTTAGGTAAAAGTGTGTTTTCTAGTGTGTTTCTTTAATATGCATTAGTATGCATTTGTAGTTAGGAAATCCGACGATCATGATATGTTCCCGACATAGAGTGATCTGACGATTCATACTCTTCTCGATCTTAATGACCATTGATCCATGTCTTAACACTCGATTGGTCCATGATCTCTATTTAAAAAGCATGGAGGGTCATTTTCCGATGATCGATTGTGAGAAACTCTCTTGTAAAATTTCTTTGTAATTTTTTTCTTTGCATTAATAAACTTCTCCAAGTGGCTACGTTGGCTGGGGCCGTGGATGTTTCCCCGTAAGGGTTTTACCATGTGAAAACATAGGTTTGTTGATCTTTGATCTGGTTATATGAGTGGTTATTGAAGGTGTTCGTCATTTTTTGGAATATCTATGTTGTTGAACATGGTATCAGAGATTGTTTGAAGACTCGATCCTGTTGTAGATCGAGATCGTGAAGCCGAGTTTCTTCATATCCATTTTCTATCATTTTCGTACATTTTTGGGCTGAGAGGACTTTTCTATTGCATCCAGAGCACTCATTTCATTCAGGAACACTTTTCGTTTCACTCGAAAAGGTTTCCGTTTTCCCAATATATGACCATTACAATCAGATCCAAAGGTATAAAGCCTAAATACGCATTTTTTAAATTTCTGCAAAGTTTTATTTTGGTTTTATTTTGGTTTGTATTTTTTTTTATTTCTGGGTTGCTACTCTTTTATATATGCATATGCTCTTTGCCCCATGCCCTGTGTGATCTCGACAAATCAGAAACATATAGGAAAAGGTGCATCTTCCAGGTAAGCTAACCGATATCTAACCCTTGTTGTCATCGAGAAGCAAAATTTTTTTCTTGTGTGAAAAGAGTTTTTTTTTAGCACACTCTCCAAGGCTGTCTTCAACAACAACAAAAAAAAAAAAAACAACAATCCTCCTTCTGAATATTAAAATATGTTTTGCTAGACCATTTGGTTAAAACTTGCCTTATTAAGTAAGAGGTCTTGAGTTCAAGTCTCTCTTTTGTTACATTTTTGAAAAAGTTCATACTAAAATTGTAAAGTGTATTTCACTTCAAGTATAAAAGTGAATCACTATAAGTAGCTTAAATATTTTATTTTAGAGTTATTTATTTTGCATGAAGATTTTCTATTATAAAGTAACATTATTGTAAAAGTGATCCCCACTTCTCTTTATAAAAGTGGGTCACTTCATAAAGCAACTTACACTATCACATGGTTAGTTGGTTATCGTTTATGCCTTTTTTTTAAAAGGGCATAACTCTCACATCGGAAGTCCGTTTTCAGTGCCGTTTTTTTTTAAAACCGCATAATGTTTCGAGATATTTCCATCCAGATCATCAGTTTCAGTTTTTAAATCCACATTATCTGCATATTTAATATGGCTTCTACAAGTAATGTCTTTCTTACCAGCAACAACTACTTCCAATGAAAATCTCATATGGAAGATTTATTAAGAAGTAAAGGCTTGAATTAGATTACCTTGGGAAAGGAAAAAGAACCCAATGATGATGATAAGAAAGATAAATGGGCTAATAGGAGTGATGAAACACGTGGAATAATTGAAATGTCCATCTCTCCTGATTTAAGATACCACCTCCAAGAAATTGATGACCCCAAAGAAGCTTGGGACAAGATTGAATTTGTGTTTGGTAAACTCAATATTATTCGAGCACAACAGTTAGAAAATCAAGTAATGACCTTGAGTCCAAGTGATTTTTCTTTTCTTGGAGACTATCTATTGTTACACATTATTTTGGTCACCCTGATGATGATTTCACAAACATGTGTTCATGCCTCCAACATGACTTTTTGCCTGAGAAAAACAACTTATTTCCTCCTCTACAAGACTTATTTTTAGAAAGGGTCCGCAGGCTGCACATATTACACAGTGCGAAAATCTATGATTTCCACAGGCTGATCTATAGCTGGCCCGCGAGATTTCCACAGGTTGCTATATAGGCAGGGTGTGGTGGCGTTCCAAAGCTAAAAGAGGAAAGAGGTTTCACGAAGTTTCTAGAAGGGGAATCTTCTAGAATGTGGGGTGGTGTCCGTATGGTTGCGATCCTACTGGTTTCTTTGATTTTGTGGGATCATCCTCATCCTTTTAGCCACTTCACCTTCTCCTATATAATCATGGGCTTCTCATGGAAAAGTTTAAGCAATATTAAACAAAGAATTGATGAAAGAATAGGCTGAAGACTGTGTGAAGAACCCTGTTCCTAGTGATGCTTGAGGCCTCAATTTGTCTATCAAGATTTTGTGGATTATCTTCATGCGGATTTCGGAGCAAGTGTATGTGTGTGTTGGAACGAAGGACCACTAAAAGGGAACTTGTGACATCAAGGAAATTTGGTTGTATCTTCTACTTTTCATTAATATAATACGGTGGCACGTCTCTTTCCCATAAAATGATTAGTATTTTACTACATGATTCCTTGATCACATGTTTAGGTTGTCATTGAATTATACTATTGCTGCTTTCACGTTGGTTGGTTTGTGTTATAACAGATTTGATTCTACAAGAGAACTGGAGTGAAGCAGAGACAACAAAGATATAAGGAAGCGATTCATAAGGTATGTTATCTCTTCCTCCTTTGGTAGTAAACTCAATGATCACAACTTAGGGAAAGCGTCTTGTTCCATCTCATTTTGTTCTAGAGCTAGGTGGATATAGGGGGATTAGTTCATGTCCGCATCTACTGATTTACCCAATAACAAAATTGGTGACTCCACTGGGGAAGAATAACTTGATTGTGGTTTTTTATTGGCCATTTGATTTTGACCTATTCTTCTTACTTGAAATCAGTCTCTGAGTCTGTGGGAGATCCATTTAGACTCTCTGGGTTTGGAATTCCACTTAGATGCTTTGCCCTTTTTTCAAAATTTCTTATTTTTTCAAACACTTCCGCACTGCACTTTATAGATAACCTGCAGAAACCTTTGATTTCCGCACCCTGGTGGTTTATTTCAGTGTGGGATTTCTGCACCCTGTCTGTTTCTAGCCTGCAGAAACTCTTCATTTCCGCACTGTGTTATACTGCCAGCCTGCGACGACATCTGAGAAATTTTTTGGATTGGGTTTTGGCCTCTGTTGATTCCCATCTTTTCTTTAGTCAGTTGGGAAAGGATTTTTAATGCCAGTTCTTGAATTTTTTTGATTGTTTAAGCTTGCTTTTGATTGGTGTCAGAGATCGAACACCTCTCTTTTGATCTTTTTCCAATTTTTGTTTTTTTATTTTTATCGACAAGGGTATAATCTCTGGATTTGTGTCTGAGTGCTTGTTCGATTAAAAATCTTTGATTGGATTTGAAGTTTTAGATTGGTTACACATTCTTGATTGCTTAATGATCAGAAGACCATTTTTTATTCACATTTGAAGAAACATTTTCTTGTCATTTTTTATTTTTATCTCCATTGAAAGATCGATTTGGGTGCTTGTTGAATGTTTTATTTTCATTGATTGCTTATCCTTTCTTAGTTACATCCCTGTTTTGATTTTTTGAAAGGAAAAAATTAAAGTCTTTGAGTCTTTTAGGTAATCATTTATACAGAAAATATTAGCATTGAAAAAATTGAAAGAGAACGAATAGTGAAATTACATTGTTGATGATTGTTTGGTATTACATTCAAAGAAAAGGAATTGTACGTCGTAGTTCACATTGTTCTAGAAAAATACTTTCCCCCTACTGTAGATAGAATGTTGGCATGTTTTTAGACAGAGGCAGAGTATGCATGTTGTTCATTAATGGTGATGTCATTGATGGCAAAGATCAGCATGATCAGTAGCGCAACGATAATGGCATGGCAATGACAAGATCAATAGTGAAGAGAAACAATGATCATTGGATCCCATTCAGAATTTCCGATGACCGTCAGATATGAATTCAGATAGGAAGAGTGCACAGTAGAAGATAATAGATCTTAGGCGTCAGATCTGAGCCTGAAGACCGATCGTCGTTGGATCCATAAGAAGGAGCAAGATCTTTATGTGCAATATGAAGCGAGCCTAAAAAATATTGAAAGAAGGAGGACTATCCATCTTCAAGAAGGACACGTGGCAAGCGACTAGAATTTCGCTGACCTACACATTGGAGGAGTCAACGGAACATGGCGTGGGAACTTGAGATATGAGAAATCTTGAGAATTGATCTGGACCTTTGGATTGAGGTATGTTGTGGAACGTTGAATGTAGAGGACACATGGCGAGCGATTGGCATTTCACTGACTGGAAAGTCAAAGAAAGGAGGTGCTCTATCCTATGAAATCGTGAAATGCGAAACCATGACTTAATCTGAGTCGTTGATCAAAGGGAGATCGTGAACCGTTGATTAGGCATGACAAAGGCTTGTGAAGTTGCGAAATCGTGATAAGATATTGACCGTTGATCCAAGAGGGTCATGTGGTGAGGGATTAACATTTCACTGACTGGAAAGTCAAAGGAAGGAAATTCTCTAACCTTGAAACTCGCGATATGCAAAATCACGATAAGGTATGGCCCATGGTCATAGACAAGGTCACATCATTGAATGCTTAAGGGAAGGATCTAATTGCTAAGCTCCATTTCGGGGATCACAACTTGGAGTGTTGAGACCCTTTATCACAGGAATCCTGAAACGCGAGATCGCGATGAGATCTGGACCGTCGGATCATTGGAGATCTCGACTGTTGATTAGGCTCGATGAAGTTCATAAGTTCACGAATCGAGAAACGCCTTTTGGTGTAGGATGTAGTCATCACTGATGGTCATGTGAGAGGGAGGAGCTAGCGGAGCTAAGCTCCATTTCGGGGATTGCAACTTGGAGAGTCGCGACCCTTTGACACAGGATTTCCAAAATGCGAAACACATTTTGATTAGGCCCATGGTCACAACCAGTGGGCATATGGGATAAACACAAGACATTGCATATTTAATCCAACGATGCTTGTTAAATGGAAATTTGATCGAAGGGCTACTGTTGATCTTTATGATTAACTGTTCAGTTATGATTAAGTTAGCAAAACCAAATCATGGTTCTTGGACGGTTGGCGATTCAGTGGCTGAAGCGTTGTTGTCCTAGGAATTTGAGGTGTAATTGAAGTTGTGGGAAGTGCATAAAAGAAAGACGCAGTGAATGTGTATGGTTGGTTGTTCTGAATGAAAAATGAGTTGAACTGTAAGAAAGGGAAAATTACAGTATGCGTAGTGTGAGACTGACAATATGCGCAGTGTGAGATAAAACTCAGAGATGAGTAACAAATGATGAATAGACAAAAGAAAGAGTAGAATTGCAGAACAATTTGAAGCAGAGCAGAATTGCAGAACAAATAGAAACATAGAAGAATTGCAGGACATAAGAGAAGTGGTAAGAATTGAAACACCTGCGTTGTTGGTCATTCAATCATTTTACTTAGAAAACAGGGAGGTAGGGTGGTGCTAGGGAGGACTGTGGTCCTCTGATATTCAAGTTGATGCTTGAATATTGGGAGCTGTATCTTCCATCTAGTTGTGGTTAGAAAACTGGGTGGCAGGGTGGTGCTTGGGAAAACATAGAGTTTTCTGTATGCAAGTTGGTGCTTGTATAAGTAAAAGTAAGTGCTTCCATCCAGTTGGTGCTGGAACACTCAGGGAGTTGGTGCTTCGTTCTAGTGGGTGCTAGAGAAACCAGAGAGTTGGTGCTCTCAACAATTTGGAGCTTTTGAAACAGAGGTAGTAGCCTCACTTTGAGTTGGTGCACAAACATAGATGATGTACAGAACTTAAAAGACTGCCTATCATTTCGAAGAAGAAGAGTTTTTCTCCCTTTATGGGCTTCCTCGTGAAAATTTGTCTCTGTATATATATTATGTGTGACTGATTCTCATTATTTATGTTGTACATATGTTTTATAATATTGATGGTCACTTGGAGAAAGATTAAAAATGGTTCAATAGACTTAAAATTGTTTAAGCATAGTAACAACAGATTCACCCCCCTCTCAGTTGCCTTAGTAATTTCAACATAGAATTCATCGAACAAAAGTTTGCATCATTCATTTCTATTTGCACGTGATTGAGTTGAAGTCTTACACAACATTGGTTTCATTCCCGTCTACCTCTTGAGTAACAACAACCTCTTAAAAACACTGCAAGATTTAAAACTCAAGTAGTAAATTTTATTTTCTAGGGCTCTTTTACACCAACATTAGCTAGGCTAGAGCTTTGGAATAGACAGTGAGACACACTCTCCAAAGCACAAAACACACAATAGTATCTTGTGATAGGGAGTGTTCAAATCCATTTGCAACATTTTGTCCTGGGAAGCCCTTCTCACACAAGGGTCAAACCTGAGGTCACATTGAGATTGACAGAGTTACTCACCTTGCTTTGTTGGTCTCAGTGTAGAGATTTCACATATTATGGGGGTCTCTTGAAGGTATACCCACAATGATGAGTGGAATCCTCTCAAGTTGATTTCGGGCTCGATACCCTGCCCTTGTGTGTGGATCGGACTGTCGACTGTTTCCCCAGGTATCACTGTTGTTTGTGGTAACTTTAGTAGCCTATCTTATTAGGATCTTACACAAGGTGACTGTGGAGGGGCAAGTATTCATGGTGCCTGGAATCGACGTTGGCCAGACTCATTTGGGCTCCTTGGAGGGTATACCCACTATTATGTGTGGGATCTTGCACCAGGGTGTAAGTCCGTTAAGAAGGTCATCAATGTAACTTTTCCACCCTAGCCCAACCCCTTCTTATATCGGTCTCGCGACATTGGATTTCATCACCAACTAGTGACTTCGAAACGAGAAGGTTTGTTTGCCTGGTTTGAACTCTAGATTTTATTAGCGAGTGCTGTTTGTTTTCGTAGTTGGCCATATATTTTTTCCGTCGAATTTTTGGTTCCGCCAACATAGACCCTCCCCGTCGTTCACGCAGGGTACATGGAATTCCACCGGAAAACATGGAAGATTCTACCCCTATACCCCCTCACACATCGGAGGGCTCTCCTCAACAGAGTGAAGTCCAAGATACCAACATAATACAAGAGGAAGGTTCAACCTCTTTGGAAAGTTTCTGAATTATTTCTGATTCTATGGAAGCTTTCCGCATCCCTCCTAGATATGAAAGACGTTTTCTCCAGATGAATTCTGCGAGGGAACTTGTTGTTGTTTCTTCTAGAATTCTAACCAGACCTTTTGGAGTCGAAGATCCTTTCTGGATTACTGACATAGTGATAAGCCCACATCGTACAGTGCGAGACCTTTATGGCTCAGGGGCAGAAGAAGATATACCCACCATCCCTGAGCTACCCGAGACGTCTGCCGTCCTCACAATATCCCTAGGTCATTTTTCCAGTACAATTGCCTATCTCTTTGCTGGTTTAGATGCACAATCAGTTAGTCCTAGTTCAACCGTCCCTTTTCAAATGACCCACTCTACGATTCTCCCTCGTGCTATGACTATTCCCACTAGGAATACAATGGTTAACCATGCTCCCATTGGTACACCACGTTCCTCTAGACCTACCCATTCCCTCCCCCTTGGGTATCAGGCTTTGAACCCTTCTGTTTCCATACATACCCAAATTCCATTCGGAGAACCACTTGGGCATAATACCTCTGCTATTTATGTTCCCACACCTTCCTAGGTCCTCTCCGGAGGGTCTTATCCACCTCTTCATGGTGGATATAACGCTAGTGGCTCCAATCCAATTGGAAGCACTCATCATCTACTCACTTCCAGTTACCAGATTCCCACTGGAGGGAAATCTTATATTGGGGGACAACCTCAATATGGGGGTCACACTCAAATTGGGGCACCTCCTCCATATGGAGGACATTCTTAGTTTGGAATTTAAAATTCACAATCTGGACCGAACACGTCAAACTTGTTAGCTCACCTTTGGAACCTTCAAGGAAACCCACAACCCTCTGGGGGGAAACCTTCTCAAGCTAGTGTTTCGGTACCCCCTAACCAAGGTCAACCATATCTAGGTTCTTTGAATCCAACTTGGGGCTTGAACGTTCAGTCCAGTACCCCTTTCCAAGGGATCATCCCTAATCAATCCAACCCCATGGGCTACATGCCTCCCCATCACCGACCGAATCTTCTAGAATCTTCGCATCATATGCAAACTGCTTATGGTCCTACTAGTATACCGATGAGACTTCTTGCCCAAAGTCACCCGTACCCTCATGTGAATAAATAATTACCCTTCTTAGCCACTTTGGATCTTCCCGATTTGTCTAGAATTTTGAATGACCCTATCCATCACTCTCCTCATTGGCCTGTCATACCGACCAAATTACCATAAGACATTCCTAAGTTGGATGGTAAATTGGGAGAGGATCTGAACAATCATGTAATGACTTTCCACCTTTGGTGTTCATCCAACTCTTTGATGGATGATTCCATTCGGTTACGTCTTTTTCAACGAACTCTCACGGGTTCAGCCTCGAAGTGGTGTATAGAATTACCACGAGGCTTCTTCACCGACTTTAATACCCTATCTATGGATTTCCTCACTCACTACCAGTTTCCAATCCATTATGAAATGAGAACTAAGATTTTGACTTCTTTCAAGCAAAATAAATCCACTCATATCTCTGATCACATTCATGAGTGGAGACGAAGACGACGTTTAATTAAACTTGATATTCTCGATCAGTTATTGGCAGAATGGTTCACGAAATCCTTCTTGAATGAAATATCTAAAGACATTTCCATGGGTGGAGTTGTCACAGAAGAACATGCAATCAATCGTGCCCAGTACCTTGATCTCGTTTATTCACAAACAGGTACTCTTTACAATATGCTCCCTGACGCACCTCATCCTTCTACCACAAACACCTCAACAACCCCAACAACTTCTCATGCTTCTGATGGTGTGATAAGTACTTTCCATGCTCAACCTCAATCTACGCAGGCCTCTCACACCAATCCCAAATCCCATGCTTCTAATGTTCAAACTGCTCTGACGCCCACCACTCCCACCGGTAAAACTTCAAAAGTGAACGCTGTTCAATCGACTCCTATAGGTAAAAATAAATATAAAAAAGGGAAGGGTAGGAATAAGGAGGATAAAAATAAAAACCCACAATCCGACAAGACCAAGTCACAACCTGCTGATGATAAGGAGAAACACAAACCTCACTATCCTTTCCTTATCTGTGGTGATGATCACTACACGAAGGTCTGTCCGAGACGTGCCGAGGTCACAAAGTTCCTTCAAGGGACCCTAAAACCTCCAACACCTTCCGTCTTGTCTTAGCCCTTCCCTTCTCAACAACAGGCTCAATTGGTCATCCATGATCAACCTTCTTCCTCCACTACCTCCTACGTACTTATGTGCACCGGTGATTCAAATAAGAATGACATCACACTTACCACTCGTGCCAAAGATTACTCTTCCTCTAAGGAGAAAGTTGACAATATACCACCTTCGTTGGTTCAACAATCTCCCTCGGCTCCACCTTCCAATGGTCCTCTTCATCTTGAACGACCGAACCCTGATACAGTCCTTCACCCCCCTCCCAAGGGTGTGGTTCGAAAGTCTGCTTTCAATCCTCATATGCGTGCTGCCTAGAACTATAGTATTTTAGAGGATCTGGAGCAAGCACTATCCGCGATGTCAACCCTCGAAGTCCTTCAGAGTTGTCCTACACAACGAAAGACACTGTTAAAAGATATCGGTGGAATTGACCCTACGGATACGAATTTAATAATCTTTGACTTGGAAGATCACATCCTAAGGTTACCCCCTCAGCTCGCATTTCAAATACAAGTTGTTGTCGCTGACAAGAACATTTGTAGAAGAGTTATTGACGAGGGTGCCTTGACGTGTGTCATGTCTATTTCTTGTTGGAAATCCATTGGCTCTCCTTCCTTAACTGAATCACACAACATGCTCAAAGCCTTTAATGGCTCTGGGTTTAAACCTTACGGTGTAATCCCTTCATTGCCTATTACATTAGAAGGCAAAATGGTCAACATTGAAGTTGAGGTCTTTGACGCACCTCTCGATTACAACCTTTTACTTGGCCATAGCTGGATTGATTCCATGTGTGCAGTCGTGTCTACTCTTTTTCGTATTGTGCGTTTTCCACACCAGGGAAAAGTAGGTACAATAGACCAACTGGCCTTCTTTAACTCTGATACACGTACCAACAACACACCTTTCATTGCAAAGACACCCCTTGGGTATGAGAATGTCGGTGTGGGTCTACTAAAAGATTCAACTATGATGGGTACATTTCTGATCCCACCACCTGACATTCTGCCTCCTTTGGTTGCCTCGATTAATATGATTTCCACCTCTATCTATGAAACTCCCACATCTTCTGACCTGTGGATAGTTCCCAAACCCAATGATTATCTTCATTACGGTGACTATATGCCTTTAAGTCCGGTTGAATCCGCTTACCAAGCCATTCAATCGGCTGACCCTTCTACTCCCTCTCTCGGTGATTCGTCTCCTGACCTGTTCCGCATTATGTTTCCCACATACGAGATGATTATGTCGGTTATGTCGATGGAAGATACCCCTTGGGATGATGGGCATCATTGTTCCATTCTCTTTCTCTAACAACACACCATCGAGAGCTACCAATGGATCTCGACTTCGTCAACCGTTGTCGTTATTTCTTCGGTTCCTAAATCCACACACGATGTGTTATATGAAGGGAACTTAAGTAACATTTCACCCACCATCCCCCTCGACATATCTATTAAACCTAAAGTTGTTGAAAATGTCCACATCAAATCTTCATGTTCCACCGATGAGGTTGTCACATATAAGTCACTTTTTCAATAATTTCGTGACATCTTCACATGGAGCTACGAAGAGATGCCAGGTATTGATCTTGATATTGTTGTGCATGAAATTAAGACCTACCCGAATGCTAAACCTGTCCGACAGAGACTTCGCCCGGTCCACCCCCATAAAGTAGGTACTATCAAGATTGAAGTCGAAAAAGTTCTTAAAGTTGGTTTTTTTAATCCTGTGGCTTTGACTGATTGGGTATCCAATCTAGTTCCGGTTAACAAGAAACAAGGTACGATCTGTGTCTATGTTGATTATAAGGATATAAATAAAGCTTTTCCTAAGGACAACTTTCCTACCCCCTTTGTTGACCAAATCGCCGACGATTGTGCCGGAAGTGAAATCTTCTCTTTGATGGACGGTTTCTCCAGATATAATCAAATCAATATCTTACCCGCGGATCAACACAAAACTGCTTTCATTTGTTCTTAGGGCACCTTTGCCTACAGGAAACTGCCCTTCGGTTTGAAAAACGTCCACGCAACATTTCAATGTGCGAAGTCTTACACTTTCCATGATATTAAGCATATTGTACAACCATATTTAGATGACATACCAGTGCATTCCATGCATCATAGTGATCATCCGGCCCACCTCTGAGCCATTTTCCTTCGTTGTCGGTTCTATCGTATACGCTTAAACCCACATAAATGTGTCTTTTGTGTGGAGTCCGACCGAATCCTGGGATTTATTGTGTCATGTTAGGGGATTAGGGTAGATCCTTTGAAGGTCGAGGCGATCCTCAATCTCCCTCCTCCTTCCTCACTTTGCCAACTACAAAGTTTGCAAGGGAATGAAAACTTTCTACGTCGTTTTATCCCAAAATACGCTGAGTTAACACTCAGATTTACTTGACTACTAAAGAAGGGCTCTGAGTTTGTATGGGACACCACTGCCAACAAAGCCTTCGATGCTTTGAAACTAATTTTAACCCGTACCCCACTCCTTTTCCCACCCAATTATAGTCGAGATTATTTCCTTTACCTCGCTGCTTCGGACTCTACCATTGCCATGGTTCTGGTCCAAGAAGACGGTTTACATGACGAACATGTCATTTATTGTTTGAGTCGGAGTCTCACGACTATCGAAGCCAAGTATTTACATGTTGAAAAACTGGCCTTGGCAGCTGTTCAAGCTGTCCAATGTTTCCGTCACTATATTCTACTATGCAAGACCACTGTAATTTCTGATTGCATCCCTATGTAGCGCATTCTTACACGTCAATTGATAGGGGGAAAATAGTCCAAATGGATAGTGATTCTCCAAGAGTTTGACTTAGAATTCGAACGCACTAAGTCCAAGAAATCCTTGGTGTTTGCCGAACTAATATGTGACCTTCCCTCCGCTGAGACGAAAAATGTGGCAGAGCATTCCCTACTCGACGAATCCCTTTTTCTAATCAGTTTTGATGATGCTTGGTACGAATATATTATCATTTATCTCTAGACTCAAACTTTCTGGCCATACCTCTTTAGTACCAACCATCGTCGCATCCGCTATCAAGCCCGTCAATACATCATTATCGGTGACACTCTTTATTGCCGTGGTGTTGACTCTATATTGCGACACTGTCTCACCTTTGATGAGGTCGAGAAATATTTGAATGACTGACACTCTGGAGTGTGTGGTGGTCATATGTCCGGGTATGCAACTGCCCAAAAGATCTTGCGAGAAGGGTACTTCTGGCCTTCTTTATTTAAAGATTATATAACTGCCGTTTAGAAATTCCATGCTTGCCAAACATACAATCATAAGAAAAGATCTCATCCCGCTCCCTTACACCCTGTAGTTTCCGTTGGACCTTTCACTAAATGGGGTATTGATTTCATGACCTGTAACCCTCACTTGACCGGGGGGCATGGATACATTATAGTAGCCGTGGATTATTTCATGAAATGGGCCAAGGCGATGCCTACATTTGACAATATGGGAAAAACTGCAGCCCTATTCATATTCAATCACATCATCACATGATTTGGAAACCCACAATCTATTGTCACTGATCACGGTAGTCACTTTCGAAACTTCATGATGTCTGAGATTACAGAAAAGTTGGGTCTTCGACATGAAAACTCAACCCCCTAGTATCTGTAGTCCAATGGCCAAGTTGAAACGATCAACAAGGTTCTTATCACCATGCTTCGACGCATTATAGGAATTCACCAAACGAGTTGGCACACGATGTTATTTTCAACATTATGGGCCTATTAGACATCCATGAAGTCCACCATGGGGTTTACACTCTTCCAATTAGTGTATGGTATATAAGCTATCTTACCGATTGAATGTTAGATCCCATCGTTAAAACTAGCCGTTGAACTTCTCCCGAACACCTCTGCTGAAGAAGAACATATGTTGTATCTTATGCAATTGGACGAAACCCATCATGATGACACCCTAGTTATTGAAACCTAGAAGAAACACGTATAATCCGAATACGACAAGCTTGTCAATCCACGCATTTTCTTTGAGGGTGATCTAGTTCTCCTCTATGAACAAGACCGTGATTTGCTAGGAGCCGAAAAATTCGAGGCTATGTGGCGATACCCTTATATCGTCAAACGAGTGTTGGATAAGGGATCCTATGAGTTAGTTGATTATGATGGCATTCCTTTGAGTGAGCCTAGAAATGGACTTTACTTGAAGAAGTACTATGCTTAGACTATCTTTGCATGAGTTCTTATATTTTACTGTATCATACTGTTGTGTGCTACTTTTGTGTGCTTTTTCGTTATTTGGTTCCTACCCTCGACTGCTTACCTTGCGTTGTGCTTGGTTTCTAGATGTCGGAGTCTTCGTTACCCCACTTTGGCTTCGCCGATGGCGCTAGTCGTAGCACTCAGAACCTAGCTTCTGCTGCATGGGCAATCTATGCACCCACAAACGAACTTATCAGTCTACATGGTGTTTGCCTCGGTCGTGCAACCAATAATATCACAGAGTATAGCTCAGTCATCGAATTATTGAATGATGCTATCTCACTTGGGATTCGTCACCTGGTTATATGACTTGATTCACAGCTAGTAGTGCTACAGTTAAGTAATGTCTCTGCTATCCGAAGTCCTACTTTGTTACGGGTATATTTACGAATTCGCCTCTTGGAACATTATTTTGATTATATCGAGTATCAACACATTCCTAGATGTCTAAATACATTAACTGATACATTAGCTAATTATGTGTTAGACAGACATCTGCGACACTTATAAATCCAATCACACATCACAAGTATTATAAAAAGCAAAATATGTCGGTAGAAGCCGCATTTATATATATATATATATATATATATATATATATATATATATATATATATATATATATATATATAGCAATAAAAGTTTTTTACAAAAAAAATATTGTTTTTCGTTTGAAGACCAAAATATCAAAATATGAAGCTCATAACTTCTACAAAATGGCATCATGGATGTTGCTCATGGTAACACACTACTGCTCGTGCTAATATACAGAGAAATTGTCTCAGTGGACCAGCCACGCCTACGGTATGGCGCTGGAAACGCCTTGGGACCTTGCCGATCGACATATCTGGGATGCCTACAGTCAAACCCTCCAGATTCTGCTTGATTGCTTCATAATATTACGCATCCCATCCTGCTACTACCGCTGCTTCCCCTCGACTTTGGATAGGGGATGTTCCCAGGGGCCAGAATGGCCCTACATCTGCATGGTCCAAATATTTTGATTAGTCATTGGATTGAAAACATAAAAAGAAAAAATGTGTTTAATATTTTGGAAAAATTTACAAAAACACCATAAAAGCAAAATATTTTTCTTACCTAGGTCCCCCCACTGAAAACCCTCTGGTAGCACCAAGTCAGGGTCATTGCAAAAATCCAGCCCGACATACGCATATTCATCGATCATCAAGATCTGGGGCTCCATCCAATCAAAAAATGTATCGTTATACTTAATAATGGGACCCACTACATGTCGGGACATGAGATCACACCACCATTTCATCCGCGGATCTCGTGGCGCTGGTATATTCCACTCTACCTATAGGCATAGGTGAGGTTATCTTTCTAGGAAGAAAGATACCAAAATGGATCTGTACCCAAATTGTTTTAGTTCCCCATTCTTTCTCTTGGTCAACTGTCTCTTCATACTGTTGAGAAGACCATCAAACCAGTTGAACACATGAGGTTCGGTGTATTCAATGGCATACTGAAAATATCTCTATAGAGCCATATGCAGAGAAGAACTTCCTGCCATCCGTGCAATGGTGAAAAGTATGGTTCTGAGATTCATATCATGAACCCCTTTGATAGCCACTTTACCCTTACGCCGCTTGGACTCACGTTCACAATAGCATCTGATGTATTCACTCATTGGAAAACCACCACCTCGACCTCCTGTTAAGGTCACTTGCGCCCCACGACAGGATAGCCCCATCAAAAAGTAAATATATTCGATGTCCAAGGAAAGCACATGAACACCCACATGAAATACTTGTTGGTCCATGTCCCACATATGGACCAGATATTCCAACGGTCACAGTTGGGCTTTCATGCCCTAGATCTTGAAGAAATTTAACAAAACACATTGTCGTAGGGCATTTATGGTTCCTGGATCATTCAAAGGGATCGCATCATCATCTTCATGCTCTCTTTCTCTCCACTCCAACATTTTTTCAATCAAAATACCTGCATGGAGATGAAAGAAAGAAGTTATCACCTTCAATCATCATTTTTTGGAATTCTTTTTGGTCCAACGCATCATTTTCTCTTTGGGTTTTCGGCTGCTGCAACTGGGATTTAGTTACAGAGCGGGGTTTCCGCTGGTGAACCATTGGGCACCTGTAAAAATCCTTGATTTTTGTAGGCCCCGATATAGGGCACCTGCGGCGGCCCCAATGCATGCCTACGACCCAAAAATTCACCCAAAAAATCATCTTTTAACCGATTGAAATGAATTTTAAACCATTGAAAAGGAAGAAGACGAAGTGCTCACTGATTTCACGCAAACTGTTCGTTGAATGATTGCCTATGCTCATCGCAATCGGCCGCTGAAATATGAGGTGAAAAAAGGGCTCTTAGACAAGTTTTTGACCAAATACAAATGAAATAGTGAAAATGAGTTCTTACCCATATTTATCTCATTTTTTACTTTTTCTAAAAATATTTTATATCATTTAAATATATTTTCTCAAAAACGTACCAGCCTAATGGTCTCGTGAGTGTTTTGTTTCTCGTAGATGGGCAGACTAGGGTTCCGAACAATGAAGTATGGACAATTTTTGCAATTTGTTTTTCTTTTTCGTCACATGTACAATTACTTTTTAGGGTTTTTTAGAAAAACCTCGATCTTAGTCTTTGTTCGTTCTCGTGCTCGAAAATCGATGAGAACGTAACCAAGTATACTTTTTTCATCTTTTTGTACTCGTCATGGTAACACGAAAACAACGAAACTTACATAGTAACGTTTAAGCTCTTTTCACACTCCTTAAAAACGAAAAAATTGCCGAGCGACCTTGTTCTGTTCACGCTCGTAAAAGTATTTGAATAAAATGTATGACGGGTGATAGTTTATCACTTTTTCGGTCTTGTCGAACTATTTTACGAAAAATGAACTGAGAGAGCTCTCTTTAAAGTGTTTTTCTAGACTATATAAACATGAAAAACCTTCGATTTTTCTATCTTTGGACTCGTTAAACAAACATCGAAAGACCTATATGGGACCGAACCACTCCTTCTTAGGGTTGGTTAAAAATTCTCCGAGGGACTCATCCGAAGGATGAGATTACATCAACAAGCATATGTTATCCTCCTCAAGCTTGCGTAAAAATAAAGAGGTAATCGCTAGAAATGGTGGGGGAAAATTTGGGAAAGAGATTTGTCTCTATATTTGTGTTAGTGGCAGTACGCGTTGCTCTTGAACATGGCACCCCCTTCATCATTTTAATCCAGGTTGGGAAATCCATTTGTCTCTTGTTTTAGTTTCTGTAGGTTCATATCTTGGGTCGTCTTTGAGTCAATGCTTCCAAAACCAGTTTCGTTCCATTCATATGTTCAAGAGAAGTTCAACCAATCCCTCTATTGAGTCAACCATATGCAATTGTCATTTCCTACCATGTCGGCCTTCCTTGTGTTAGTTTCATATCATGTTCGTACTTTGCTCTACCCTAAATATGTTACTTATTTCATGTCATTTGATGGGGGATACATCAAGGCCCTCCTGTGACGAGTCTTTTTCTTTCAACTTCAGTTCATTATCCAGGAACAAGACTTAGAAATTATTTAGTGCCTTAGAGCCTACATGCCTCAATGGAAGGTTTCTTCGCTTTCGACAATGGATTTACATCATTGATCCTTGATCAAGAGATTCCATAGAGTGTTCGACTTCAACTCATCTATTCACACTTGTTGGATTGTACTATTGTACCTTGGGAGTCATTGACATCAATGGTGATTTCCCTCACACTTGTTAACGATTTTCATTAACGACCGGTAATCAAGTGGTTTCTAACCATGTTCGACTTCAGCGCCTGTAATCACATGGCTAGATTCGTACTAGAGGATGACGGGATTGAAGACCCTGGACATCATCATTTTTGATCCAGGTTGCGATGGAGTATTTGTGATTTGAATTGACACATAGATCCACTTTGTATGTCTCGTGGCTATGTATCTGAATTTTCCAATACATAGATCCATAGTGTATTCCTGGTGGCTATGGAGAATCTTGATGACATGGATCCACAATGTATAATTGGTGGACATGACTTATATTTATGATTTCAATCATTTATAGTCTGAAAATGGGAATGCCTACTTCAGACATGGTATAACATTATGCGGATGTTTAATTTTTTGCAGGTTCCCAATTGGTGCACTCCTTGTTCCCGACACACACACACACACACATTTTTTCAAAGTATTTCGGCTGTCACGAGTTCCAACCTCATACTTTGGGGGGAATTCTGTTACACATTATTTTGGTCACCCTGATGATGATTTCACAAACATGTGTTCAGGCTCCCAACATGACTTTTTTCCTGAGAAAAGCAACTTCTTTCCTCCTCTACAAGACTGATTTTTAGAAAGGGTCCACAGGCTGCACATATTACACAATGCGGAAATCTATGATTTCCGCAGGCTGATCTATAGCTGGCCCACGGGATTTTCGTAGGCTACTATATAGGCAGGGTGCGGCGGCGTTCCAAAGCTAAAAGAGGAACGAGGTTTCACAAAGTTTCTATAAGGGGAATCTTCTAGAATGTGAGGTGGCATCCGTATGGTTGTGATCCTACTGGTTTCTCTCATTTTGTGGGATCATCCTCATCCCTTTAACCACTTCAAATTCTCCTATATAATCATGGGATTCTCATGGAAAAGGTTAAGTAAGATTAAACAGAGAATTGAAGAAAGAATAGGTTGAAGACTGTGTGAAGAACCCTGTTCCTAGTGTTGCTTGAGGCCTCGATTTGTCTATCAAGCTTTTGTGGATTATCTTCATGCGAATTTCAGAGCAAGTGTATGTGTGTGTTGGAACGAAGGACCACTAAAAGGGAACTTGCGACATCAAGGCAATTCAATTGTATCTTCTACTTTTCATTAATATAATACGGTGGCACGTCTCTTTCCCATAAAATGATTAGTATTTTATTACATGATTCCTTGATCACATGTTTAGGTTGTCATTGAATTCTACTATTATTTCTTTCACATTGGTTGGTTTGTGTTATAACAGATTTGATTCTACAAGAGCACTGGAGTGAAGTAGGGACACCAAAGATATAAGGAAGAGATTCATAAGGTATGTTATCTCTTCCTTCTTTGGTAGTAAACTCAATGATCACAACTTAGGGAAAGCATCTTGTTCTGTCTCGTTTTGTTCTAGATCTAGATGGATTAGTTCATGTCTGCATCTACCGATTTACCCAATAACATCTATCTAGGTTTAAAACACTCAAAATTTTATGTGAAGAATGTAAGATAAAAATGGAGGAAGAGCATTGCATCTATCTTATTATTTCTAAGCTAGGTAGTGCATATTCTGTGTTTGTATCTACCATTTATGCCATGAGAGAGGATCTAGGGAAAACTTATGAAAAAACCACTCTTGAGTCCTTTTGTGCTTCTTTGATTAGAGAGGAAGATAAGCTTGTACAACTTGGAGTGATCAACACTGCAGGTACCTCCAACAAAGCCTTAGTTTCCCAACAGAAAGATAAACCCAAGAATCCCAAGAAGCAACATCCTCACCACAACAACAAGAAATATAAGGGTCCCAAACCCACTCAGACAACCTTTGCTCTGAATGGAGACAAAGGAGAAAGATATAAAAATAAGAAGACCGACAAACATTGCAACTTTTGTGATAAATATGGTCATGATGAGTCCAAATGTTTCAAGAAGATGGCAGCTTTAGAAGCATCGATGAATAAGCACAACATCAGTATTGATCCTTCTTCTTCTTCTCATGGACATGCACTTTCTGCTTTTGGTTTCTCCTTCAATACACCTTCTACTTCTACTTCTGATAAGTGGCTTATTGATTCTGAAGCATCTTATCATATGGCTAAGGATATAGATATATTTTCTACTCTAAATGAATGTAACACCAAGAAAATATTTGTTGGTGATGATAGATCTCTTAGTGTTGAAGGATCTGGAACAATACAAGTAGAAAATGGCCATTTCAATGATG
>JZKD02S1999897.1:151951-162849 GCA_000966675.3 Picea glauca
TATATATATATATATAGAGGAATTACTTGTGAAATTCAAAACGTTTAAAATTCCCCATAATTCTAAAAATAGAGTTCAGTTACAAAAATGAGTAATTTATAAAGATAGTTATCCTATTTTAAAGGGAACGTTACAAACAGGTCTGACATAACTGGGGCCTTTTTCTTCGACCGCCATTTGTCCAAAATTTGTTGGAACATACTCAATCCTACCTGAGAATTTATTTCAGCTTGGCAATTTCCTCCTTCAAAGTGATCAACTAGGCTAGTTGATTTTCCCTGATGCTCTCGATCGCCTCAGCTCTGATTTCTGTTTTCTGCCGTTTGCTCTGCTACTTCTTCACTACCTGCTTGTAGAGTTTGTCCATGTCTTCCAACCTCACAGAGACCAAGATTTTTGTCTCCCTTAATTTTTCATAACTCAGGAAATCAATCCAGCTCGAGATTACTTCACTTATGCATGAGACGACGATTTCCCAGAGTAGAATAAGGCCACCCATATCTAAATACCAGTAGTCCTTGAATCCTAATCATGAATTATTGACAGGGTACGTTGGTTTTCCATGATTCACCAATCTACTTCGAATGATGAAATTTTGAGTTAGTTATACGACGACGTTCACTTGACATGTCAGACAGGAAGGTACCTGAACTAGCTACGTGAGGTGATTTGACTAGCCGTCACCTCCCCCTATGAGTTGTTGATTTGAAACATTAGACCACGTGACATCAGAGTTGTTTGGAAAATGGTTTCAGGTAGACTTATTTTCGCCCCAATGTACTTCTAAGGGTGCCACACGTCCACTACTAAAACCACAATGGTTTTCCCCGACCCACCCTCACATAATTAAATTCTGTGCTATTTCACCACCTGATATGGGTCTCAACCGTTGATCTAGGATACTTCAGGATCAACGATCTGTGGGGTTCCCTCATCCATGCTCCCGCTATATTTGTCTGCATTGCCACCACATATGACCTGAGCCTCCAAATGACACCACGTCTCTATACTGCTTTAGTCACCTGCCAAATTTAAACTCAGATTTCAAGCATAATCGTTATGGTGATAACATACCACATCCACAAAACAATCCCAAGTGGGCTCAGCCCCATATATTCCAGATTCGTCCACAGAAATTTTCTCCTAGTAAGTTTCCCACCAATGTTTGACATGGGGGAGGGCCTTGAGGAGTGCGAAGGTGATATTTTCCCTGTCGAAAAAATTGTGAAAATAGAAATAACCTTCTAGTAGATTCAACCATTTTTCTAAGGCATCTGCATCTATCTGACTTTCAAATAAGAGAATAGAAAAATCAACTTGTACCTTGAAGGTAGAGGTTCCTGCAAAGTGGCTGCTTGATGAAGATGTGGATGTTTCTATCACTAGGCATTGAAGGATGTGGGGAAAATTCTCCATCATTTCATCCCTATGTCACGTGAGAGATTGTTCAAGAAACAAGATAATAGAATATTTTGCTCTGCCATTTTTCTTTTTTTCCGCCATAGAGGGTTTCTTGGGTGTGTGAGAGCAATTTTCCTCAAGAGAGACAAGCTCGAGAGCCAACTTGCTACACTCAGACCTCGTCGGGGACATGCACTGAAAAATAATCAAGAGCATCCTGCTTTGATACCACTGATCCATATGATTTTTGAAACAAAATGAAAGCATAGATATTACAATGAAATACACATAAAAATTTCCATAAATAAAGAAATAAAACAATAGACGATTTCTATTAATGAAATAAATGTATAGAGACTGTGAAAATAGAGTGTAAGACTCGCTAGAATGGTGGCATCTTTATCTCTAAAAAGAGATTTGACAGATATGCTCATTCACAAGATGATGATTACAATGAGGCTATGAAGGCCTTTTTATGATAAACATGAATGCCCAAACCCTAGACATCCAAAAACCTAACCCTAGGAGATGAAGTGCCAAAAGTCATGTGGGCCCCATTGGGGTAAGTTAGTACATTAACTTCTCAAGGTTGTAACTTTTGCATACGATCTCCGTTTTAGGCGCATGATATCCTGTTGGAAAGGTTTTTTGAGAAATACACATTATGCATTCAAACTCTGACTCTGTCTAGAATTTGACGGTGTCAAGCCAAGAAAACATTGTTTAGAGCCCCAAAACGACTCTGGAAGTATAGCAAGATGTACTGACATGAAAAATTCCAAAACAAGCTAGTTGGATAGGTGGGAGGCCACTAATATCCACCTGGATGTTGTGTAGGGATTCATGACAACCTCGTAAATGTAGAACCCACAATTACAAAGAAATATCCCCATTACAGAGAAACGTGTTGAACTGAAAACTGTCAAGATGAGATAGTTGGAATTTGGAACGTGTGGGTGGAAACCAATATCTACCTAGATCACCGATTACCCAATAGTAGAGAGTATCTTCCCGAGTGTTGTTCTTAGTGTCACTATAATAACAATCAGATGGATGATCGATTGATCTAGACCTGTTTTCAAGAAACCTAGGGGACTCCCTATATATATGATGGTACATGGGAGTGATTTCTGTGTACATATTATGTTTGATGTGGTACTACTCGAAGAGGTACTGACAAGGGTTACATAGGTTTTCACAAGGTGAAAATTTTGTTTTGGGTAACCTTATGAAACTGTCTATATTTCCTACATGTAGTCTTCCCCAGTTGCAGTTTTACCCACTGAACGACGGATATCTGTGCTTTAAAGATGCCGACAATATACGTCTCTACTATGAAAAAAATTTACCCACAATTGTTGTAGAGGAAATATATCTGATGTCACTTATAAGGTACCATGTATATTATAATAAGCAAAAACATAAATATTGCATCAATTACCATTGGAACAACAAAATATAGAGAATCAAAACACCAAAAATGATACCTTTATTGATATAAATCCAAGTTCACTTACCTCTTCGAGGGGGAAACCTCTAGCAGAGAAGAGCTCTATTACAGTAATTCTCAAGAAAATAATTTCTCATGCCTTCTACTCCTATTTATACTAATTCTATCTTCTAAAGAACATTCTAGAGGAAGATCTTTTTAGAAGCGAAAGCTTATATCAAGTCTTCTTACATTAGACTTGTCCACATTGTTAAATATGCCTTATTAACTAATGTCATCCTTTATTACATAGAAAATATATTATTGTACCTATGCGAAAGGTTAGGAAGGTTAGGTCCCTAACACATATAGAGAAATGATGCTGAAACTCCAAAGTCACCTATAAAGGTCCTGCCCACTTTTCTAGTGACTCCCTCTCCCTTCCCAAACCCACCAAGACTGATCCATCTAAAATTTTTCTAACACTCCTACTTTTACTAAGATCGAGGAGAAACTCAAGGATGGAGGGAAAAAAAGGTGGTGGTGGTGAAGAGAACAAGAAATACTAATTATGTTTTGTGAAAATGAGGAAGCTTTAATAATATACCAAGATTTATTGAGATATGTTATGGCTTTGTTATGAATAACACAAATGTGTGGTTTGGTCATTCAACTGCATTTTGTTTTTAATGTCGACTTACTGTTTTAATGGATTTCATTGTTCATGCTAAGTCCCAAACCTTAATTATATGAATGGAAAGCAAGTAACATTATATTTAATCGTATCTGGGTATCAGACGTATACAAGAGTTTAGACATGAGATTGTAAAGTTTCTCATGTTGGAGATTTTGGATTTAAAATTACCATTGTTATGGTTGGGTGATCCTTAATTCACGATCTGTTTTGAACTAAATATTCATAAAGTTAATAATAAATGGATTGGAATTTTTTTTGTATGTTTGGAATTTGTATAAATCATTATTAGCACTTTCATATTAGAGAAATAATCATTTATGAAGTTAACCAACAAACACTCTAGGAATTTTTTATATGTTTGGAATTTGCATTCTAATGCATATATAAACATTCATAAATTAATAAACTGAAACTTTTTTGTATGTTTGGAATTTTCATATAAATTAATAAACTGAAACTTTGTTGTATGTTTGGAATTTTCATATATAAGAATTGTATAGTGGAAGGTGTTCATGTGGTTGCAGTGTATTTTGTGTATTTAATTTGATGTTATCAAATGTTACTGTTTCTTTATTCAACTTTATTGGGGCTTATATCCTATCATGACATGTCATCATGTTAAGCCCCCTATAAAAAAAAACCCTATATTAAGAATAACTTTCCATCTAAATCTATAGATTATATCTATATAATCTATAGATATTGAGTGTTTTTTTCTTTCTTTCTTCTGCTTTTGTTATATTAGTAATGTTGGTTAGATCTCTTAATTGTAATTTTATCCTTGGTTATATATATATTTTAAAGAGACCTATTTTTAGGATCATCTCATCTTGTCTTGCACATTTCATATATTGTAAAATGTGTTTTTTCTCTTGAAGTGGATTATTCACTGGCTATTTTTGGAATTTGGTTCATAACATTTGGTATCAGATCTTTTGATTCCAAGGTTTCTCTCCTTCAATCGATACATCTTGGAATTTTTGCTATAAGTTCTTTCTGTGATGATTCAAAAAGTGAAGTTTTGAGGATATTGAGGAGACATATCTAGGTACCTATGGTAAAAATTTTAGGTATTGTTTCATTATAATTTCTAAGATATATCCTATGAAAGTTAGGGTTTGTGACTAATCTTGAAATAAGTTTCAAATGAGTCATATAAGAATGTTTGTAATATAGATTTTTCGGAAAGGTTTCACATTGTGATTTTTTTTAGGATCCTAAAGAGACATAGCTAAGTACCTTTGGTAAAAATTCTAGGGTTTGTATTTTTATACTCTTTGAGATATAGGTTGTGGAAATTAGGGATATTTGACTAGTTCTAAAACGTGTACCAAACATGTGTTATTGGTATAAGTGACATATTTGAAGGTTGACAATTCCAAATTGAGTGCCACCAGTTCCTTTGGAAAGAAGACACACTATAATATATCAAGTAAAAATTTCATAATCATAACTGAAATAGTGGACATGTGGCATTCCATACAAGTTCACAATCTGGAAAGGTATAAGAATCAACAAGTTTTGGGAAGGTTACCATAAATTTCACTTGACACAACAAATTTTGGTTAGACATATGGAATTGTAGAGAAGGCATATCATAGTACTACAAGAAGAAATTTTATACTTAGAAGGGATGAATTTTCAGAGATACATTAGGACAAAGGTCAGCTAGCAAGATAGTCTCAAAATTAGGGTTTTAAAGGTATACAACTTACAATTGGATTAACTTTTGATTGAAAGATCCATTTTTAGTGATTCAAAATTTGTGATAATGAGAAAAAAGAGGATTATTCTCATTGCTATCCCACATGGAAAAGGGTTCTCCAAAAATTAATTCTCCCATTAAACCTCCAAAAGGATCAACCAATATTCATGAAGAAAATGAAGAAATACAAAACCAACTATCCAATTTGGAGAATCGAATTAATGAATTGAGTGTTAGGTAAATGATAAGTAATGATGTGGTAAAAAAAATACAAATATAAGATATGGAAAAGAAGATGGAGGAATTGAAAAATTCAATGTCAACCATCTTATTACATACCCTAGATGAGATATTCCCTCAACGACATATTAAGACACAAGGAAATCATGTAAATGTGGAGGAAATAAAGATTGAGTCCCAAAATCATGATTTTTTTTTAGCACACACTTATACTGAGTGGGGGGTGAATCAGTATACGACTATATTTTATTTTTTAACATTCATAAACCATAATGAAACAATCACATAAATGTAACAACTAGAAGACACAATATTTAATGTGGAAACTCTTTCGAGAGAAAACCACAAAAAATATTTTTATAAATTTATAGGCACCAACCTACGGTTACAAATGTTTGTAGGCACCAACCTACACGAGACACCAATCCCCTATTCTTTTTGTATTCTTCGATCTATAGGAGACACCAATCCCCTCTACTATTTGTAGGCACTGAAATACAAGAGACACTAATCCCCTCTATTGTTTGTAGGAACCGACCTACTAGAGACACCAATCCCCACAATTGTTTGTTATGTAGGAACCGACCTACTTACAAGTTTACAAGTTATTCATATGCATTTCCTTCACTTGTCTACTTTCTTGTTCCATGTTTACCAAATCTGCTTTGTTCTCATTACTTTTTCTTTCACCAGATCTTCTCTGCACTCGCTACTTTTGCATTCACCATATCATCTCAAAAATCACTCCTTTTGGTTTTGTCAGATATAATTGGCACTTGCTCCTTTTTATTTCACCAGATATGCTCAGTGCTTGCTACTTCTTCTTTAGCTTTTCGTTCACCATACATTCTTTCTTCTTCTTCTACTTCTGACTTAGATATTCCTTTTTAATTTTTTCTTGCTATAACACCAGATCTATTTGCTAGAACACCAGATCTGATCTTCACTAATATTCAATCATCACTCCTTAAATGATATTCAATCATCACTCCTCAAATAATATGCATAAGAATATTACATTTTCACCCACACACACATTATTTCTCACAACCCTCTTCTCCTTTTATACTTTACCATTAGTTCTACATGAAAAGTCATGTGCATATGAAAATATATGACTTTTATTAAATAAATAATTATTTTCCCCCTTTTTTATTTTTTATTTTATTTTTCAACATACCATGGGTAAAATACCACGGCGGTTTTAAAACCATGTGCAAATACCATGGGCACTTTTACTCCACTTTCACTTTCATCTTTTTTAATCGACTTTCATGTTTACTCCACTTTTATGTAACTTCATTTCTAATCCACTTTCAGGTAACTTCATTTCTAATCCACTTCTACTTTTGTATTTATTAAAGTCAAATTTCATTTGAATATTTATATGTGAATACTTTCCTTTGAAATGAATGAAAATACTTTATTCAACATATTCATCACCTCTAGAGTCGCATCATCGGGGGTTCCACTCAACACCAAGGAAATACTTAATTCCCAAGATTGATATGAGGAAGTTTTATGGTAAAGATATTATAACATCAATATTCCATATGGAGCAATTCTTTTATGTACACCAAGTGCCAAAATTACGAAAGGTAACTCTTTCATCCTTGTATTTATAAAATGATCAAGTTATCTAGTATCAATGGCTTTGTGAAAGTTTTTTTTTTCCTATTATCTCTTGGGCCATTTTCATCGACGAATTGATAGTACACTATGGATATATTAAGCACAATACATTTTGTATTCAATTGGTAAATCTTTGGCAAAGAGCTCCAATTACAAAGCACATTCATCAATTCTAGAAACTAAGTCTCAGGGTAAAGAACATTCCATAGGATAATTTTTTATATTATTTTATGGGAACCTTAAAGGAGAACATTCAACATGAGGTGCATCTCTTGAAACCTAAATCCCTAGAGCATGCTTTTAGTATGACAAGGAAAGTTGAAAGTAAAAGTATGGCTAGTAGAAGAGTGATATCTAACAACTATAGAGAGCACCATGCTCCCTCTCCTAACCTCACTAAACCTACAATGTTGACATCTCAACAAATGGATGAAACAAGAGAAAATGGACCATGTTTCAATTGTGATAGCAAGTATAGTATGGGGAATGCATGTGGTGTGAAGAAGAAGAAGAAAAAGGATCGAAACCATAATAAGATATATAGCTAGAAGAGACTACTCCATCCATATCTCATAATGCATTAGTTGGAATTAATATTCCACAAATTCTCAATATAGAAGGATATATCAAAAAGAAAAAGGTAACAATGTTGAATGATTCTGGTAGTACCCACAACTTCATTAATTTCAAATGAACAAAACTTCTTAATTTCTTTGAATTTCCAACATCGAAGTTTCAAGTAATGATTGTAGATGGAGGTATCATAAAATTTTCAGGGAATTGCCATAATATTAAGCTCATTAAGAAGGAATATTTATTGGATAGTCCCATGATTTCAATCCAAATGGGTGGTGTTGATGTTTTATTAGGGGTCCAATGGTTACAATCATTGGGAACATTGGATCTTAATTTTCAATAATTTTTCATGAGATTTTCCTCAAAAGGAAAGGAAATTGAACTCAAAGGTTGTTGGCATGTTTTATAGGCAGAGTATGCTTGTCATTGATGGAAAGTACAACAACGATGATGGCTTGAGTACATGAAGGATGTGCCAGGTGGGCACCAGAAGTCTTTTGGGAAGACGCTGCAGAGAAAGCTCGACAAGATCAGAGTATACAATGATGGATCTCATTGAAGATTTCCCAATGAATGTCAGATATGAGCCCGAGGTCCGACCGGTGTTGGATCCAAGATAACTTACACTCTCTTTAACGAGCAAGGTGAAATGCGAAACCCCAAAAAATCACCTCAACAAAGACTCCATTTCGGAGTTCCGGTTATCGGGAGATGGAGAAGTCAAGAGTCGAGACTCTCGAACACAGGAGTCTCGAAGTCGCAAAATGTGAAACCCTGAAAATACGAAATAGGTGCATCGCTTGGAGTATTGGATACTGGGATTTCAGTTACCGGGAGATGGAGATGTCAGAGACTCACATCATCAGGAGTCTCGAAGTGCCGAAATGAGAAAAACTTGAAACAGGCACATCGCTTGGAGTGTTGGATACCGGGATTTCGGTTACCATGAGATGGAGATGTCAGAGACTCACATCATTAGGAGTCCTGAAGTGCCGAAATGTGAAAACCTGAAACAGGTGCATCGCTTGGAGTACTGGATACCGAGATTTTAGATACCGAAAAATGGAAATGACAAAGACTCTCATCATAAGGAGTCCCGAAGTCGCGAAACCCGAAGTCAAGAAATGATAAAGTCTCCATACCGAAGTTTCAGATACCAGGAGTAGGAGGAGTCAAGAGTAAAGACTCTTCATCAGAGGAGTCTTGAAATCACGAAACCTGAAGTCGCGAAATGTCACATACAAGCTCCGTTTCAGAGTTTCGGGCACCGCGACATGGAGAGTCAAGAAACTTTACCACATGAATACCGAAATGCCGATTCATCGAAATGAGAAATGCTGGAGTACTGGACCGTTGACCTGATTCCATTTCGGAGTTCCAGATACTGAGAGTTGAAGTGTCGAAACACTTCACCACAGGAGTACCGAAATGCGGAAGTGCCGAAACACGAAATTGCGAAATGCAGTTTTTGAATAAGGCTATGGTCACAACCATTGGTCACATCGGTGAGAGATAAAGGAAAGATCTAGAGAAACCAAGCTCCATTTCGGGGATCGCGACATGGAGTGTCGAGACACTTGATCACACAAATATCCAAATGCCGAAGAGCAGAATGCCGGAATGAATGAAAGACTAATGAAATTCATCGAACGGTGCAGATGAAATTGAGTCAAATCGGAGGGCTACTGTTGCACATCATAGTGTAATTGACAGAAACCATTGATGGTTTCTGCCAGAGGAATCGAAGACACTTCGGGGTGATTGATAGAGGAGGTGAAGAAGCTCAAGGAATCTGCAAGTAGAACACTGACTATTCATGGAGGTGATTAACGGCTGGATTTGCGTTGGAGCCTATGACTGCAACAGAGTAGTTGAGATTGACTGTAACAGAAGATGAAGAATCTTAACTACTGGTGATGCGAAGTAATTTGATCATGACACTCAATGATGATGGATAGATGGGATTAAAAAATAGATAAGCTGGAGAGTTTCCATGATGAATAGGCAGAGCACTCGACATGCTGAGCATGTAGAACCATTGGACACAGGGATGCACAAGATGCACATAGGGAATAAGAAGGTGGAACAAAGAAGAGATTGACATGGTTGTGGTGGTGTGGGATGCATGTGTGAAGAAGGAGGTGGAGTGCAGCAGCTGAAAGGGATAGAAGAAAAAAGGTGCATTGAATGGGAAAGGGGCAGAAAGCACAAGAGGCAAAAGAATAAAAAAGTGCAATGGATGCGTGTAGGAAGATAGTGAGGAAGACAAAGCAGCGAAATATTATAGAATAGTGATGAGACTGGTAAGTTGTTGTTGAACACTATATCACTGTAATAAGTTTCAGTAATTCATATTCATAAACCAGGGTGGTAGGGAGGTGTTAGGGAGGACTGGTGTCCTCATAGGTTCAAGTGGGTGCTTGAACACATGGAGTTGTAGCTTCCGTCGAGTTGGTACTAGAGAAACTAGGGAGTTGGTGCTTCCTTCTAGTTGGTGCTAGAGAAACCAGGGAGTTGGTGCTTCCTTCTAGTGGGTGCTAGAGAAAACAGAGAGTTTGTGCTCTCAGCAAGTTGCAGCTTGCAAAAACATAGGTTGTAGCCTCACAATGAGTAGGTGCTCATATGTATGATAATGTAAAGAATGTAAATAATTCTTATCATATAAATAAGAAGAGGTTTTTACCCTTTATGGATTTCCTCGAGAAATATCTGTCTCTATGTATCTCATATATGTGACTGATGCTGAATGTGCCATTGCTTATTTTCCTGCATTATTGTGATTATCATTGAGTGCCTTGTAAAGATTTTAAAAGAAGCATAATTGTTTAAGAATGATAACAAATAATTCACCCCCCCCCTCTCAGTTGTCCAACAATTGGTGTTAGATCCGGCCCCTTTTGTCTAAGGGTAGATCCTAGAGCTTAAACATGTCAAGCCATGAAGGAAATTCAACCAATAAGGCCGCTCTATTCAATGGAACAAACTTTGCCTTCTGGAAAGTTAGAATGAGAACCTTCATAATGGCTTTAGGTGCAGATGTCTGGGATGTGGTAGATGTTGGTTATGTAAATCTAGTTGTACTAGCTAATAAGGATGACAAGCTAGAATTTAGCTTCAACGCTAAGGCTATGAATGATATCTTGAGTGGAATTGCAGAAGCAAAATTCGTAAAAGTTATGCACCTAGGAACTTCCAAAGAAATGTGGGACAAACTCATT
>JZKD02S1999897.1:165488-178564 GCA_000966675.3 Picea glauca
CAATGAGTAGGTGCTCATATGTATGATAATGTAAAGAATGTAAATAATTCTTATCATATAAAGAAGAAGAGGTTTTTACCCTTTATGGGTTTCCTTGGGAAATATCTGTCTCTATTTATCTCATATATGTGACTGATGCTGAATGTGCCATTGCTTATTTTCCTGCATTATTGTGATTATCATTGAGTGCCTTGTAAATAATTTAAAAGAAGCATAATTGTTTAAACACGGTAAAAAATGATTCACCCCCCCCTCTCAGTTGTCCAACAAAGGTAACTAAGGGAATCCTTGTAAAGTGATAATCTCTAACAACATAAAAAAATTAATAAAAAAGGGACACCATGGTGTACTTGCACAATTGTGCTCACCAGATGTTCAAACATCTAGACCTTCTATTCCAGTGGATCTCCAAAAGGTCATTGATAATAATTCCAAGGTATTTGAAGAGATTACTAAGGGTCTTTCTCCTAGTCAAGTTCATGTACACTCTATTAATTTTCAACCAGGAAGTGTACCACCTAACATAAGGCATTACAGGTACCCATATGCACAAATGAGTGAGATTGAACGTATGATTCAATAAATGTTAGAGGTCGACATCATTCAACCTAGACAAAGTGCTTTCTATTAAAAAATAATTATGGTTACAAAAAATGATGGTTCATGGAATATGTCTCTAGATTATAGAAAACTCAACAAAATGACCATTAAAGATAAGTTTCCTATTCTTGTCATTGATGAATTATTAGATGAATTGCAAGGAGATGTTTTTTTTCTACGTTGGATTTCTACTCTGGATATCATCAAATCAGAATGAGGTTAGAAGAAACTACCAAAACAACCTTTAGAACACATGGAAGTCATTACACTACAAGGATAACAACTTGCAGTGGAGGTTTTTGCAGAGGTTTTTAATGTTACAAGATTTGGAATTTTTTTCCAAAAACCATCCGCTACAACCTTCGTTATCCCAAGAAGAGGTTTTAATGGATGTTCCATATAAATAGATTTTTTTGGGCAGGAGAAGGTTGTATATGAGGTTTTTTTGTCCGTGATTTTATTAGTAACAAACAAACCGATGTGAGGGGTGACAGGAGGGGGAGGGATCCTACTAGATCCAGATGGATTAACATAATTGACCTACTCCTGGGGACTGGGAAATGACACAAATAACAACGTCGAAGCATTGGCTCTATGGCAGGGGCTCTTTCAGGCATTGACTCGAAATATTAAAGACCTAATAATCTTTGGTGACTCTAGGTTGCTAATCCAGGCACTAGAATTCAAAACACCTCCAAAGCAGGCTAAGTTGAATCATTACCTAGCGAAAATCACGCTCCTCTTAAAAAACCTCAACTCGTTTCGTTTGTACCATGTGCTAAGGGAACTAAAATCAATTTCGGACCTAGAAGCAAACAAGGAAACTCCCTTGGGAAAGGGAACACTCCTTGTCAATGGGATGGAAAGCCAAATGGCAATTCCTTAAGCCTCCAAGGGGAGGGGCCCAAAGGCCCATCAGAAGGATCCCTTTCCAAGTGGATCTTGAACAATTGGCGTATGACATGTAGAGGACCCATAAATTAAAGTCGTCTCTCCTGGTTCAGAATGATGGAGGCTCGTGCAAACTCTCTCTTCAACACAGGAGGTTCTAGTTTGTAATTAAGATGGTGGTTGGAATTTTAGCGGGATGTACTTTATACCCCTTCGTCGATGCCCTTCAACATCATTCTCACATAAGATTAGAAGTGTTATTTCCTGAGGTAATTCGTGGCTCCAGAAGCTGGTCCATTCGGTGTTGGTTGTTTAGACAGAAGGAAGGCAAGCAAAAGATGGAGGTTGCAATGACATCTGACTCAAGAGTTCCCTCGACAGAGGAGTGGATTAGGGCCCTGGAAAGGGAGCTCCGACGTCTCAAGGCGCAACAAAGGGAGCAGAAGAATGAGATTACACATTTGGATGGAGCAACAGAGAGAAGGTTCGACCTGGTGGATGAGGATTTCATCCGTTTGTGGGAAGAAGTGACAGACACAGTCGACCAAAAGCTAAAAGAACAAGCCAACACGCACGAGGATTTAACCTTCAGAGTCTTAAAGGCATAGATTCAAGTGGAAAAATTGACCTTCAAGTGTCAATCTGAAAAAGAAGTGGAACGCGGAGCTGGAGTACCGACAGTCCCCAGAAACTTTGACAGTCAGGAAGCTTAAGGCCAGGTATTTTGGTTTTGTTGTTTTTAGATGCTATCTATAAAGAAAAAATTAATATGTAATTATTCAGGCAGTAAAGCCCCTGCTACTTTTTGTAGGGCTAGTTTTGAAATTAGGGTAGAATATTCTAGTTTTGTGGAGAACACTGCTCTATATACAACAAAAACTCAAAGATGTATTTTCACCAGAGGCTTGACCTCTACTTTTTAATATAATCTTCTAACCATTTTTGTCCAAAAAAAAGAAAAAAAAAAACCGATGTGTTTTAATTAAAATGCATCAATGTGTTCTTAAGAAAAATGCATCGATGTGTTTTTAAGTAACATACACCAGTGCAAACACACAATAACAAAGAATCAATGCTCTTAAAATTATTACGCAATGGTACCATGTCTTATGTTATATGAAACATCATGGATTTATTGTTACTGTACACACTGGTGCATGTGTTTTTTTATGCAGCATCGGTGCTCATATAAATATTACACCCTAGTGCTCTTATAGATGGTCGCATTGGTGCCTATACTACCATGTGCATGGAAGGATAATGAAATTTCCATAAATTGAGGTGAGATGTCAGTGCCATTTTTTGTTACTAAGTACTGGTGCGTATCTGATAATTAAAACACCGATGTGTATATTATATATAAAGTATCGATGCATATATTTTACATGAAGCACTGGTGCATATATTTTTTCTAAAGCACTGGTGCATATATTTTATTTAAAGCACCGATGTGGATATTATATAAAGCATCGATGCATATATTTTATATAAAGCACCGATGCAGATATTATATAAAGCACCAATGTTTTTTCACAATTGTTAGCACCAATGCTTCTATTTAATTAATGGGCCCAATGCATATTGATAAAAAAAAATGCATTGCCATTATTTTATGGCATGCACCATTTAGCAAGTTCAAAAGAATACATTGCACCAATATGTATATATTTTAATTAATTGATTTTTTACAATTTTTCTATTAATAATCTCAAAATAAAATATTTTTATAATAATATATTTTTTTAAATTATCCAATGATTTACACCTCTATTATTTGTAACATTTTAAATTATCCATATACTAATTAATCAACAACACAACATTTTACAACATTCAACAATGTAATAAAATAAGAAACCCATTTTATTGTATATGAATAAGATACCCATTGTCATACAAAATAGGATAACATAAAGCTCCACAATAATAAAAATGCAACTGATATGTAATTATTACACTTATTAGTAACATGTCCTCATGCAATTGGGACATTATGTCGAGTACATTAAACAAAATCCGTGATTTTCACAGACAATATTCCAAAACATGCAACTTGCAGTAACATTCAATTATATTTATTGTCATTCATCACTTGAGCTATTGTCATCACTCGAGCTGTGTGCATACCTCATTTCTTCATCACTTGTAGGAAACATTGTAATTTGGTTATTTAAACCAATGTTTTATTCATCAACTTGTTTTTTATGTTCCCCTTGTTCATGTTCCATCTACAAACATAGAAATAAAGTGTAATAAGTAAATTTACATTTATACATATAGTAGAATATACATGATTACATAAATAAAAAAGTGCACCATAACAACGAATGATTCATAAACAATACATCCGATTTTGAAGTCATGTCACGTGCCATGCATCAAAATCTCTTTTGTTGGTTTCTCTCTATACTTTGTTTCTTGCATGTTTAATATGCTATGACAAAGCATAGTTGATATAATTAATATAAATATTTATTATTGTTCCATTAATTATAAAACAATGGAAGTTAAGCAACATATCTACTTACAAAGTGTTCAATTAAAACTTGATACTTCAACAAATACTCACAACCCTTAACCTGATGTTGATCAATTCATTGCTTGGCTCTTATTTGTATGTTATAACTTATTAGAAGACATCCATGGACGAGTGTAAATTGATTATTTAAATATAAAGATCACAACAAATATGAAATGATAAGGAAGTTCAAAAACATAAGTACTCACAAGATTTGTGATCAACCCTTTTCTTCCTTGTCATCCAGTCTGATGCAGGAATATCACCAGCAAAGCACAAGCAAAAGACAGATGGGCGCACTAGTGCGTATTTTGAAATATTTTGAATTCCAAAGTTGGTGTATTAATGTGATCTGAAAATGATTTTGAGTTATGAATATATTTAATTATCAGAGGATGAGCCATCGCATAAGATCGATGAGGGATTTTATTTTTCTTTAATGTGACGGATTGCAGTACAGATCTGGAGCTTTCGCTCTTATCTGTTTGACTCAAATATTTATTGTAATAAATGTTAAGTAGTTGAAAGATTTTATTTTGATAGGATAACATAGAGTAATTGGAGGCAAAGGATCGAAGAGAACCCCTTGTATAAAGCTTTGTATTGTTGTCGAGAAAAGGCTGCTGAATCTAGTGTGTAGATTGCCATTATAGTTGTTTTTGGCACTCTCATGATCAAGAGCCATTGACATTGTAGCCATGAGTTGAGAGCTATGCAAAAGTAGTATATGAATGTATGTAATTTTCAGTTGAATGAGTATAATAGAGGAACATTGTCCCAAATGTGTGTACTTTGATGCGTCTATCTGAATGAGTGAATGGTAGAATTTTCTGTTTTATTCTTTATTATTTCTTGTTCTTGTATCTATGCATGCATTTACATGGTTGAATGTATGAGTCACTATGAAGAGTGAATAAGTTCTAGTTGTTTCTCTTCTATGAGTGAGTGCAAGGAGTGAATAACGTTTGCAAGGAGTGCGTTGATAGAGTTTGTTTCGACTCGTAAGCTCATAAGAGATAGCGTGAACTTGTGTATGCAAGGAGTGCATAGACATACGCAAGGAGTGTGGGACAGATTTTTTAGAATCGAAAGCTCAGGAGGAGTAGTGCGACTTTAGTCACATAAGAGATAAGGAGTTGGATAACAGTCACAAGGAGTGAAAAATCATCCACAAAGAAATTGAGTGTGGGAGAAAACCTGTTGCAAGGTGTGAACAGGTCGAGATTTCAACTAAGTGTCGAAGAGAGTGTTTCGGGGAACAAGAGAAGGTCGAGGAAGCTAAGCTCAGGAGGGAGAGCAGTGGGAAATATTCAAGGAGGAGAGTCACTGAAGCTTTCATCAAAATCTGTGAACAAGATTCATTCCAGAGGGAGGTGAATAACTCCAGACCATCAGATCCAGGAGAAATGCGTGGAGGTTGGCCGTAAGGTGTTTTGGCACTTCGTGGTTTGGGAAGTTTGGAGGTGTGTAAGGGAAGATTCATGAACTCACAGAGTTGCGAAGTAATCACAATCGTTGGCTGTGTAGAGGATGCATGGTAGCATATTGAGAAATCTGAGAGTCGAAGGTCCAGAGGGTTGTATGCAAGATGAGTATGAGTTTCGCGAAGCTGCAAAACTCGAAATATCATTGGGCTATAATAATTAAAGGATGCACATGGCACGAGGACCTAAGTTCAGAGGAGAGTGCTTCAAAGAGTCTTAGAACAAGAGATCGGGATATCTCCGAAGCTTGAAGTTGTGAAGGGATAGATCCACTATCATAACTCGTGGTCACTTAGGAGAACATGCGCCTGTGTAAAGCAATTTTGGCTACCTGCAGGGACCCGAAGAGTCAATACGACTCAGGAGTTTGAAGATCCAAGACCAGGAGGTCACGTAGTCCCAAGGGGAGAAGGGGGTTGTGCCATAGTCTTATGTGTTGAATGGATTCCATTTTGTATTCTTTTTTGCAACAAAGCAATTGAAAATTAGTATTTCATACGATAATTAAATTCAATGTACATAAAAGAATAAATGAATGGTTACATACCTATGATGCACATTGTTTTTGGTATGCCTCCTCCTGTGATGCAATTATGTTCATTTCTTTTACCATCTCCTTGTACATGCTTTTGGACATCCCTACTGATATGTATTGGCTATCCCCTTGTCTATCATTTGGAATTTTCATAATCTTCCTGAAAAATGAAAAAAAAAACACAATAATTTTTTTAAATGGACACAAAAGTAAATATAACAAAACAAATTAATTTGGTAATTATTGAAACATATTGTAGAAAAACATGTTTGGTAATAATACCTTTTAAATGATTCTTTTTTGTGATTGCAAGTATTTACTATTGCAAGTATCACAGGTCTCATTGACCATTGCTTTGAAGACTCTTTTATTCAGATTGGATAATTATATTGTTTTTCATCTATATCAGTACTTTATGGGTGGAAAAATTAGAGGAATCAACTTGCAGGGCCATTTTGGAATCTAGTACAAATTTGGAAATTTGGGTCCAAAAAACCATATGAAATCTTCCAAATCTATTTTGAGGCATCAAACAACACTTTTTTATGGTCCAAACCTTAATATGGAGAAAAATTCTATATTTTACACACCAATACCTTTCCAACGATGCAATAATCACCTCAATCAGAGTTCGTATGTGAAATTTATTCCTCCTGTAATTTGACCTATTGTATTGACCACCATGGTGCGAGTGGATGCCACATCATCCCCCATTACTTAAACATGTGGGGTTAGTCACTTAGTGGATATTATAGAACACTTTAGAAGGTCCAAACCTAATCACTAATTGAGGGTTGAGGAAGGAAATACCCTAACCCTAGATGACCATCGAGATATGTTAAATACAAGGCCGCTAGGAGGAGAAGGGGTTTCCATTCTTTATTATTATATTTTTTTCCATTGCAGCGAAGAACAACTGGGAATGGGAAAATAAGATAACATAACAAAGGAGGTTTATGTTTTGTAGCACCCTAATAGGACACAAGTCTCAGGTAACTCCATAGAGAGTGCCTTCTCCTTTGTACTTGCATAATTTCCATACTAGAGAAAAGAGAGAAGAGAAGCCTCACCTTCTAGCTGGGTTTTCTCCTGTAAGGGTTTCCTATAGAAAATATTTGTGTTATTTTGTGGATGGCGTGTGATTGTATTTTACTATTCTCTATTTTACACATTTTATATATTTCATGCGTAAGTAGAATATCAATAACTAAAGATTCTTGAAATCTAAAGGAATTTAACCTTCATAGTGTAGATTTTAGTTTTATTTAATAGATCTATTGTGATGAACTATTCCATTGCAATATCCATGACAATTTACATATCATATTGGTATCAGAGAAGGTTTTATTTTTGGTATTTGTGGGAAGTTGTGGGATAAGGAATCAACTTAAAGATAAGTCACAAAAACCCGAGCCATGGAAGATGAGTATGTTCATAACAACCCTCATGATCCAACATAAGAGAGATTTGAGAGGTTGGAATCACATGTCGCCAATATCAACTGTAATATGAACCTCCTTATTGTGGTTCTGGCAATAAATCTCATATTGTTCGAATATGATGGAGGCTTTAACTTAGAGATCAGATCGGAGGGGAAATTGAGATATTAGGAAGACTAGAGAAAGGAGTCATGGAAATAACCCAATAAAGAGTAGGCGAGTTCGAGTGCTGTTAACCCTTCATAGTCCTTATTCATGATGGAAGCGAAAGTGGACATAAATCCATACCAAGGTGATATCGATGCATTGAAATTGAATAATTGGTTGCAACAACTAGAATTTTATTTTATCATTCACCATATAGATGAAGAGAAAAAGATTTCATTTTCTAGATTGAAGTTATAGGGCCATGTTTTAACCTGGTGGTAAATACATACAGAAACACTTAAGATAGAGGGTGATCCTTAAGTAACTAGGTGGGAGGAATTCAAAACCCCGATCATGTTTCAATTCTACCATATTGGGTATGCAAAGGACCAATGGATCTGATGACACTACTTAATGTGGAGGCAGGGGAAAAGTGTATAAGAGTACACCATTGAGTTCAGAAATATGGCCATCATGTTAGGTATCTCTCCCAAGAACCCAGATGTACTCCTCAAGTATTTGGGGGGTTTACACATTCATCTACAAAAGTAGGTGATTCTCTTCAAGCCAAGGACAGTGGATGAGGTCTGTGTACAGGAACAATACCTAGAAAACATAGGCCAAAAGAAGGGGAAACCAAGTGGTTCTAAGAAGAAAGAGCACAAAGGATATCCCAAGGAGGGGATAAAGAAGTGGAAAGGGGGAAAATATAAAAAGACAAAAACTACTAAAAATTAGTGCAAGGATCTCATCCCATTCAATCATTGCAACATTGATCTCCACACTAAGGAAAAGTGTTGGAAACTACATCCAGAGTCAAACCAAAAGAATCACAAGAAGGAAGGAAAGAACAAGAACCTTCTATCCATAGATTCAAGAAATCAGATTGAAAGTAGCTCTGATGTGGATGAAAATATTGTCTACACATATGTGCATAAGGAGATGAATCTGAGTAGAATTCATCATGAGGAAGAGAAGGACATGACCAAGATCTTCCACATAAATATTCAGGTCAAGAAGACCAATATAGATTCTTTGTTCGACTCTGGTTCACATGATAATATCATAGTAGTGGATTTGGTCGACAAGCTTGGATTGGTAGTTTATGTTTATCCTATCCCCTATCTACTGGGTTGAGTAAATAAGGATGCAAAGATCAAGGAAACAAAGCAGTGCAAGATTAAATTTTTTGCAAGTTCCAATCTTATGGATGAAGTAGAATTGGACGTAGTACCACTGGATGTATGCATAGTAGTGTTTGGAAGCCCCTACATGTATATGAGGGATTCTATATTCATGTGAAGAGCCAGCCAGTACCACCTCATAAATGATGGGAAATCATTCACCATCAATGTGCACAAGGGAAATTCAAAAATTTCATTGGTAAGTGCCAATAAAGCTAAGAAATTGATCAGTTCTAGCAAGAAAAATGTTTTACTTTTCCCAAGGGAAAATAAGTCCAGTGAAGATTTTCTAAAAGTAAAGACATCCCTAGAAGGGTGCACTAAGGAGAAGTAAAATGAATTAGAGTATTTTATAAAGGAATACAAAGGATTTTTCTAGTAGAGTAAAGGGATACCACATAAGAGGGAAGTGGAGCACGGAATCCAATTATTGCTAGACTCACCCTTGTTGAATATTAGGCTGTATATATAGTTCATTTTGGAAGCAAACAAAGTAAATAAATAGTTGAAACAATTGTTGGAGTAGGGTGTGATTCGAATAAGTACCTCACCTTGTGGGTCACCCATCAGAATTGTTTCAAATAAGGATGGGACTTGGAGAATTTGTATCGATCACAAGGCATTGAAAAAGATTATACTCTAGAATTGGTACCCTCTATCCAGGATCAATATCTTTTGAACTAGTTGCGGCATGCCAAGTACTTCACTAATTTGGATTTTAAATCAATATATCACTAGGTATGAGTCAAAGAAGAAGATATTTGGAAGAATTCCTTTAAGACAAGGTAAGTTTTGTATGAGTGGTTGTTCATGCCATTCGGTTTATGCAATGCACCAACTACATTTATGAGAATAATGAATGATGTTTTACACCCTTATCTAGATTCATTTTTTATTTTATATTTGGATGATATACTAGTTTATAATGCCACCTAGGAGGATCACATCTCACATCTTATGTAGGTAATAGAGACCTTGAAGAAGCACTAGTTGCTGGTGAATCTCAAGAAATGTGAGTTTTCTCAATAGTCTTTGGTGTATCTGGGGTATGTCATTGGTGGAGGAGAGATCAAGATAGATCTCCCAAGATGGAGGCCATCATGAAATGGCCAGTTCCTACAAATTAAACAGAATTTAGGAGCTTTGTTGGGGTAGCACAATACTTGTGGAAGTTCATAGCTTCATTTTCAGCAGTAGTTGCACCATTGCACATAATAACAACAAGAAGTAAGAGTTTCCAGTGGGGGACTAATCTGTAGAAGGCCTTTGATGAACTGAAAAGAAATATTAGTCAAGCACCAATGCTCACACTGCCAAACTTGCATAAGACCTTTGAAGTGGAGAAAAATGCAACTAGGTATGCCATGGGAGTAGTCCTTATGTAGGGAGGAAGGTCTGTCTTATATAATTTTGAAGTATTTCATGGGGAAATACTCAAATACGCTACCTATGACAAGGAGATATATGCCTTGGTACAAGATATGAAAAAGTGGAAGAACTATTTGATGGGAAAGGAGACCATCATCCTCATAGATCACTAGCCGCTCCAATATTTGTAGGCTGAGAGTAAGTTACAAAAAACTAGAAACTACAAATGGATGAGGTTATTATAGTGGTTTCATGTGGTCATAAACAATAACAAGGGTAGAAAAAACAAGTTTACAGACATGCTTTCACGACCACCCACATCCAAGATTACAACTTTGGGAACTCTGATGCACATGGAGTCTTTTACCCATGATGCAAAAAGAGAGGCATATATAGAATATGGAGACTTCAAGGAGGTGTTTCAGTAGCTACAGGGAAAAAATCATATGGAAGTTTACTATGTAGCTACAACAAGGATGACTATCATTTCCAGAATGATTTACTCTACAATCTTGACAAGCTATGTGTCCCTAAATGTGAATTATTGTATCTTATCAGAGAGGCTCACAACTCCAATATTGCATAAAATTTTGGTGTTGGGAAGACAATTTCCAACTTATAGAGGTAGGTGTACTGGCCCAGAATGAAAGAATATGCAACATGATATATTAGAGGATGTATACTTTGTTGTACCAGTAAGCCCAGTAACAAGAATCCCAACAAGCCCAATAACCTTGGGAAAACATTTCCATGGATTTTGTGGGAGGTTTACCAACAAATAGGAAGGGACATGACTATATGTTCATGGTAGTTGACAGATTCAAAAAAATGTTCATTCTCATGCCTTGTAAAAATACCATCAAGGGAGATGAAGAAACAAACTTATTCTTTGAACATGTCTAGGTGCACTTTGAGATAGCAAGGAGAAACATATCAGATAGGGACACCATATTTCTCAGTGCCTTCTAGACTACATTGTGGGAGAAGATGGACACTAATCTCAATAGGTATATGACATTCCATCCATAGAACAATGGGCAGACAAAATTAGTCAATAGGACTTTGGTGTAAATTTTGAGGGGTTACAATCAAAACCATCCAAATACCTGGGATGAAAATCTGATCTATATACAACACTTTTATAATAGAGCAGTCCACACTTCTACTTGTAAGCCAAGCTTTGAAACTTGATTTGGATATTTTCCACTTTCACCCTTAGATGTTGTATATGGATAGAAAAGATGAGTGAGGGATGACCTCACCGGAGATTCATTAAAAGTAGAAAACAATGTTGAGAATATTGGGAATATTAATTTGCAAGTACAATAGACATTGAAGAAGTCACAGGAAAAATACAAGGCTAGACATGACCAACACAGAACAAAGAGAAAATTTAGAGTGGGAGATAGAGTATGGTTACAAATGAATAAGGAAAGACTATAGGGTCATGGTAAAAACATCAAGTCTATGTGGTATGGTCCTTTTGAGATATTGGAAATAATGGGATATAAATCCTAAAGGCTCAGTCTATCCCCATACATGCACATTTACTTAGTAGTGAATGTGGAGAATATTAAACTCTATGAGCCTTCCATGTTGGATCGGGAGAAGGAGTAGTTCCTACATTTCATAGAGGACTTATCACTAGATGCTTAGGAAGAGTTGGAAAATGACACAATTTTGCAGAAGAGGTCCAAAACTACAAGACAAGGGCAACATGACCTTGGCAGATTGGGTTTAAAGGAGAACTTCCAGGTAAAGAAAAGTGGTACTCCAAGGAGAAGGTATAGGGAAAATATCCTCACCTCATTCAATAAATATTTTGGGGACCAAAATCATACCTAAATGGGGAGGTATTATCCATATTGGATCATTATTTTATTTTTCATCTATCTCAGTACTTTCTAGGTTGAAAAATTGGAGGAATCATCTTGTCGGGGCATTTTGACGGTTGGTCCAAATTTGGAAATTTAGGTCCAAAAAAACGTCTGAAATATTCTAGAGTTGTTTTGAGGCATCAAATGACACTTTTTATGGTACAAATTTTACTATGGATAAATATTCTATATTATACACACCAATACCTTTCCAATGGTGAATGAATCACCTTAATCAGAGTTCATATACAAATGTTATGCCTCCCACAAGTTAACCTACCATATTGATCACCATGGTGCGAGTGGATGCCATGTTAACCCCCATTACTTAAATGTGTGGGTATAGCCACATAGTGTATTTTATAGAACACTCTAGAGGGTCCAAACCCGATCACTAATTGAGGGTTGAGGAAGTAAATACCCTAACCCTAGATGGCCATCAGGCTATGTTAAATATCAGGCTGCTAGGAGGAGAATGGGTTTTCCATTCTGTTATCACTCCAAGAAACCCTTTGTGGTTGTAGACCAAAGGTGCTTGGTAACTTCAAGTAAATATGTTTTTGTGTTTTGTGTAGATTGATCAGTGGGATAACTCAATTCACACATGGTATTCGGACAGTCAAGATGATAAACAAATGAACCAGTGCTCTCATGGATTAATAATCAGTAAATAAATTTAAGTGGGCGAAGAACAAATTGCTCATAAACCAGTACACAATGTAGGGTCTAATAAGCAATGAAGAAACTATTTATCAAGATATGAGCCAAACAATGAGATAACAGTCATTCAAGGCTAGACAACTCAGATAAAAGTACAGAAATAAGGTGGGAAACTGATATCAAAAGAGAAAGAAAACTGTGATTTAGTATTAGCATCAATGGGCCTATTACATATGATATTCTGTATCCAAAAACTGACCCTTTCTTAGTCTTCAGAATGTAGCTTTATAGATTTTACAAGATGTTCTCAGATCCTAAAAATATGGATCTGTTTTGCTAAAAACAGTAAAGAAAACTAATTTACATAAATGTA
>JZKD02S1999897.1:203848-237486 GCA_000966675.3 Picea glauca
ACACACACACACACACACACATATAATTTCCATTATAAAATATACACATACATAACTAATTTGTATCTATAAAAACTGAAATTTATTTGTGTTTGCAAAACAATGTGGAAAAGTAACTTGTGTTACTACAATAGTTAATACACATTGTTGACAATGCACTATATCAGAAACAAAGAGCTGCTAAGAAGTGCAGTAAGTCAAATGCATCGGTGCTTCATTGTTATTTGAGCACCAATATATACATAGAAATGCATTTTGTTATCAGGCCCATCGAGGATGGGGTATCCAACAAGATTCCCCTCTATGCCATTTCACATATGTTCTATGTGATGCAAATTGGTTTTCTCTACGGAACACACCACTGTTGAGGACAAGATATGAATTGATCTTACTTAAGAATTTTTAGACTTTACTTGGCTAAAGTAAAGTAGACGGGAATATCACCCTATGTTTATAGCCAACAAAAATATATATCCTAACTCACAAGTATTAATTACAAGTGCTTAGGCTAGTATTTTATCAACAAAAAGCTTGTTGGAAATTCACTTTTTATGTATTTTTCTGAAAATATCAGTTGCTAAAATAAATGTAAGAACAGAAGTAACGAAACCAAGATCGTAATCAATATAGATGAGACATAAAGAAATCCCTTATTTCTTTCCAATTCACCAAAGAGTCATTGTCTTTAAAAAACTTCACACAAAAATCTTGGACCAAAGTCAAACTTAGAAATCCCCGATGGAACATACAAAAAGACCTCTGACAGAAAACCAAAAATGAACTCTAAAAGATGGATCAACTTGCTACAGATTACTTCCCACTCGACTCTGCACAATAGTCTCTATCAGTGATGAAAGTTAATTCACAAACATACAAGTCTACACACACTATCAAAGATAGATCAACACCTCTGAAGAACAAGTGTCTTAATGATTTGATTCAGCCCTGAATGTTGCTGTCTACAATAAGACCCCGCTATCACAAAAGAGAATTAGCCTATGATGAATATATGAATGAATGAAAACTAAACTATCTCAACATAACTCAAAGATAAAACCTTAGCATGCTTTGTGCTTCTATCCTCCTCTTGTTCCTCCCCTTAGTTCATCTTTTAACAATTTAGAATTGGTTAGAGTAGTTGAACTAACTTATTATTTAAGCTAACATAAGGCCTTAACTAAATTTAGTTAAGGAAGGGGGGAAAAGTAATAATCATAATAGGGTCATAATTAAATAATAACTAATAGGTGGGACCCCTTGTGACTCCCCTAGTTACAACAATCATTACATCATAACATAATCCATTTGTTAAGCAAGCACACCCCTTGTGTCTCCCTTCAAAACATATTTTCCTTTGACAATTTTAGCTCGTAAAACTTGAAAATAATTCAAAACAATACTCATATATCCAAAATAAGACTTGCTGTCCAAAATAAAACATCCTGTCCAAAATCCATGGAGTCCACTGTCATAAAACAATAAATGTCATAAAAATTAAAACCCATATTTTCCAGTATGTGAAGAAACCCTTCCTTGGTTGCTGCTATCACCTCTTGATTTCCCTGAAATTGACTTGAGCTGGGCAGATCCTTTAGGATTTATCTCACTAATCACATGGGGACAATCATCCCTCAAATGCATCCATGAAGACACGGATTTGTCAGAGTCATCAGAGGGTGAGGAAGGGGCATCAACAACTTTTCCTTTATTAGATGCATGGTGGGCTTCAATCTTCAATCTTTTGCTGGCATGGGAGGATTTCACTAGAGAGTGGTTAGGGGCAGCATGGGCAATGGAGTTCAAAGGTGGGGGAGAAGGCAAGGTTAATTTTGGCCAACCACGGTGTTGGGAGGCTGTCGGGTGAACAATCTCATGCCACCCATCATTTTCCGGGACTTCAGGCTGTAAAGAGACATGAGGAGGAACATATATACTGGGGGCTTGAGGGGCTTGGAAGGGAGGCCTTTCAGGCCTCAGTTGGACTATTCCCTGTCCAATCCAATTAAAGAACCCATCATGGAACAATTGGCCAAGCTCTTCAGAAACAACAACAAAATGTATTGAGAACCTAGGCCTCCTTGGGCCTCGGTTCCAGTTACCTCTACCTCTGTTTCCTCGGCCATGGCTTCCTTGATTGAAAAAACTCATCATGCACATGTTAACAATTATCAAATAGTATTTTAAATAACCATGCATGACAATTCCTTAAAAATATGAAATATATTTGGCTCAGAATGTATCAGGCTCATGCAATCCAATCCATACAAATTGTTCTAATGTTAATCAATGAGCAGGGGGTGGAGAAAATGTTCAGGGATACATGAGGGGTTTGTAATTTGAAAAAAAATGATATAACTAAAGGGAAGAGATATGGTCACTTCTCAATGATAACGAAAATCAACTGTAAGAAAACCAATAAACCTTACTGCAATCAACACATAATTCTACCATTTCTATCCAATATAACACATAAATTTTCTTAGCTATGATTAATATTAGAACAGGGGGTGAAAAATGAATATGGGATATGTGAGGGGGTTGTAATTAGTGGAAAATGAGATAATGAGAGGGAAAACAAAACTTTTACTGTTCATGATATTAAGCAAGCAATCCATAACATCAACCAACAATCAAACGATTGAGTAGTAATTCCTGTGTATTTAACTAGTTCACTGTCCAATAATAAAATATCCAATACAATGCCATTACGAAACATGAGTAATTCAAAAATTTTATAAGAGGTTCTGTTCCTTTTATTCGTACATTCTGCATGTTATAACAGTCAACAACAACACTCAATCTGTAATCATTAACAACCATCATTTCCATACATTTCCCCAATCCACGTCTATATTTGAAAGTGGTGTTTCCAAAAAATAATAATGAAGACTCTACTTCTGTTAATAGAGCCAATCAAGATCTTGTAATGATATCCATTACCATACATATATATGCAGTAGAAAAATAAAAATGATCAAGACCTCACATATCATGCCTGAAATGCAATTGACTATAACCAACAATCACTATTTAGATACAGGTTATGAAGACGCCATTTTCCGAAACCCTGTAACCATGTCACTGTGTAACAAATATCTCAGTGTGACTTAAAATGAGCCAAACATCGCACACAACTGGCATCAACTGTGATCAATTGCAAAAAGATAAACACACTTAGAATTCAAGGGTATCACTGGGCATACAAATAAAGCCATCCATATTATACGCGGTGCACAACTTAGAGGATTCCACGGTGTCATAATTCCCATAACCACACAACAATATATAACCACGATATAACTCAAAAAAAAAACTTCAGTCTGGACCATTTATTAAGTCGCCTGTGAGTGACCAGGCTACACACATTCAAGTGTATTATACCAATGACAAGAGATGCAGTAAACATATCCAATCCAAACTTCTAATTCTCAGAACATCACCTAGAGGACGCGACATGTGTGAACCACACCAACCCCTATGACTAATTCCAACCACCATCTGAACATCATAAGCACCATTTTAATGGTTGTATAATAACCAACAATTCGACACTGTGGTAAGGGAAACAATAGAACAACAAGCGTGATCACAGTGTATACCACAAACCAAAATGAAAATGACAGAGGCCCTTTCATAACAAAAAAACCTGGTTCTTTAACAACAGGCTGGCGATTGTGACCCTTAGAAGTGCAATTGGCAACGCAGGGCTCATGCCTTTGTCACAAAGGTATTGGCCAAAAACCATGCTAACATGACTACTAAACGAATCATAGGTGAGCCCACATTTGAAGTGATAGGCCAAATGATCACAACATGCTTGACAAACTTCTTATACAGATCCATTCTGGAGGTTTTAGGGGTTCCCATAGTAGCCATATTGGGAGGGAGGGGGGCACCGACTGTGGTGGAAATTCGGGCTAAAGGAACGCGCTCAAGGAGGACCGCGATACTCACGGACGGGAGGTATTTCCTTGACAGAGTTGGATAGGGTTCTAGTTAAACCTAGGAACTACGAAGACAATCATCTAGAAAACTCTTTAAAAAAATGTCATGGTAACAAAGATATCACCCAGGAAGACCATGAACTCACAACAATTATACACAGAACCATCGATTTTCCATTCAAATCCGAAACCACACAGTTGAAACACTCAAGACAAAAAATACTCAAACAACTGAGCCAAAAACATTTCATAACCAGAGTGAAGTCAAGAATGGCCAAAAGAGACATACTTATCAATAAAAAACCTTAAGACGAGGAGCGCCCGAGCGGTTTCACCCTGCTGAAAATCCAGAGCGTGAACACAACAACCAGATCAAACAATAGTCCGATGAGGGTGGTGACCAATGGGAAGGGTAAAGGTGACGTGCAGTAAATGAACGTCGCCTCCACCCACATCACATTTACTCCATAGTACATGCCAACGAGCCCCCCATTAACACCATTAATCAACCAATGCATCAATAATATCAACACATTTTAACCATAACATAATCAAAGTTCCACAATTTAACCATTGCATCGTTACCTTGCCAAATGCGCCACCCATGTCATAACTCAAATAATTCACTTGACAAATATACAATAGAATCATCACTAACAGCGTAATCACCATAAAAAAATGCAAGCCACTACTTCCATGGGACATTAAGGTTCGTAACAACATGCATATTAGCTACCGATTGCATCAACCAATGCATAACCAATGTATTATCTCCTTGCCAAAATGCGCCACTAAAATTTCCACCATATGTATGTAAAATGTAACTTAACAATATTTCATAGCCATTTCCTTGTTATCTAGGACTTAACCACTATCAACAAGTATTTTCATGCATATAGTATCGTAGAGCTAGGTCTCTTTTTTTGCATTAGATATAGTATTTTACTTTTCCTCAAAATGCCTTTTTGTAATTTTCACTAACATTTTTGTTGTATAGATGCGAGAGGAACAAATACCATAAATGAATAACAGGCTGAAGTATCATGAAGGAACAACATATCAAAACTTAATTGATATCAACGACAACCATATTCTCATCAACCATGTAACTTTGTAGTGCATCATCGTAACATTGAAAATGAACAGACCTGATTTTCAAAAGTTCAAGGGGGTCCCATCTACTAGCATTATTTAGTCTTATATAATAATAGGCTTAGCAACACTTTGCAGGCAAAATTACGTTGATGTTTTCAATCGTCAACAAACTGGTGACTCCACAAGGAAATTTGTTTTTAATAGATTAGAACTTAGAACTCATGGTTTCATAGACCAAGAATAGTAATCTCAAGAAGACGTGACTCGAATGATTATGCAACAGGGGGAAGTGAGTGAATTTAATGGAAAGATGACCGGGAATTTGGGAATAACTCATGAAAAGTGTTAAGTATGAGGGGTTTTACCACTGTATGCATAATCATAATATCTTAACTTGAAAGAGGAGGCTTATAGTTTTGCTCTTAAGATCTTGATGGATGAAGAAATGGCAAGTAGAAGCGGGAAACAACCAATTCCTCGTAAGATAGTAGCGGAAATATGTAACAAATTCAAGGGCCCTTCAGCGGAGAGATCATAGCAGATGTGAAATCTTGATTGTTATTGACTAACAATGATTTGTAGAAGTGTCATTGTGGCAGAATTGATACAACAATATAACCTGACCGAATACTAAAAGATGATAAAGAAAAAAAATGCAATAGAAGTAATAATGTAGAAATTAAAACAACAGTAGTAAAAGACAAAAATAAAACGCAACAAGAAAAAAAGACAACTTAGAAGCAGAAACCAAAGTGTTGTAAACCAGAAATAGTTTTACAAAAATTGAAAACAAAGAGAAACAAAATATTCAATCAACAAAGAAAACTTTTCACGCTGGTCCCTTGCAATATTTCAAATGAGGACTGCTAATGGTGTGGGAAAACCATTGTCTCTGCAATTCCTTTAAAATTTCTAAGTTAGTGTCCAAGACAAAAGTAATTTGGAAATCGCCCAACACTTGAAACCCTGATGTAGCTATCAACCCTTTGACGGATACAATTAAATCATGAAGACAAGCATGGAGACTAACCGACTCATCGAAAGTTGTGTGTATAGGCCTTCTCAAGGCGATACTTGTATCAAATAAGATAGAGGGCAGGAAATTGTAAGACATAGTATCATGATTAGTAGTGGAAATGGTGTTGTGATAATTTTCCCCTTCCTTGATTTTATTGTAACCAAACAAACTGTCAAGTAAGGGATCCGAGTGTAACTCTACAACCTGTTGCATAAACATTCTCATATTGAGAGGAGGGAAAGGATTTCTTATAATTTCTTGCTTGAAAGTTTGAAGACTAATGCAGGTTCTGAAATTTCAGGGGTCTTTGAAGCAGGTTCCCAATTTGAAACCCCTTTAGGGTGGACAAAAGAAAACATTTCATTTCTTAAGGAATTCCTCAACTCCCTCCGAAAGGTTTCTTCCAGTGCATAGTTCAAAAGTCTTTATTTTTGCCTGGTTGTTTTCATAATGTGATGAACAAGACCTAGATCAAAACCACAAAGAACCGCATTAAACCAAGAAAAAACCTTTCGAAATCCACTAAGTAATTCAGTGGATTTCATTTCTTCTTTATCTAAACCCTAGATATTTATTTTAACGTTCGACGATGATCCATGTGTCCTATTGTTCATGGAGATGGTTTCAATCACCTTCAATTGTGACTCCTCTTACTTTTCTTTATTTCCTCCAACACTCAAGGAAAACGAAACCTCAAGAGGAGTCAAGCCTTCAGGAATTTCATTAGTTTCTATAGATATAATGTTCTCAGGCTTGAGAGGTTCATTTTGACTAACAAAACAAATGCTTTCATTGTTAGGGATGGCCTTGCATAATTTTTAATTCTCAGAAATGTATGAACGATGTAGAGATTGGAGAGCACAATCAGGCTAGTGAGGCAAGAGCTGCTGAGTAGGAGAGGATGCGAAGACAACTAATTGATCGACTATTGAATTCAACTCCTTCCTAACATGAGTGATGTTAAAAGATAGGATATTCGAGACAAGTGCCCAAACAGTTTGGGAATATTGTTCCATCAACTTGTTGCTAGGAGAACATGTCTTATGTGTCAGGTTCACAATAAGCTCAGAATTTTTGAACACTGAAAGGTGACCACAACCAATATTAAGGGCGTTCTCGATGCCTAACAACAAAGCTTCGAAATCAACAACATCATTTGAGCAAACAAATTCTAACCTGTATGACAGGTTATGAATCTTTCCTGCAGGGGAAACCAAGATAATACCAGCCCCGTTACCCTCATCTGAGTGTGAACCATCAAAGTGCATACGCCACAATTCATCCTTTAAATCAATTATTTCCAGAGGAATATTATCTTCTTCAGCGAATATGGAATACACTCCTAGGTCTTCTTCGATATAGTTTACACTAGATTGCAGAACACTCTCTATGCAGGGTGAAATTCTTCATTCTCTAAGGATTATGATATTCTTTCCATTCCAAGGAACAGATAAATGTGTCCCGTCGAGCGAGAGGTATCCACCTATTAGGGATTTCCAATCCCTCCCCAAGATAATCAAATAATTTCTTACAGGCATATCAATCACTTGAATGCCAAGGGTTGTCCTTATCTCAGGATGAGTGCATAAAACCAAGGTTACATCCTTAATCTCACCTATGGTCATTTGTTGCATACTATTATAGGAAAACATGCTTCTGGCGTTTTTGTTTGTACAAGATAAGCCTAGATCTTCCATAATAATCTTCGACATGACACTTGGGCCTGAACCACCATTAATGAGGCAACATTGGGCAATTTTATCCATGATCTTTACAGAAATATAAAAAGGGGGATTTGTTACAGGGTATCTGAAGTTATGCACACCTACTTTATTTACAGAAGAATCCTATTCACTCACCTCTTCAGAAAGATTGGCTACAACGGAATATTTTCCTTCCATTAATTGTTTTAGATGAATCTGTTGTTCAGGGACGACAACCATGTCTAGGAGGGTTGCATCTGCCTTGATGTTGGCCAATTGATTCAAGATATTCTATTTTGAAGAGGGGGGAGGAGGAGTGATTCCTTGACTCTCAGGAACTTTGGAAACTTGGGGCGTAGCACCGGTTGAATATGAACTCGGGTTAGAAGAACTGAGAGGAGGGTCAAATTTTCCTTTTGGGGTATAGGGTTTGTTCCTAGTATTGATGACCATGGCATCTTCTGGCTTGTAAAAATATAGGACAACGATAGTGGCTTCTGGTCATTTACCAAAGATCTTGTCTCTAACACTTTTCCTTACCTCACATGTGGTTTCTTCGTGGTTTTCCTTGCAAAATTTACACCAACTCCGAGGTAGGATAGCCTTCGGCTATAAATTATTTTCAACCGGACCTCTAAAAGGAGGAGCAGAAGAGGATGGAGGTCCAGGGGTGAGTGGGTTGACGATAACTTTCCTCTCAAAATATATCATATGGTTGTTCATATCTTATACTAGCTGTAAGAGAGCGGATATATCTGTCTGTCTAAGTGATTCTCCCTGGGGCAGACCAGTTCGTTCAAGCTATTCCTCATACTCTGAACAAGTGTGTAGAGTAGAACCGAGATTATCAATGGCCTTTTCCTCAAGCATGTGATGGTAAGGAGAAGGCAATGCATTGTAGTAATGCATGGAGGCGTCTTGGTTCTGGGGGCAGATAAGTTCGGGGATTTGATTATACAACTTGGTGAAATGCAAGTTGAAGGACCTAATGGTCTCACCATCTTTGTAAGTGATGTTTTTGTACTCCATTAACTTCTAAGTAGGGATTTTGGATTTCCCGTAAGTGGATCGGAACCAATAAATCAACTCCTCCCAAGTAGACAAGATCTTAGGAGGAAGGTCAAAGAAATTGGATGCAACCTTTCCTTCCAAGGAATTGACAAACAGGCGCATGGAAGTGTCATTGTCATTAGCCCCTATATTATGACAAGCATTCGAAAACGCCACTAGGTGTTCATCAGTACTAACAGTGTTATTTCCTGAAAAATTAGGCAAATGCTCTTTAAACTTCAGAAGCGGGCGAGTAGCAGGTGCTAGGTTAAGAGGAGAAGACACATGCCATGGTGTGGTCGTGGCATCTTCTTAGAACTGAAAAAGGCCATAATTTTTAATGTCTTTGGTGGGGTTTGTAGTAGATTGGACCGAGATATGGTGGCTGTACCAGCTACCAATCACTGATGACGATGAATATTGGGAAGATGGAGCACTCCCAGTGCCACCAGAGCCACCACTAGATGCCATTCCGTGGATGATAGGTGAGGAAAAGAAAGATGATTTGGATGAATCAGATAATGTTCTCATTAGAGAACTTTGTTGGGCAGATAACACAACGTTTCTCCTTCCTATTTCAGCAATAGGATTGATTTTAGGTGACAAGCCTCTTCTTCTTCTAGAAGCACGAGAATCTAAGGACATGAAAGAAAGGCCTAAACTAAAGAAACAAAAGGTTATTGCTGATTTCTGGGCTGCCTACGTCTAGCTTCCAATTGTTCTTGGACACTAATATCTCTTTCAATTGCTGCCCAAGAGTGATTAAGCTCAGCACGGGTCCTAGCAGTGTCTAAAATAGTATGAAACAAGTTCAAAGCAATGTTAGTCTAGTCTTGGAGATTGAGCTCAAGATTGGTCTGTCTTGCAACAAGAACACTCATGAATATCAAAATAGTCAAGGAATCAAAACATAAAAGAAAGATGTATCGATGAAAAACCGAGTATATAATTTAACCAGAGAGATATCGAAGATCTCCCTAGTATGGTTGCCAAATAAATATTGAGGACAAGATATGAATTGATCTTACTCAATCATTTTCAGACTTTACTTGGCTAAATTAAAGTAGACGGGAATATCACCCTATGTTTATCGCCAACAAAAATATATATCCTAACTCACAAGTATTAATTACAAGTGCTTAGGCTAGTCTTTTATCAACAAAAAGCTTGCTGGAAATTCATTTTTATGTATTTTTCTGAAAATATCAGTTGCTGAAATAAACGTAAGAACAGAAGTAAAGACACCAAGATCGTAATCAATATAGATGAGACATAAATAAATCCCTTATTTCATTCCAATTCACCAACGAGTCATTGTCTTTACAAAACTTCACACATAAATCTTGGACCAAAGTCAAACTTTGAAATCCCTGATGGAACATACAAAAGGACCTCTGATAGAAAACCAAAACTGAACTCTAAAAGCTAGATCAGCTTACCACAAATTGCTGCCCACTCGACTCTGCACAATAGCCTTTATCATTCATGAAATTTAATTCGTAAATATACAAGTCTACACAGACTATCAAATATAGATAAACACCTCTGAAGAACAAGTGTCTAAATCATTTTATTCAGCCCTGAATGTTGCTGTCTACAATAAGACCCTGCTATCACAAAAGAGAATTAGGCTATGATGAATATATGAATGAATGAAAACTGAACTATCTCAACATAACTCTTAGAGAAAACCTTAGCATGCTTTGTCCTTCTATCCTCCTCTTGTTCCTCCCCTATGTTTAGCTTTTAACAATTTAGAATTGGTTAGAGTAGTTGAACTAACTTATTAGTTAAGATAACATGAGGCCTTAACTAACTTTAGTTAAGGAAGGGGGGAAATGTAATAATCATAATAGGGTCATAATTAAATAATAACTAATAGGTGGGACCCCCTTGTGAGTCCCCTAGTTACAAAAATCATTACATCATAACATAATCCATTTGTTAAGCAAACAAACCCCTTGTGTCTCCCTTCAAAACATATTTTCCTTTGACAATTATAGCTTGTAAAACTTGAAAATAATTCAGAATAATACTCATATATCCAAAATAAGACCTGCTGTCCAAAATAAAACATGCTGTCCAAAATCCATGGAGTCCACTGTCATAAAGCAATAAATGTCATAAAAATTAAAACCCATATTTTCCAATCTGTGAAGCAACCCTTTCTTGGTTGCTGCTGTCACCTCCTGATTTCCCTGAAATTGCCTTGAGCTGGGTAGAGCCTTTAGGCTTTATCTCACTAATCACATGGGAACAATCATCCCTCATATGCATCCGTGAAGACACGGATTTGTCAGAGTCATCGGAGGGTGAGGAAGGGGCAACGACAACTTTTCCTTTATCAGATGCATGGTGGGATTTAGTCTTCAATCTCTTGCTGGCATGGGAGGATTGCACTGGCGAGTGGTTAGGGGAATCTTGGGCAATGGGGTTCAAAGGTGGGGGAGTAGGCAAGGTTAAGTTTGGCCAGCCATGGTGTTGGGATACTACCGGGTGAACAATCTCCTACCACTCATCGTTTTTCGAGAGTTTAGGCTGTAAAGAGACATGAGGAGGCACAGGTATACCGGGGGATTGAGGGGCTTGGAAGGGAGTCCTTTCAGGCCTCGATTGGACTATTTCCCATCCAATCCAATTAAAGAACCATCATGTAACAATTGGCCAAGATAATCAGAATCAACATCAAAATGTATTGAGAACCTAGGCATCCTCGGGCCTCGGTTCCAGTTACCTCTACCTCTGTTTCCTCGGCCATGGATTTCTTGATTGAAAAAACTCATCCTGCATATGTTAACAATTAGTAAATAGTATTTTAAATAACCATGCATGAAAAATCCTTAAAAATACGAAATAGATTTGGCTCAGAATGTATCAGGCTCATGAAATCCAATCCATACAAATTGTTCTAATGTTAATCAATGAGCAGGGGGTGGAAAAAATGTTCAGGGATACATGAGGGGTTTGTAATTTGCGAAAAAATGATATAATGAAAGGGAAGAGATATGGTCACTGCTCAATGATAACAATAATTAACTGTAATAAAACCAATAAACCTTACTGCAATCAACACATAATTTTTCCATTTCTATCCAATATAACACAAAAAATTTCTGAGCTATGATCAATATCAGAACAGGGGGTGAAAAATGAATATGGGATATGTGAGGGGGTTGTAATTAGCTGAAAATGAGATAATGAGAGGGGAAAAAACATTTAATGTTCATGAGATTAATCAAGCAATCCATAAAATCAACCAACAATCAAACAACTGAGTACTAATTCCTGTGTATTTAACTAGTTCACTGTCCAATAATAAAATATCCAATACAACGGAATTACGAAACACAAGTACTTCGCAAAATTTGTAAGAGGTTCTGTTCCTTTTATTCGTACATTCTACATGTTATAACAGTCAACAACAACACTCAATCTATAACCATTAACATCCATCATTTCCATACATTTCCCCAATCCACGTTTGTATTTGAAAGTGGTGTTTCCAAAAAATAATAATGAAGACTCTACTTCTGTTAATAGAGCCAATCGATATCTTCTAATGATATCTGTTACCATACATATATATGCAGTAGAAAAATAATAATGATCAATACATCACATATCATGCTTGAAATGCAATTGACTATAACCAACAATCACTATTTAGACACAGGCTATGTAGAAGCCATTTTCCGAAACCCCATAACCATGTCACTCTGTAACAAATATCTCAGTGCGACTTAAAATGAGCCAAACATCCCACACAACTATCATCAACAATGATCAGTTGCAAAAAGAAAAATGCACTTAGAATTCAAGGGTATCACTGGGCATACAAATAAAGCCATCCATATTATATGCGGTGCACAACTGAGAGGATTCCACCGTGTCATAATTCCCATAACCACACAATAATATATAACCACGATATAAATAAATAAAAAAACTTCAGTCTGGGCCATTTATTAAGTTGCTTGTGAGTGACCAGGCTGCACACATTCAAGTGTATTCTACCAATGACAAGAGATGCAGTAAACATATCCAATCCAAACTTCTAATTCTCAGAACATCACCTACAGGATGCGACATGTGTGAACTACACCAAACCCTCTGACTAATTCCAACCACCATCTGAACATCATAAACACCATTATAACGGCTGTATAATAACCAAGAATTCGACACTGTGGTAAGAAAAACAATAGACCAACAAGTGTGATCACAATGTATACCATGAACCAAAACGAAAATGACAGATGCCCTTTCATAAAAAAAAAAATTGGTTCTTTGACAACAGGCTGGTGACTGTGACCCTTAAAAATGAAATTGGCAATGTAGGGCTCATTCCATTGTCACAGAGGTATTGGCCAAAAAGCATGCTAACACGAGTGCTAAACGAATCACGGGTGAGCCCGCATTCGAAGTAATAGGCCAAATGATCGAAACATGCTTGACAAATGTCTTATGCAGCTCCAGTCTAGAGGGTTTAGGGTTTCACAAAGTAGCCATCTCAGGAGGGAGGGGGGCACCAACTGTGGTGGAAATTTGGGCTAAAGGCACATGCTCAAGGAGGACCACGATACTCGTGGACGTGAGGCATTTCCTTGACAGAGTTGGACAGGGTTCTAGTTAAACCCAAGAACCACGAAGACAATCATCCAGAAAACCCTTTAACAAAACATTCTGGTAACAAAGATATCACCCAGGAAGACCATGAACTCACAACAATTATACACAGAACCATCGATTTTCCATTCAAAGATGAAACCACACAGTTGGAACACTCAGGACAACACAAACCCAAACAATTGAGCCAAAAACATTTCATAACCAGAGTGAAGTCAAGAATGGCCAAAAGAGACATACCTATCAATCGAAAACTTTAAGATGAGGAGCGGCCGAGCGGTTTCACCCTGCTGAAAATTCGGAGAGTGAACACAACAACCAGATCAAACATTAGTCTGATGAGGGTGGCGGCCAACGGGAAGGGTAAAGGTGACGTGCAGTAAATGCACGTCGCCTCCACCCACATCAAATTTACTCCATAGTACATGCCAATGAGCCTCCCATTAACACCATTAATCAACCAATGCATCGATAATATCAACACATTTAAACCATAACATAATCAAAGTTCCACAATTCAATCGTTGTATTGTTACCTTGCCAAATGCACCACCCATGTCATAAATCAAATAATTCGCTTGACAACTATACAATAGAATCATTACTAACAACGTAATCACCATAAAAAAATGAGAGCCACTACTTCCATGGTCCACCAAGGTTCGTAACACATGCATATCAGCTACCGATTGCATCAACCAATGCATAACCATTGTATTATCTCCTTGCCAAAATGCACCACTAAAATTTCCACCATATGTATGTAAAATGTAACTTAACAATATTTCATAGCCATTTCCTTGTTAGTTAGGACTTAACCACTATCAACAAGTATTTTCATGCATATAGTATCGTAGAGCTAGGTCTCTTTTTTTACATTAGATATAGTATTTTACTTTTCCTCAAAATGCCTTTTTGTAATTTTCACTAACATTTTTGTTGTACAGGTGTGAGAAGAACAAACCATAAATGAATAGCAGGCTATAGTATCATGAAGGAACAACATCTGAAAACTTAACTGATATCAACGACAACCATATTCTCATCAACCATGTAACTTTGTAGCGCATCATCGTAACATTTGAAAATGAACAGACTTGATCTTCAAAAGTTCAAGGGGGTCCCACCTACTAGCATTATTTAGTCGTATATAATAATAGGCTTAGAAACACTTTGCGGGTGAAATTACGTTGACGTTTTCAATTGTCAACAACCGCTTTGTTAAATGTTTTCAATGGTAAACCAAGCAAAGTGATTTATTATATGCAAATCATTGGTATTGTAAGTTCCTTGAAGCCCCAACATATTGTTAGCAATATGTTTTCTTTTATAACACACCAGTAATGGGGGTGTTTTATAAAACAAACCACTATGATAACATTTTAAGTATTTGTCTCAGTGCCACTCTATTAACAACACCAACACGTTTGGTTGAAATGAACACATCGAAGTTCCATTTTTTGAATTTAATGTGCATTTTTACTGGTGTGTTTGTCTTAGAACGCACTGGTAACGAGGTGTCCCATAAGATGAACCAGTATGGTAAATTATTATATATTTTTCATGATGGATTGTAGTACACAACACTGGTGTGTTATCATGGATTTGACACACCTCCAGGCCAAACTTGTTTTATGGAAAATTGGGTGGTGTGATCGATTGATTGAAATCACCCGTGCTTTATTTGTTTTAGATCATGAAAGGTTTTTATTTTATAACGCACCATTTACAGGTTCCTAAAAATGCACCGCTATGTTAAAATTTAGACATTTAAATGGTATGTTCTGTGAAAAACATCAGTGGTGTTTTTCATCCTATACACACTTGTAGTGGGGATTATTATAAATTCATAAGACACATCGACGTCTGGTGTAATTCAATTAGTTTAAACGCGTCGCATGGAAAAAAATCTAAAAAAAACTAAATTTCAAGCCACTTTCAAGTTTTAATGCAATCAAAATGAAAATAAAAAGGTAATAAACAATTTACCTGGTTTCTTCTCTCCTAATGATTCATGGTTGCACCATAGATAAGAAATGAAAAATTTCATTATTTTTCCAAAAATATGGAAATATGTGGAATCTATTGGTGAAACTATTGAACTGACTATAAATCACTACAAACTGGGTGAGTGTGGAATGAGAGTGTGCATTGGTTCTTGTTGGAGAGTTTGGAAACACATAATGAGGTGTAACAATGAAAATTAGTATGGTAAGTCTTTTTATTTTATCTTTATTCAATGCATACTACAATTGTATGCACTAGGGCATTATGTTTATGTGAGCATCGATGGACCCTAATACAACAAAAAACACCAGAGAAAAAAATTTCCTCTAAAACCTTTGGATGATCGCCTCTCTTGTATTAATTTGTTTTTAGCAGATAATGGTGTGCCTTAATGTTGAATCACTGAGCGTTTGTATTGTGTGCGCACTGAGGTGTTTGTACCTTACATGCACACTGCTAAAACAACCTTCACAAAAACCTTCAACCACTCACCTCCACTATATTTTTCTATTTTTAGTGGATAACTGTGCACCTTAATGTTGAAGCACCCATGAATTTGTATTTTGTGTGCGCTGGTGCGTTTGTACCTTAGAGGTGCAGTGCTAAACAAACTCCAAAAAAACCTTTGTCCACCTGCCTTTGTTATATATTTTTTGTTTTTAGAGAATAACGATGTGCCTTAATATTGAAGCACTTGGGAATTTTTATTTTGTATGTACCAGTGTGTTGGTACCTTACAACTGCACTGCAAAAAAACCTCCACAAAAACCTCTAGTTGCTCGCCTCTGTAATACATTTTTTTTTTTTAGAGAATATTGGTGTGCCTTAATGTTGAAGCATCATGACATATATATAATTTGTGCACTAGTGCATTTGTACCTTAGAGGAGCACTGCTAAATTTTTTTTGGTTGCCTTCCTTTGCTATATATTTTTTTGTTTTTAGCAGATAATGGTCTGCCTTGATATTGAATCACTGGGGAATATGTATTGTGTATGCACCATTGCATTTGTACCTTATAGGCACACTACTTAAAAAAACCTCTACAAAAACCTCGGACTTCCTGCCTCTGCTATAAACAAAGAAGGGATAATTTTTCGGGGAGGTTCAGTAAAAACTCCACCACAAGGTATTCTCCTTGTAGTGTTATGAGTTTTTGGTGATGCCATTTGGAATTAATAATGCACCTTCAACATTTCAAAGATTTATGAATTCTATTTGCAAACCATTACTCAATACATTTGTGTTAGTATTTTTTCATAATATATTAATATACAACAAATCATGGGAAGAACATGTACAACATGTTGACTGTTAAGCCCTTAATAGTGGCACATTACCCCTTAATTGGGGCATATTACATTAGTAATGTTATTTTATTTATGTCGTCTTGGGTCCATTAGTTGTAATTGTACCTCCTAGTCTCCTATATATACCAAGGAGACATTTTCATTTTGAATCATCTTGTAATTGGACATTTATGTGGTGTATAAGAAGGTTTCCCCCTCGAAGAGGCTTATTATCTGAAATTATCTATATTTCAAGGCATTGATTACTTATTTTGAGGTTTTTATATGCTATATTGATATTTGGTTCTTAACATATGGTATCAGAGCTCAAGGTCTTGGAGTTTCACTGCTACATCTGAGACACCTTGGAATTTTCGCTATAAATATTTTTTCACAATGTTTCAGAAGGAACCGCTTGGAGACTATTTAGTAGACGGATCAAGGTACGTTGGGTTAAAATTTAAGTTCCCGAGGCCTTATACTTTAGGAGATACAACCTGTGAAAGATATGGTTCTGGAATCATCTTGAATTGAGTCATTGCGGAATTCTTTCTATAAAATTATTTCTCGAACATTTCAGATCCTGAACTCCAAAGGATATTCACATAAATTAGTAAGGTATCTGTGATAAAAATTTCATTTTCTGGGTCATCTTACATTTGTAGATACACCTTGTGGAAGATAGGGTATCTGACTAGTCCTATTGACTAGTCTCAAGCAAGTGTTCCAGGTAAAAAAATCATAAATTCTTCCTAGAGTATCCAAATTTAGTGAGAATAGTTGTATTGGATATTGGATAGTATTTAGTATTTCTAGTACAATTTTTAGAATTTTATATCAATTATTTTGTGCGGGGCACGCTATACAAGTGAGATCTCCTGGAAAGGAAAAAAATAAGCAAGCTGTGGGGAAGTTACCATAAATTCCACTTGGCACATCAAATTTTGATCAGACATGTGGCATTGCAGAGAAGAAATATCATAGAACTACAATTTTTTTTTTCATACCCAAAAGGTTCGAAATTTTGGATATATAACAAAAGAAAGATTGCCTAAAAGAACCACCTCAAAATCAAGGTTTAAAAGTGATACTTGCCAACATGCCACCAAAAAATGGAACTTCTACACCAAATAAGCCTCCAGACAGTCCTACTTGGACACTTGATGAAGGTGAAGAAATGAGTAGGGACATAAATGATTTACAAAAAAAGACAGTGACAAAAGATGAACTACAAGGGATGATGGATTCAACTAAAGATAAATTGGAGGAAATAATGGATACTAATATAGATGGTTTAAAAATGGAGATCATGGAAGGATTGAAAATTTTCCTAATAGAGAGGACACCTGAAAGTAAAAATGTATCCCATGAAATTCATGATGAGGACACAAGGAAGATGAATCAAGAATGGAGAAACTCCAACTTTGGGTTGAAGACCAACCATGTTCCTAAGATCGATATGAGGAAGTTCAATGGCAAGGACCCAATCACATGAATACTTCAGATGGAGAAATTCTTTGATCTACATAATGTGCCACACACAAAAAGGTACAAATTTCTTCTTTATATTTAGAGCCCAATCACATGGATACTTTAGATGGAGCAATTCTTTGATCTACATAATGTGCCACATACACAAAAGGTACAAATTGCTTCTTTATATTTAGAACCCAATCAATTTGTGTGGTATCGATGACTTTGTTATCACAAATCACTCGTCACTTGGACGATTTTCATGGAAGAAATGATAGCACACTATGAGGATACAAGGAGCAATACCTTCTGCTGTTCCTGAGTTTATACTTTAAGGCTCTAAAGTATACCATCAAGGCATCCGAAAAATAAAGAGATTTTAAGGAGTAAGAATCAATTACGAAGGGTAAATCAGAGCTGGTTTCTCAACTGTCTCTGTCTAGCTTCCCATTGTTCTTGGATGCTGATTTCTCTCTCAATAACTGCCCATGAAAGTTCTAATTCGACTCGGGTAGTTGCTGTTCATAGGATAGTATTAAATAAGTTCAAAGCAATGCTAGTTTGATCCTGTAGGCCGGGTTCTATGTTAGGTTGTCTATTACTTGGGATAGTCATGAGGATTAAAATTTTATTAGATTAGGAATTTTTTTTAGGAATTGTTGCTTCAGTTTTGTGGGATGAAAAAGAAAAGGAATTTTGGAACTCAAAATAATAACATAATAACAGTAAAGGTCGTTTCCTGTACTTGAAGTAATTTGAGAATATTAAAATAAAACAAAGAAACATTGTTAGAGAATATGTGGCTTTAATCTTGAAAGAATCTCATATCATAACATAAGAAGGGGAGAAAAACAAAATTTATAATGGAGTATAAGATATAACCATTCAACAGACCTACAGGTCTTGAAACTGTTGATAGAAATCACAGAGGAAAAACTGTAAATGATTAGATAATCAAATAAATTCAAACTACAGTAGAATTTGTATTAAACTATAGCTGATCATTCATTAGAAAGACATAGAATAAAAGATATTGAAAGATATTGAAAACAGAGTGAAGAAACACATAGCTTCAAGGTGACAGAATTCAAAATCTCTTCTGTATCATCTATATTATTGTAAATCGGAAAAATTCTATTACAATCGGCTCCCAAAAAACCAAAATCCCTTTCTTAGTCTTATGAAGTTGTATTTATACATGATCACCAAACCTTTTTCCCATTGGTGATTAACTAACTTCCTAAGACCTAGGTTACATGAATGAGCAATGTCAAACAGTTTACATTTCTATTTTAATTGCTTTAATATTCCAATGATGAAAATATTCAAAACAACATTTCATGTCTGCATTGATGAACCTCCTCCTTCTATTTTAAAACAATGAATACATTTTCCCAGAAACTGCACTAAAACTCTGGGAACCTTTGGAATATCCTTTTCTTCAAATAAGAAAAACTTTCTCTGCAGTTCTGGCAGACGATCTTCGATTATCCTTCTCATGAACTTAATGGTTTGTAACTTTAAGTTCGACATTACTACCCATTTGTCAATTTGAGTGACATTGATTACCTTTATTTGTGGAATCTCTTCCTGAATTTATTCCAGATCCTCTTTGAATATTAACTGATGCTTAACAATGTTAATTTCTCCTAACAACCCTTGACAGTCGTTTTTTCCAACGTTCAATGAATTTTTCTCTAAAAGGTAAAAAATTCCTTGACAGTCGTCATTAACCTCTTTGGTTATTTTCTTGTTTTCTGCGAGGTTTGCCTCCCATACTTTGATTATTATATCACCTTTAATCTGCTCTGAAACAGATAGCTTCTGAGTCTCTCTGACCTCCTCTTTTGTTGAAAAAGCCACTGCTTTTTGAAAAGTTGTCCTAGCTGCTTTCACTTCTCTTTCTTTTAGGAGAATACTCTCCATGGATTTACTTGTTTCCTGAAAGTAATTCTGAATAAATTTCAGATTAAAGAACACTCCCTGTTGCTCTTTTTCTATTTTTGTATGTATTTCTAGTGCCTGGGCTTGGGAGATTTCAAGCTCTACCACTTGATTTTGAATGGAATTAATCTTATCTTGTAACTGTTTATTCATTTCCTCTTGCTGTAGGACTTGTGCTTGAGTGACCTGTATTTTCTGATTTTTTTCCTCTAAGATTGCTTTCAGTTTTTGAATCTCTTGAATGTCATTTAATATAGCTCGTTCTAGACCATTTTTTATCTCCTAGATATTTCTTTCAGTCTCCTTTAATTGACCCTGTAGCTGAGCTATCGTCTGATCTTTCTGCTCTAATATAGTTGTCAAACTACCCACAAAATATAAATTTGCCGATGCTAAGGCTCCCATTGTGCTTGCTATTTCTGTAGCGAATTCTCCCTCTTTACGTTTTTGTCCATCTATAATGATCTTGTGCTTTTAATCATCATATCTCCTCTTGGATGTATCTCCTATTTTAGGATAGCCTTTCTCTTTTTACTGAAAAAATAATCGGAGGAAGGAATCTCATCTCTAGAAATAGGCTCAAGATCACTAACGTATAGAGCTCCCTCTTGGGGATTTCCATAAGTAAACTGCAATGGAGTCAAAGAAGTAATGGGACTTCCAAGTTCTTTCAATGCTATTCCTCCTACTTTTTTGGGAAAATTCTCAGGGATTTTTGAGGGTGTTTCCAACTCCTTTCCTTTCCCTGCCTCTGATTTTTCTGTTTGAGGAGCTTCTGTTTCTTGTGAAGGCATTTTAGTCTTCTTCATTTTCCCCTTTGTATTTTCTTTATCCTGTACATCTATTTCAAAGCCTGGGGGAGGCCCTTCCTGCTCTGGAGGAGGGGTCGTGGATTCACCCTGCAAAATTTTTGGCAAACAACTTCGCCTGTGACTTTGGAAGGACATGAAACAAGTCTGTAAGTCAGGTGATAAGGCCCGTACCCTGTTCAATACCTCCTCATAAGTTTTAACCTCCTTGAATATATCATCATAAACAAATTTTTCGTGTTCATAAGCTTTCATATTACAGTGCATCAAATGTTTACTTACTAATCGATAAGGTTCATGCTTTCTGTGCTCAATATTTACCAGTTTTATTTCTTCTAAATATTCGGCTTCCACTTTAGAATGGCCTAGGTTTAGTAATGAAAATTTCCTGAGATACACAAGGAAGATTGACCAGGATTTCTTTTGTGCTTCCTGTAGCTCTATTCCAATACCACCTTTCACTATTTGATGTGCTACCTCCCTCAATACCAGTCTATTCGGAAGGAATTTCGGAAGTGTGTGAGGGGGAATTCAGCACCCATAAACCCTAATGTAAGAGAAGTTTTCATCAACAAACCAGTCGGCTATTTCTTTGAGATTTTCTGAGACTGGCTCAGAAATGCAAGGGGGTTCACAGCCATAAAACATTCTATGCATTGGAATTACTATTAAATGAAAATTTTCATAAAACACATTCTTAGCATTTTCTTCCCATAGCACAGAGTGATACTCGTGAATGGGTTCGGGGCAGGTTATGTTCCAACTCCAATTCATCAGGGGAAAAGGAGTCATGAAGCAAATTGCGTCCATAATGTACGATGACATGTAAAAGGCCACTGGCTGACCTTTAGATTTTGCAACTCTGTAATTTTAAACTTCTTGAGCTAGGTTATCAGACAAAATCTTACTCTAGTTAAAAGTGTATCCTTCTGAAGCTTCTTCTAAAAAGGGCACCCATTATGTAGGAAAATGGTAGGGATTCTTTTTCCCGAAAATTCTACACAACATAATGGCTACATAGACCATGTACTCGTTCAAAGATGCTGTGGCATAAACCCAATGGGTATCGACCCTAAACTTTGATGGATATATCCACCATTCTCTGATTAAATTGGGATAAGTTTGGTCTGCCTTAGTACACTCCTTTCTTTGAAATTCAGCTAAAACCTCGCCATTATAAATGTACTTAGGATTTGGTGAGAGTTTATACATTACTTGTATACGTTCTAGCCTGAATGAGCCGACAACAACCCCTTGATCATTTAAAATGCTTCTTGTCGGGATATCAACCTTTTCCAAGGCCCAATTGATCATGTCATTGTATGCCATAAGCTGAGGGCGCACTGCGATCTTTTGGAGCTATGATTCTGCTATATCCTGAAAGTGATTCTCGAAATTAGTAGGAGAATTCTTGATTTCATAATCTAGGAATTCAAAGATTTGTGTCCAGGATTTAGTTGAGTCGATGGCATGTGGTGTAGTGTCAGATATGATATCTCCTTCTAGGTTACGCATCTCCTCTGTATCTTCACTCTTCTTCGGTGCTTTCTTTGGTGCCATGAATTTATGTTAGATGGAAAACCTGTCACATAAAAGGAGTGTATGAGCTCGATTGAATGCGTCTTATGCTTGATAGTATGAAACAAAATATGTTGCGAAACACAGACCTTTAACCTCTCTTTTAATTCATTTAACGATGAAGGTACTGACGCAGCTGACAAGAATTCAATACATTGAATGCAGTGGATATTTACTAAGATACGCATTAGTGTCACATATCATCAGTTAACCTTTATTAAAGTGGCCGAAATTTTACACTTTTGAATTCAAAAATCGGAAAATTTCATTCAATCGGAAACCAGAACGTGAAAAAAAAAAAAGTTTGATTGTCATAAATCATGCTTCCAAAACATAATTAATTTTGACTAAACACAGATTAAGAGTCGAGACTTTGAATTTCGGGGATCGTGTTGACAAGAGGTATGTTATCACTGAATCCCGATTTCCGAAATTGTGAAATCACGACAAGTTTAAATTAGGACTTAACTTCGTTTTAGTAGATTAATTAATCAGTATTAAACCTACTTTGATTCTTTTGGGGTTTCGGGGATTGTGTTGACAAGAGGTATGTCATCGATGAACCCAAAATCTCAAAATCACGATACAATTAACTTAAGCCTTAAACTTTGTATTAGTGAATTAATTAATCATGATTAACGACTAACTTCCACAACATGATTAATTCAGTTTAAACACAGATTAAGAGTCAAGACTTCGTGTTTCGGGGTTTCACGGATCATGTTGACAAGAAGTATGTTATCGTTGAACCTTGAATCCCGAAATTGCGATACGATTAACGTAGTCTTTAATAATTAGTAACTTCAGTTTTTTGGGAAATTGGGAATCGATATTCCGCGATTGGAAATGCATTAAAACACATGTTCTTAGTAAACCCCGAATCCCAAATTTTTTTTAAAGGTTAGTCTTGACTCCTTTAGAGTTTAATATTTTCGTGATTTAAAAAATAACTTTACAAAAAGCACGTCGGGACTTTTTATAAAATTTTTGGTTTTTTTCCTTGTATTAATTAAAGAATAAAGTTTGTCGAGATTTTGGTACCGGCCTTTTGGAAATGATAGTGAGGATTATGTTTTATGTAAAGCCGAAACCCGAAAAAGGAAATTTTTTTGCCTTAGAAATAAAACTTTAAAAACTGTTTCAACATAGGCTCCAATTGGGGACCTCGTCTCCTTGTGAGATGAGGAGAACGAGTAGAATTAGTGCCTTTATTGGGTAAATGGAGTCAAAGGATTCTTTCTACAGAACTTGGTTAAGAAGGGGATACAAAGGGAAAAGAGATTTCATCTTTGCTTCTGAAAAGATTTTCAACATTCCCATGTGTTGTAAATTCAGCTGCAGTCACATTCATGATCTTCTCCTTCTCGCTACTGAATTTAAGTTTTCTTTAAGATGATCAAAACAATCCTAGGAAAACCAACAGATCTTGTGGCTTTGGCTTCCACCAAATGAAGTAAATTTCATGTTTTTAATTGGGGATCCCTGTCTGGATTTGGGATGAAGATCCGGTTTCAAAAAGATGGTAACCAGAATAAAGTGAAATTTATGTATGAAAACCTTACAGATACATCAGATATTGCTTCACTGCCAGCGAGCCTGTTCAGTACCCCGGTGAAGTTATTTGTCCCTATTTACTGAATTTCCTTTCACCACTTCGAATCATAATTATGCATTTAAATGTTGAGACGAGGGAAATCATTTAAATGAATTTCCTTTCATCATCTTTTGGACTAGATGGGGGCAATCAAATATGAATTTCCTTTCACCATCTGTCTTATATTTTAGTTTTTGAACACAAAGTGGGGGCAATTAGTGGTAGTAAGTATACCAGGGATGGTATCTGTGTAAAATTTACAGTAGAGGTCTGTCAACTTGCTTTGATTTTTCTGGACCAACCTTTTCTAAACTTTCAAAACACCTTAGCCCGTAGGGGAAAAAAGGGGAAGATTAATTATAGTGGTATTCCTTCGAGCAAGCCTAAATCCTTAGGAAACTATTAAGAAATATAGGAGAGTCAGGATTGACCTAAGCATAACTTTGTTTAATCGGAGAGTGAGGAGTTGTGAGGATTGGTTTACCTTTTAAGAACTGTTTTTCAGCTTCCAAAGCTAATATGTAATCTCTTCTCCCTCTGTGGGAAAACCAAAAAGATGTTTGGTCTTTTAAGAAGGCAAAACTGAGGATAGAAAGGGGTGACGAAGAAAGACTTGGAAATGGAAAAAACAGGGGTCATGAATTAAACCCAACTCTTGTAACACTTTGTTAGAGATGCTTTCCTCTCTTTGTTTATTTAAATTACCTCTTATCTTATTCTAGGTGAAACTCTTAGGGTCTATATTTAGAAATCATTCTTTTAGTGACATATCACACTTATGAGACAATCACCGCACTTTTTAAAAACCTTTGTTTGAAAAAATAGACTTTTCTGGAATTCACACCTTTGCCTTACCATTTTCGTTCTCTTTTGAAATAACGGAAAATCTTATCTGTCACCTATTTTTGGCGAATTTATCTTCCGATATAAGGTTGTCTGTTTTCTACTTTCACTTGTTGGGATGCAAGCCAGAATCCTGTAAGGGAACAGTATGAAGAGTATTAGTTTTTTTTTTTTTTAAAGAATTGAATACATTAAAAATTTTGTATCCCTACTTCTAGAAAAAACATTAACCTATTTTATTTTTTTTATTTTTTTAAAGTGACAGAAAACTCTACCAAAGAAAATTATGAAATAAAAAGAAAAATCAAACCGGTATATACAGTGGGAGTTTTGGAAACCAATTATTCCATATAATGTTTTAAATGATGCCCGTTGATAGGGGCGTTGAGGATTTTACCGTGCAAATTCTCTAACAGAAATGAATTTTTTCCTTCAGGAGCTGTTACCTTGAACGGTCTGTACCAGATGTGATCGAATTTACCATGTTTTGCCGAGTCTTCCTTCCTGGAATCCCATTTTAAAACAAAATCTCTGGGAAGAAAATCTCTATCTTTGGCCTTACGATCAAATAGCGCTTTCATGTCGTTCTGGTATTTTTGCAACCTTTTGTCCACTTCGACCCTATGCTGTTGGAATTCAATTAGCTGGTTTATTCTTCTTGTAACATGGTTTGGTTATTCCTTCTCATCCCGCCAAAGTTTCATTACGGGAAGCGCTAAATTTATAGGTAACACTACATTGGTCCTGTACACCATTTGAAAAGGAGAAGTGCCAATAGACTTTTTCGTGCCTATCCGATTTGCCAACAAAGCATATTTTAAATGTACATGCCACGATTTCTTGTTTTCACTCAACACTTTCTTAATTATATTGATTAGGCTCTTGTTTGAAGACTCAGAAACACCATTTTCCTGGGGGTAATATGCTGTGGAATGAACAAGCACAATATTATACTTTTGGAAAAAACTGACCATAGCCATAGATTTAAAAGCCTGTGCGTTATCTGTGACTATATTTCGGGGGCATCCAAATCTGGACAAAATATTCTCTTCTAAGAAATTTATTACTACCAAATCCGTAGCCCTTCTAGTTGGAATAGCTTCCACCCATTTGGTGAAGTAATCTATAGCAGTCAGGATCCATCTATGTTGAGCGCTAGAATGAGGATTAATTTCACCTATGAAATCTAATTCCCATTGCTGAAAAGGAGCTTCCGTTTTGACCAGAACTAATGGCATTGCTGGGAGTTTATGCTTGCCTGTGAACAATTGGCAAGGGTTACAAGCTCAGACCTTGGCGTTGACGTCTGAGAAGAGTTTGGGCCAATAATATCCTGCCCTCAGGATTTTATAAGCTGTTTCCATCCAGGCGTGATGTCCTCCACATACTCCTTTGTGAAATTGTCTTATGACCTTTTCTGTTTCTGATTCAATCAAAGAAACCAACAAGAAGCCAAGTGGGTCCTTCCAATACAATTGTCTTTCGAATATACAGTGTATGACCGCATGTAGCTTCAACATTTTGGATTTAGATGGGGTCAAGTCACTTGGGCACTTCAAGGTCAATAGGTAGGACACTATGTCTTTGCAGCAATCTGATAAAGCGAACTTCTTTGCGATTCTGATTTCAGCTATTTGTTCATCGAGTTCGTTAATGTCCACACACTCTTCACTTCCCTGTAAGCCATTTATTCTGAGAGCTCTGAAATTTAATTCAGCTAAGAGTTTAGCTAAACCTTTCCCCTTTACCAGTCTCGTTGGTTTTATTTCCAAGTCAAATTCTTGAATTTTGGCAAGCCACAGTCCTCTTTTTCCATCACTGTCGGACTGCACCAAAATGTCTTTTACGAAGCTAGTGGGTACGTACGCAATTACCTTAGAATGTAACACATAGGTTCTAAAATATTTTAATGCCTTCACCATAGCATATGCTTGTTTTTCCATTATATTATATTTAAGTTCTGCATCTCTAAGACTTTTGCTAAAAAAAGCTATCGGTTGCTCGAAACCTTCTTCATTTTTCTGGAGGAGTACCGCGACAATTGTGTGTTCGGAGGCGAATGAGAAAATAAGAAAATCCTTTAGATTATCGAGGCTTGCTAGTATGGGTGCCTCGGTTATAACCTTCTTGATGCGTGCGAATGATGCTTTAGCTTCTGCTGTCCATTTCACTTCGTTGTTTTTCTTTAGCATGTCTGTGATCAATTTCACGATTTCAACAAAGTTTGGAATAAATCTCCTTAAAAAATTTATTTTTCCTAAGAATGACTGAAATTATTTTACATTCCTAGGGATATTTATTGTGCCTATGGCTTCAACTCTTTTAGGGTCAATTTTAATTCCGTCTCGAGACACAATATGGCCCAAAAGTTTACCTTCTCACATAGAAAAGTGAGACTTTTTGGGGTTTAAAGACAAACCAAACCTGCGACATTTCTCAAACGTCTGCTTGAGATGTATCTGATGATCTTCATCAGATTTAGAAAAAACGGTTAGATCATCGAGATAGATAACCGCAAATTTGTCCCTTTCGCTAATGAAAGAGATATCCATAGAACGTTGAAAAGTAGCACCTGCATTCATTAAACCAAAGGGCATCTTGTCATACATAAATGTACCCCAAGGGGTGGTGAAGGTTGTTTTTTCTTTATCGTGTTCACATAAAACAATTTGATTGTACCCTAAAAAACCGTCGATCATCGAAATCCTATTTGCCCCAACTACTTTTTCTAGAACGTGATCCATTTTGGGTAGGGGGTAATTGTCTTTGAGGGAGGATTTATTTAGATTTCTAAAATCCACACACAATCTAATTTCATTGTTTTTCTTTCTAACCGGGACCAAGTTCGCTACCTAATTGGAGTATCTCAGAGGTACGATTATTTTTGCATCGAGGAGCTTTTTGACTTCCTTTATGATCACAGGCAAGAAAATGGGATTGATTTTTTTGAGTTTTTGTCTAAAGGGTTTGACACCAGGCTTGAGGGGTATCTTATGTTCAATCATAGAGGTTTCGTAGGTTCTCAGCTCTTCATATGACCAAGCAAAAACATCCTTGTACTTTCTAAGCAACTCTGTGTATTTTCTTTTGATTTCTGGGGGCAGATATTTGGACAGCTTCACTAACCGAGGGTTTTCTGTAGTTCCTATGTCACAGTCCTCAACCTCTTCAGGTTGAGGCTGTAGGGTGGATTTTGAAGTGATATTGTCTTGATTGAATAATCGTTCTAAGGGAATTAGGCCCTTGGGTATATGATTATTTTTAAGAACAAGCATTCGGTGATTCACAATTTTATTGTGGAACTCTTGAGGATCCTCCCCTTCCTGCATGATCCAAATGGGATCATGTTGGTTTTCTTGGTCAGCGTGCATTTCAACAAACTCATCTATTGATTCTAAAAATTTGCAAAGCTGTTCATCATCCTCAAAGACTTGTCAATGCTATATGTTATTTGGTATAGAAGGACAATGCCTCATTTGTATGTGATACTTTAGTTTGAATGTAGTGGGAGGTGTAAACGTCGAGGCTGCTTTGGCTAACGCATCAGCCTGTTGATTTTCATTTCTTGGAATGAAATGAACCTTGATAGAGGAGAAGAAATTGTCGATCAGATCCCAGACACAATTCATGTAGGACCTCAACCTAGGATGTTTGGCCTAGTACTGTCAGTTTACTTGTTTTATAATTAGCTCAACATCACCAAAGACTTCAAGGTTTTTTATTTTCATTCTCCTAGCGGCTTCTAAACCTAGCACTAAGGCTTTATACTCACATACATTATTTGTGCAGTCCACATTCCACTATAGCCTAAAGGAAAAGGGGATTACAAATTGATCATCAAGAGAAAAAAGGAGTGCCCCAGCTCCAGCTCCATGGTAAGATGAAGCACCGTCAAAAAACATCTTCCATACTACCGAGCTATATACATTTTATTTTAATTTTTCTTTTTCTGTTTTATCTTCTGTACAACTTTCATCTATACCTACTTCAAAATCATCATCAATAGATAATATACAATTTCATAAATCTTGGTCAGCAATATATACAGGGTGGTTATTTGGATTATGTGGATCACCTACCGTGAACGCCAACCTAGTTTCTCTGTAAAGAAGCGTGTATTATCCTCCAAAAACTGGAATCATAGCGTATGTCATGTCAAGCTAGAGAGATCCTCCAAGTTTGGCACCCCATGAACTAGATAACAACATACCATATTTCGGAGGGATGTCGGTGACCACTACGTCCATGAGAATGCTTTTAGCGGGTATTTGTGCCATATTTACCACCAGGTCTTTAATCATACCTATGCATTTGACTTTTCTTGAATCAAATGAATATAAGTCTCCGCATGGCCTGGTGATTTCGAGACCTAAATTCTCCATAATGGATTTTGGCATCACATTGTGGGATGCTCCAGAATCTAGCATGCATTTATGAAGTAGGTGATTGAACAAGGTCAACGTGATATAGAAGGGGGCAACAGTGTCTCTCGCACCTTCGAAATGCGGACCAAAAACTATGTTTGGCTTGTCATATTCTAAGTTGATGACATCGACTTGGCTTTCGTCTTCTGAAAAGATAATCATCTTGGCAATTTGTTTTCTGTATATGGGATTTTTAGCCAATTCAACAAGTGGGATAGGGATTTTGATTTTGTTTATTTCATTTTCCAGACTAAAATTTCCCAGGGCCTTGTGGCTCTCTATGTTTGGTGCCTCCATTCCTTTCTTTTCAGCTTTTCTTTGTGGTGCAGATTTGGTTTCAGTCACAGGGACCTATGTTTTCACGGTGGGTGTTCCTACTGAATTTGACTTGACAGGTTTCTTGTCTGTGGTTTGGGTTTTTTCAGTCTTTTTCTCAGCAACCTTTGGAGCTGCTTCATCAGTTTCGCCCCTAGGCAAGATATTTTTTGTTGGGATGGTTGGAAGACTCTTGTTCCTAGGTCTTAAATTATATTTCCCATGTAGTTCGGCTATAATATCATTTGTGATACCTTGATAGGCCAAATCTTCAGACGTATCATTGCTAACATTGTGTTCCGATCTAATTTCCTTATTTAAGGATTTTTCGTAATCTTGTCTCTATAAATAAGGTGATTTATTATCGTCACCAATATTATTAATATCCTCATAAAACTCTTCAAAATCTTCTAGATCTTCCTCTCCAATGAAGTTTTCACTTTTGAAGGGGGTTGGGATTTTTTGATCCTCATTTTTAATTGTTTTCTGTGGGGCCCGAGGATCAGGATTCCTTCTAAAATCCTTCCTAGGAAAATTATCCCTTTTTGATTTATCTAGTTCCATTTTTGAGATTTTTTTGAAAGTTCTCTAATTACCTTAGCCATCTCATCTATTTTATCTCCCGAGGATTTACCCGATCCTGAGGATCCACCTTGTTCTTTAAATTTCCTATTTTCTTTGTTCCCAGTTTCTATTTTTGCTTTTAATTTCCCTGATGAAATCATGCTAGATTCGATTTCAGGAGCATCATCTTGCATTTTCGTGAGATCTGTTGATTTCCTTTCTCTCAATAATAGGGCGAAATCGGGATCAAAGGCTCCAACAAAAGTCACCTTTTATGTGGGTTGAGAAGGTTTGACTTCAACCAGGATTTTATTATACAACTTTTGAAACCTTTGAGAGAACTCTAGAACGGATTATGAGTTTTTCTTTCTAAGGGCTCCGAATTCAGTTAGGTAATAGAGGTGATCTTTCCTCTCCCCCCATTATCTGATAAAAGAGTTTTCGAGTTCTTCGTAAGATCTTAGAGATCCTGCTACTAAGGCTCATATCTAGGTCCTCACCTGCCTTCAAAAGTCTGAACGAGAAGTCTAGCATAGACATCTTCGTGTTCGATTCTGATGATGTCTGTGAATTGGTCGAAGAAATTTATGTGTTCTTGAGCAGTTAAATCTCCTTCCCCCGTAAATTTTGTAGGACTTTTCATATAATTTTTGGGAAGGTCATGTAGGGGAACTGGGAGGAAAAGGGGAGCATATCTAGTAGCTACTTTAGCAAAGATTCCAGGAAGCGGTGCTTGGACGCCTGCTGGTCCTCCTGGGGCACCGCCCCTAGCTCCCGCACCTCTATGTGTGGCCATTAATAGATTAGAGGCAGAAGCTCGGAGTGTGTGAGGAGAGGGCTCATGGAAATATGAGGAACATTCCTCAGGAAAAGAGAACGTATGGTATGAAAGGGGAAGAGAGACAAATCTCTCAAGGGTTTCCTGAACGTTCAACTGCATAAAATCAGGCTGACAAAAAGTATGTATGGGTGAGATGAATTGTCTAAGGGATATTCGTGACTTTAAAATATTTTCCGGGTCTGAGACTGGCAAGGTTTGCTTGTCATTTGGGTTCTTTCTGGTGTTCTTTCAGCTAATAGCCAGTTTACTAATCGTGGAGTCGCCAAGTGAAAAATAAAGGTAGCCTTAGAAGGTTTTCTATCTTTGTTCACTATCAAAGAAAGAAAGTGTCCATGTCGTTCTTCCCACGGAAAAGTTTCATTTCTTTGTTCCCTGGCAACGATGCCAAAAAGATGTTGTTCTTGAGTTTATACTTTAAGGCTCTAAAGTATACCATCAAGGCATCTAAAAAATAAAGAGATTTTAAGGAGTAAGAATCAATTACGAAGGAAAAATCAGAGCTGGTTTCTCAACTGTCTCTGTCTAACTTCCCATTGTTCTTGGATGCTGATTTCTCTCTTAATAACTGCCCATGAACATTCCAATTCGACTCGGGTAGTTGTTGTTCGTAGGATAGTATTAAATAAGTTCAAAGCAATGCTAGTTTGATCCTGTAGGCTGGGTTCTATGTTAGGTTGTTTATTACTTGGGACAATGATGAGGATTAAAATTTTATTAGATTAGGAAAAAGTTTTAGGAATTGTTGCTTCAGTTTTGTGGGATGAAAAAGAAAAGGAACTTTGGAACTCAAAATAATAACATAATAACAGTAAATGTCGTTTCCTGTACTGGAAGTAATTTGAGAATATTAAAATAAAACAAAGAAACACTGTTAGAGAATATGAGGCTTTAATCTTGAAAGAATCTCATATCATAATAGAAGAAGGGGAGAATTTTTTTTTTTCTAATGGAGTATAAGATATAACCATCCAACAGACCTAGAGGTCTTGAAACTGCTGATAACAATCATAGAGGAAAATCTGTAAACGATTAGATAATCAAAGAAATTCAAACTATAGTAGAATTTGTATTAAACTATAGCTGATCATTCATTAGAAAGACATATAATAGAAGATATTGAAAGATATTGAAAACAGAGTGAAGAAACACATAGCTTCAAGGTGACAAAATTCAAAATCTCTTCTGTATCATCTATATTATTGTAAATCGAAAAAATTCTATTACAATCGGCTCCCAAAAATCCAAAAGCCCTTTCTCAGTCTTATGAATTTGTATTTATACATGATCACCAAACCTTTTTCCCATTGGTAATTAACTAACTTCCTAAGACTAACGGTTACATGAATGAGCAGTGTCGAACCGTTTACATTTCTATTTTAACTGCTTTATTATTCCAATGATTAAAATATTCAAAACAATATTTGATGTCTGCGTTGATGAACCTCCTCCTTCTGTTTTAAAACAACGAATACATTTTCCCAGAAACTGCACTAAAACTCTAGGAGCCTCTGGAATATCCTTTGCTTCAAATAAGAAAAACTTTCTCTGCAGTTCTGGCAGATGGTCTTCGATTATCTTTCTCATGAACGTAATGGTTTGTAACTTTAAGTTCGGCATTACTATCCATTTGTCAATTTGAGTGACATTGATTACCTTTATTTGTGGAATCTCTACCTGAATTTCTTCCAGATCCTCTTTGAATCTTAACTGATGCTTAACAATGTTAATTTCTCCTAACAACCCTGGACAGTCGTTTTTTCCAACGTTCAATGAAGTTTTCTCTAGAAGGTCAAAAATTCCTTGATAGTCGTCATTAACCTCTCGGGTTATTTTCTTGTTTTCTGCGAGGTTTGCTTCCCATACTTTGATTATTATATCACCTTTAATCTGCTCTGAAATAGATAGCTTCTGAGTCTCTCTGACCTCCTCTTTTGTTGAAAAATCCACTTCTTTTTGAAAAGTTGTCATGGCTTCTTTCACTTCTCTTTCTTTCAGGAGAATACTCTCCAAGGATTTACTTATTTCCTGAAAGTAATTCTGAATAAATTTCAGATTAAAGAACACTCCTTGTTGCTCTTTTTCTATTTTTGTATGTATTTCCAGTGCCTGGGCTTGGAAGATTTCAAGCTCTACCACTTGATTTTGAATGGAATTAATCTTATCTTGTAACTATTTATTCATTTCCTCTTGCTGTAGGACTTGTGCTTGAGTGACCTGTATTTTCTGAATTGCTTCCTCTAAGCTTGCTTTCAGTTTTTGAATCTCTTGAATGTCATTTAATCTATCTCATTCTAGACCATTTTTTATCTCCCAACTGATATTTCTTTCAGTCTCCTTTAATTGACCCTATAGCTGAGCTATCGTCTGATCTTTTTGCTTTAACATAGTTTTCAAACTACCCACAGAATATAAATTTGCCGATGCTAAGGCTCCCATTGTGCCTGCTATTTCTGTAGCGAATTCTCCCTCTTTAAGTTTTTTTCCATCTATAATGATCTTGTGCTTTTTAATCATCATATCTC